>CM076570.1:1156887464-1157279709 GCA_034641835.2 Pinus albicaulis | reverse complement strand
CAGATGGAGGTGATTGAGGAAAAGACTCGTACAAGTAAAGAACATCCCCAAAATGGGTTGGAGTTAAAGGTGTTTCATCTTATGGGATTTGTTTAATCGAAATTAAACTAGGTGGAAGGATTTCACCGTTAGGCCCAAAGTATATTTGAAAAGGTTGACTACATGATATGGGAGACTCAATGGCTACAATAGATTATGGAGCGACCAATACAGGAACAAATTCTGGTCTTTCAACTTCGGGATGCAGATGTTCTGGAAAAAAATAGATAGGATCTGGATCAAATTCCAGTTAAACAACGACGGGTTCAGGAGGTATGGTATCACTAATTGGATGGATCGTGACCATGGGTAGCTATGAGGACTCTATCTCGACAACAGTAGACAAACCAAGATTTGTAGAAACAACTTGTGCCGACTCTGGTATATGGGAAGATGATTCTTCACCAGAGGTACTGATGGTACTGGTTTCGGTAGAGCGATGTCACCTTCGCCGACCAAAAGTGACTTCTGGTGGTAAAGGTTGTTTCAATGCAAGTTTACGCAAACGATAGGGAAAGGAATTTTCCTCTTCCACGATGACTGATTTATTTTATGACCATAAAAAAATAAACAAAATAAAAGGGCAATTCAAAGGAAAAAGGTTTACCAAGAAATTGTGAACTGCAAAATACCTCTTGGCGAACCAAGAAGTATGGGCAGCAAATCTCCCTGAATGTTGTGTTCGATGTATCACAAGTTACAAGGTGACCGACTCAGTTCACTATGGATGGATAACAACCTAAATTTTTCCTCCCAAATATACCTGAAGGTACGTGGAGGCCCAAGTCCATTTTAGCACTGTCTAATGCGAAATCGAACAGTGAGAGGAACCCTTTATTCTTTTCATACTATAACATCGCCCGATATACCCAAAGTTACGTGGACGAGCTACGATATACTTACGTACGTGGAGCGAGGTATCACACTCAAAATGTATCGAAGACAATTAAGGACAACTGCTATGTTTTACGAACACGTCTCTAGCCTAGAGCTTCTAAATGTTATCGTTATGGTTCCAATGTTTTTTTAGCCTATAAATTGATGTAAATTTTAAGTTAATATTGTTTATCAATTTGACTTTCAAGGTTCACCACGATGATGTGATGGAAATTCCTAAAATGTAAATTAAAATGATAAGCAAAATTTTCACTTTTAGCTTTTTCAATGAAAACCTTAGCTACTAAAGGGGAAGAGCAATAAGTTTTGATAGAAAACAACAAAGAGTATAAACTAATGTGCAACTTTCCTAATTTGTTCCTATGCAAAACACACAATCCACTACATGAAATGCAGGTTTTTCTTTTCAGTCCCTTAATGTGAATGCAAAAAAGGAAGCTATATGCATCAAAAAAAAAAAAATGCTTTCTTCTTTGAGAAACGATGAATTTAACAACAATTTATCTTTTAGGAAAAATGAAGAATGGAACTATAGTTTTTTCCTATAGGAAATGAAGAATTTGACAACAATTTCCTTTACGAAAAAAATGGATCTAATGCAGAAATAAAATACTTTGAATTTGATTTGTCAATGATAAATAAAAACACAACACTTAAAGAGACATTGAACAAACTTACTTTTCAAAGGAATAAGGATCAGGAAAATTCATTGATCTCTATGAGGCATCAGCCAATTGAAAACACAACAAAAAAAAGGCTGAATGTGATGGCAATGACAAATTCAAAGGGAATTTGGTTGGCTTAGGGGGCAACGCAGTCTCTAAGGGGAGACAGTGTGTTGCAAAGCACACTTGAGTGGGAGACAGTGCTATGCAAAGCACTGTGTCTTGACCAACAGTGCGTTGGGCGCAACAGAGAACAAAGTTCAAGCTACTAAACACACTTCTAATGCAATTATTTGTTTCAAAAGCCTAATAATTGAGACTATATGCTACTAGGTGGATAAGCAGAGGCAAAAACACTAGGAATGAAAGGAAACTCCCCAGTGGAGTCGCCAATTTGTTATGCGGAATTATGAATTATGGATAAAACACATTCCCTAAATGTGGTGCTATGCATTTAGAATAACAGATCAAATACTTTGTAGACACTTTTCCTAAGAGTAAATAGACACACAAAATTATGGAGAAACTTACTTGTGATCTAAGCACTTCCTATTCTCCTTGGAAACCTTGCAATGGAAGTCATGGATGATTTTTTCTTGTTCTTTGTCTTAGGGCATGTAGCAACTGAAATGATAGGGGATGATAGACCTTATTTCATTGGTTCTGGGGATTATGTCCAGTTTAACCAGGTCATTGGGAATGGTGCCCAAATTGACCTATAACATACACGTAAAAACAAGGCTACAACAAGAGAAACAAGAAATTATGTAGGAAGGGGAAACCAAACCAAAAGGGCAAGAAGAGGGTATCCAATAACTCCAAGAGCTTGAACCACAACTCAACCTTGGATCCTACTACAAATTGTTTGAGGGAGGTAGGATTATACTCGAGAAATTTACAATAGCACTCTTCTTTGAGTTGGAAAGGGAAAGAGGCAGAACTCATAGATGGATGCAAATTGCAATATCGAAGAAGGTATAAGATGTGGGCCTAAGGGAGGAAAAATTGCACAAAATGAGTAAGTATTTGAATGGATTAAGGCTAAGGGATTTATTCATGAAGGAACAATTACAGTCAGAAAACATGAATATAAGGGAGTAGTTGCAGGAAAAGGAGGTAGAACTTGCCACCATGGCAAGTTTTTCCATGGACACCATACAATGCAGACAACCATCCAAGTCCTATTCCATCTTCCTCAAGGATAAGTGGTTGCAATTATAGATAAAAAAATTATCACAATATGGATCTCTACCTTTCTAAGACTACAAGAAGTTCATTGATTTTTGTCAGAAGGTAAGTACTGAGGGAATATCCAAAATGGTGGAGTTTTATATGCATAATATGATCCTCCTATAAATTAACTTTTCAGCCCCCAAATGAATATTAGGGGACATGCAACTAATAGCACTAGCCTCCTGGTTGACCCATGAATAAAAGAGAGCTAAAGAAGTGAAGAGGATGATGACCAAAGAAGAGAAGGATAATTTATACATCAGAGCAGAGTTAGTGAGCCCCAAGGTTGTCATCAATAACCACAAAATCATCTCCACTGATCCAAAATTGGCTCCTCGGTACATAGCAATGTAGGAAAAAGCTATCCTCCACTTTGAGGACACCTTTAGGTTGTTGGGGACTAAAATCTTGCAGACTTTCCAAAGGATATGGTATGCTCTGCCTCACAGTTTGAAAATCAGGGAGTATCACTCCCCAGAAATACTAAGGAATTCCTTGGAGAGAACCCAATTCTACAAAAGGATCATGCAAAGGGTAAAGATAAATTGGATAGCGATCAAACTTAGTCCTCCCTTACTATTGGGGCTACAAGAGAGAAGGTATTGGGTCGAATAACAAAAGGAGTGGACAGAAATAGAATCAAATGCAGGGTTCTATCCACAGGAAGGCACACCATTTGAGATGCCTTGGGATGTCAGAAAGGCCACCAAGGCCATGAATGAACGTCACATTATTGTCTGAGTTTCCCACATGGTTAGAAACACCTTCAGTAGGGGGGTGATGATGGGTCCTATCAATAGGTATATTTTGCAGCCCATTTTACTCTCATCCAACCCTTAAAATCTCTTTTTCTCACATTAATTTTCATTTTTAGCCATAATATGCTTAGTAGGGATATTAAAGGGTTATTTTCATATTTCATGGACTAAAGTGATTATTATGCAAACAAAAGAAGTATTTTTTGAGATATTTATTATGCAGGGGCTTGTTGGAGGCATTTAGAGAGAATCTAGGAGGCTTGTCCAGTACATTAACTCTCCAACTCGACTTGAGACCAAAGATTCCTCACCAACAACTCAAAGTCCACTGGAAGCCGAGGAAATAAAGTGCATGTGAAGATCCAAGGGAATTAGATCCACAAATTTCTATATTTTGGAGGGAAACAATCCTCCTCCCAAGGGAGATTCCCCTCATCCACTTTTTGTATAAATAAACAAGCCTAAGGGCTCATTAGGATTTGAAATTTTGTTGGAGAGAGGAATATCTATTGAAATACAAGAGCTTGACACTGTTATTTTCATATTTGACATGATGTATGTGACTCTTATTTTATGTTAACAAAAAACTTATTGTTGGCCTACATCTGAGTTAACTTTGGAGGGATGAAACCCTTAGGTTTGGGCCCGACCCAGAGGCTTTAGTACCTCTATTTTATTCTTTTATTTTTCATGTTCAAGTAATTTTACTTTTTTCCTTGCTTAAGTAGAAATTATATTGCATAAATTGTACTTTCAATTTTGGTCACCACCTGTCTTGTGGGAAGTGTGGTTGAAGGGTCTACAACAACGAGCCAAAAATACGTGTTTATAATTTCTTGGAAATTACTGATTTCTGGATTGAAATTATTTTGCATGTTTGGTTTTTTTTAATTTAGTGGTTATAAAAATTGATTTGGAAATTAGATTATATGCATGTTATAAGATAGAGTAGATATTTAAGAAATAAAATTCAACTAATATTTTCCACCTTGATTTATTGTGCTGTAATATTGATCAGTATATGCATGTTCTGATTATCGGCCTGTAGGGGCTTCCAAGTGACTTGCAGGGGTTTGCACACTCATCTACATCCACCTAGGAATTTCTACCCTCCTTCTGGATATTTAATATTTATCACAAGATCTGTCATCAAGATACCCATTTTAGGGCCAATGAAGGACACCGTGGGCATGAATGTTTGTGC
Source organism: Pinus albicaulis (assembly GCA_034641835.2). Classification (NCBI taxonomy): domain Eukaryota; kingdom Viridiplantae; phylum Streptophyta; class Pinopsida; order Pinales; family Pinaceae; genus Pinus; species Pinus albicaulis. The sequence continues at coordinate 1,157,274,913 of CM076570.1, read as the reverse complement.
AAGATATGTCTCTGAGGGGTGATAGGCTTGGAAAACGGTCTGACACATACTTCATTCAACTTCATTCACATTACTACAAATTCAAAACACCATCCTTTCCCTCAAATCTCTTTGACCCACTCCTGTACCAAAACAGGGCACTACTGTAGCAAAACAAGGCTTCTTGTAGCACCCTGTCAGAGTTATGTAGCACTGCCTAAATTCAACTAGATTTTCCCTAGGACCTTGAATCTTTCATTTTTAAGTTGAATAATGTCCCCAAACCTTTGATTTCATAATTAGGGAGACTCCAAGAGCAATCCAACCCTATCCTTCCCCCACTGCAAACACAAAACTACAAGTAGATTAGACTCAGTTTTTTTAATTTCATAGTTATGTATTGTGGACTGAATTCCTTTTTCTCAAGCAATTTGCAATTAGATTAATGGTTCATGCAAGTAGAACATTTAATTTATTAGTGTGTAAATAGAACAACATAATTTATTTATGCAACTAGGATATTTTTTTACTTTCACGCAATTGCAACTCGTCTTTACGTTTAATGAATGGTATTTTCATTTCCGCAGTTAAATTCATGTTCATTCCCTTTCAACCATGATATGCTTTCATAGAAATTCTCATTGTAGTTAGTTGGAGGAGTGGTCTCTGTATGCCTTGATATAATCTAATGACTTAGGGTGACATGGGTAGAACTTAACCTACTGTGCATATAGCATTGTCACTTCTAAGTTTGTATAAACCCGTAGTTGATAATTTAAGTTGAGAAGACTTGAGAGTTGCAACATCCTTGTTGCAATACTGGGGCCCATCAAGGGGTAAAGTTATATAGTGGCACATGTCTATAATCCCATATATTTAAAGGATATTTTGTTGTAAAGAATTAGTTGTGTTGCAAGATAAACATACCTCACACAAAAGTTAGCCAAGTGTTATGTGGATCCCAACATATTCAATAGCCATGAAGCATATTGATAATACACGACATGATCAATTCAAGGATGAAGTATGGAATATTTTATTAAACATAGTTCGATAATTGTTCATATGGTACAATACTTGCTAAGGTGTTGCAAATGGGATGAAAATTTAAGTGAGATTGATGGTGGAGAAAATTCGTTCTTATTGGGTGCAAGCTCTCATAGTGATGATTGATGCCATGTGATTCATTTAGTTTCTTTTAATCCCATTTCTTCACCCTTGCAAGCATCACCTAATGCAATGAATATTGAGTTTACTATCTAATACTTGAGTAATTTGGTCATTTTGACTAATGCTCATGGGATGTGGGCGCTTTCACTACCTAGATAATCCAAACAATGATATCTCATATGTTGGATTATAGAAGCCCCCCAATTTATTAAAATAGATACTTGAATGAGCTCTAAATGAATAGTTCGTAAGGTACCATACTTGCAAATAGTTTCAAATGAGGTAGCAAGCTACTTGTGTTGGGTTGTGGGGATGACTTCACAATTAAACATACTTTATCCATAAGAGTCTTGAGATGGGTGACCTCCTAGGAAGTATTGGTTATTTGGTGCAAGCCTTAGAGGTGATGCTTGATGCCATGCGGTCGATTTTGTTAGTTTCAATGATAGTTCTTCACCCTTGTAAGAATCACCCAATACAACGAGTGCCAAGTGGACTATTCGATATCCTAAGAAATTTAGTCATTCTAAGTAATGTTCACAGTACATCGATCAAGCATCAATGAGTTACTCTACATAGATAATCGTAAAAATGACATCTCATACATTGTACTATGAAATATCCCCAATTTCCTAAATTAAAGAGTAAAAAGAGCTCTAGATGAACACTTTATAAGGTACAATACTTGCTAAGGTTTTACAAATGGTGGTGATTGCAAGTTAAGAGTGCATAAGTATGGGGAAAACTCCACAGTTAAGTGTGCTTAAGCTAGACGAGTCTTGGGATGGTTGACCTCCACTTCTTCATTTGAAGCCTTGAATTGCTTGATATTTCAATTTTTTTACACAATTATATGCTTATAGGGGGAAATCCAACTATTAGGTTTTTTTGAATATCAGTATGCACATTATTTGTCAATGTTACTCTATAAAAATATAAATATTATAAAATGTGAAATATTAGTGGTAGATATAATGGTCTATGTTTTCTATATAATTTTCTTTAAAAATATTTTAATTAAATTTTTTAATCTAGAAATTACAAAGACTTATGAGTGTGTTCCTTATTATGTGAGGTACACATGATTCATCTCTCTCTCTCTCTCTCACTCACACACACACACACACACATTGTAACTAATTAAGTAGAAAAGATCAATGTTTTTTAACAACATTTCCCTAGGCTAAGTCACAGAAACATTCAACATACATTTTTTTATGAAAGTAATGAAATTCAATGATAAAGTGCATGCTTATATACATTTTTCTACATATACATGTGTATGTATTATGACATATGGTTTAAAGGTGAAAGAATATACGATATACTAACTAATTAATGTTAAACCACAACTCGAATCTTTGATTTTGTCAAATTTTTCTTTCCATTTTTTAAAACCATATATGATTTTGACACTATATATTGTGTAATATAAACCTAGAATTCTAATAACCCTGAAAAACATGATACCTAATTAGGCATGATGACTAGATGATTCTCCCAAACATGTATTATGAGGGTCGAGGTCTTGCATTACGATTTCCATGTATTTAGAAACATGCTTCCATTTTCTTCCCTTGAGTTGAATTAATTGATAGTATTTTATTAAAAGCCCTAAATTGATTTCACTTACTTAAATTTTGGATTAGATTTCTAAGAATATTGCATTATGTTTCCAAGTCAACTATCTGTCTCTTTTGTTCCATAAAAGTCCTCATAATTATTGTTATCTAATGTGACCTAGTGTTCATTCTAATGGAATTTCAAATTAAATATAAATATCGAAGTCATGTTGCATTGGATTTTCTCCTCATGGTTTCTAAGAAATCTTATAATTTACTAGAGCTATATTTAATCCATGAGGTCTAAACAAAGGCTAATATCCCCAGCTAGTTCTAAATTTTAGTTGAACCTCAATACCAATTCCTTTACCACATATTTAGGTCCCAAAGTATTCTTGTAATTCACGTGCTCCAAAATAGAGAGAGCTCTCCAAAATATAAATGCAAACTAAATGATTCTGATAGAACTAGAGAAACTCTAGGAGAATCCCATTCCTAAGAAGCTCAAACTAGAAGAAACATTACCATTACACTATGTATTAATCCCCTGTAAGGCCTAAAGTAAAACTATTTACAAAATTTATAAGAATCTTTGATTACATTGGATCAAAACCCTAATTTAAGACTCCATCACACTTAGCTTCATGGGAATCTGCGATGGCACATGTTTCCCGCATGCAACTTACATTTTTCAGTGTATGTTTCCTTTACTGAAAGTGTGATGACACCTAGAAATGGGGAAAAATAAAATAGAATTTTGAAGCTTCCCTCTCGAGAAGCTTCGAGAGTTGATTCATCTAGTTTATGCTGAATGTGATATTGAATTCTTACTAATAAGGCTTTGTCTCTTATCTCATGGAAATTAACTCCTTTCAAAGTGGATCTAGCCCTAGTATGGTGGATCTAAAAATTTCTCATTTTCCCTATAAAAGCAATACCTGCTATAGATTCTGGGTTGGATTGTGGAGACTCTGATTTTTCCCTTATGGCGTTAGTTTGAGTTTGGAGGTACATAATCCATCCTTACACATTGGTGAGATTGAAGGATTTATCATTATGGAAAAGAAAGGACGAGAAGGCTGGGAAAGATTTGCAACATCAAGGCCTCAACAAGGATTGCAATCTTTCTCTGTTATCATTAATACAAAGTGCATTTTTTTCCCATATATCATGTCTTTGATTATACATGTGTAGAATAAGGTTCCTTGATCTCTTGTTTAGAGTTATTTGAATATATGATGTTGTATATATCAATCTCTTTGCTTGTATTGTTTAATTGTTACGCTATACATTTGAGAGTTAAAGTTTGAGAGTTAAAGTTGGAGCTGGAGTGAGCGGGTGAAGAGAAGAAGAAAGCTTGCACTGAACACTAGGTAGGGCTTCTTCCAATACTTGAAATATATATAGGGAAATATAATGTAGTTTGATTGGTTGTTTCTAGGTTAAGCCACTAAACCTAGGAAGATCGCTTCTGTCCACATAAGGGATTTATCCAGAAAACAAAAATGAATCCAAAAAGTAGGCTCCCCTAAAGGCTTACAGAAAACAAGAAACAAGAAACTAAGAAAAACTCTAATTAGATTGGCATGAATTCTTAGCATAACACACATAGCTAGTATCTAGGTTTCTATTGATGTATTCCTTTCAAATTGACCATAATCCCATATCGAGTGAGGAAATTACCAAACTTTTATTTGAATTCGTGTGCACTCATAGCTCCAAGAATGAAAAGGAGAGACTTATGTTTCTTCTCATAACTAGCCTAGTATTGTGTGAAGTCCAATGTTGTGAGCCATGTGGAGGTTTAAATGATCAATAAATGTATTTGTACTCATGATTATGGATTGAGGAATAATAATTTGATTTATGGCATCATTAACATTAAGGACTCCATTTTTTTAAGTTGAAGCCTTATTGGAAAACTAGTTCACTTCATAGTTGTTCTCTCATAAAACATGGTATAATGTGATTTTGGTGAAATTGATCACCTATTGGTTAAATTGAACAATATTAGATGCTAAAATTATCAACCATTATGTACCATATAATTTATAATTGCATCTGAGCCTCCCACCACAAACAATAATTGAATATGGGAGTCATTAGTTATTCTCAAAGATTACCATAGGGAATAATATTTTTCTTAGTTAGTAGAAAAAATATCAAATACACGTGTAAATAAAATTCAATTGTTCCTCTTGAGTCCATGATGACACCCCTCTCCCAGTCTACCACCACATTGTTTTCCAATTCAACAAAATAAATAGTTCAGGGTTAGCTTGCAGGTAATCGTAGACACTTTGAAGTAATCTTGATTATTTATATTTTAATTTATGATTGTTGTAAAATTTTGTGTATATTTTTCATTATAAGATCAGATACATTTCCAATTTGAGATTTCGTTGGTAATTGAGAATCGTATGAGGCAAATTTTAAATTATGGTGAAGTGGGTACCAAAATTCCAAATTGGAGGATATGGGTGGGTACACCACAATTTACATGCTAAATTTTGAACAATTTGAGAAGAAATTATTTCACCATAGTGAGACTTGTTGATATCTTTAAGATTGATGTGACATATATTGTACTTACAAAAGTGGTTATCTTGAAGATTGGTGTGACATATATTATGCTTACAAATATGACAAAGGGCCACCCAACATATAATTATGTCTTAAGCATTGGAGTCTATAATTATCTTTAACCTGGTATGAAATATAATTCCATATAATTATCATGATATTTATACTTAACAAAGTTTATGCCCTAACATTAGATCATGCAAATACTATAATATGCTAATTCATATAAAAAGGATTTTTGATCCCAATAAAGATACAATTGGTTGTTTATTATATTTACTTTAATGAACATAAATTTTAGAAGTGATATGTTTAAACTTAAATTATATATATATATTTGTAAGCTTGGCTGGACTACATCTTCATCATGTCCAATATGTCACTTCGATCGGGGCGAGGAATTGAATCGGTGACTTCACATCAAAGAGTGCCTTAACAGAGCACCCCATCGTCTATCCAAGACATCATGGACAATTATCTATATATTTTGATTGTAAATATACGAAATGTATTTATACAAACCCAAATTCCAATATTATTAGTCCCTACCTCGCCAAGGACTATAACACTCACCTCGTGGTCAAAGTCCAATGACTATCAATTATTTTGCCTTTCTTTTGCAATTTTAACTAAAGTTTCGAGAAAATGTTGAATATTCCTTTTTTTTGTAAATTCAAAAACCATTTTCTAATATATGGAAATATTATTTCTAATTTTCCATTGGCTGAGCGAGGCTTGATGAGACATAATTCCCTTGGTGTAGGGAAATTTTTTTTTTTCTTTTTTTTTGCTATTTGTCAGTGACTAATAAATAATTTTAAAATAAATAAAAATACTAATTTTGTGAGTGGCCATTATGTCGATGATTTCTTTGACACTTTTATGAATGACACTACTATTTCTTTATCCAAAGATATCAGAATTGACAAGGTTGCAAGTACATTACGTAACGAGGGGGGGTGGGTAACTACTATTATTTTTTGTGCGGAGAAAGGGTGTGTGGCAAGTGCGTGAGCAGGGACTATATTGAGCCAAGATTTATTCCTATGCATTCTACATAAGGCTAATTTAACATTGTAGGAGAAATTTAATATCACATTTCAAGATCATATTATGACTTATATTAATGTGCTTATATTATTGTGCGAAGGTGTTGAACAAGTAGTGTTGATACATTGTGAAAAGTGCTTAAAGAGTCCAAATTTCCAAAGATACTAGAACTAACGGAGTTGTAGGTCCCTTACGTAAGTCAGGGCGAGGTGGAGGTGGTGGCTAAATGATATTATTTTGTTGTGCAGAGAGAGGGTGTGTAGGAAGTGTGGGAGAAAGGACTATATTGAGTCACGTTTTCTTCCTTTGCATTTCGCGTAAGGCTTGTTTAACTGATCCGAATGGAAAGTGGCATCTACCCATGGTATTCATTCACCCATGGTATTTATCCATCTATTGTATTCATCCACCCATGGAATCTACCAATGGTATTGTAAGTGGCATACACCCATGGTATTCATCCAAACATGATATTGTAAGTGGCATCTACCCATGGTATTCATTAACCCATGGTATTTACCCAGCCATGGACTTTACCCGTGGTATTGTAACTAAAAAAAGACTATAAGTAACAAGTCACATTTGGTAAAAGGATAGATTCTACAACATAATATAGCTTTTACAATTATTCTCTATTTTTTTAGTTACAATACCACGGGTAAATTCCATGGGTGGGTAAATATCATGAGTATATTCCACTTACAATACCATGGGTGGATTCCATTTATTATACCATGGGTAGATTCCATGGGCGGATCAATACCATGGGTGGATAAATACCACAGGTAGATGCCACTTTCCATTCTGATCATTAACATTGTAGGAAAAATTTACTTAGCAAGAGGAAGTGCGCACAAAATATCATGTTTTAAATTAAGATCATATTATGACTTATATTAATTGCTTATATTATTGAGCGGCATTGCGGAACAAGTAACGTTGATACATTGTGAAGAGTGCTTAAAGAGTTCAAAGATGCCATAACTCACAGGGTTGAAGGTCCCTGCTATTATTTTGCTGTAGGGAGAAATTTGTGCACGAAGTGTAGGAGAAGGGACTATATCGAGTAAATTTTCCTTTCTTCGCTTTCCGCATAAGGCTTATATTAATGTGCTTATATTATTGTGCGAAGGTGTGAAACAAGTAACGTTGATACATTGTGCAAAGTGCTTAAATATTACATGGATCCTTAATATAGTTTCCTGCTATGTTTAATATATGAAAAGTGGCTAGATATAACATATTCGAAGGAGACGAGGCAAGTTATTGAGTGGCAAGGGTTTTTTTTCCAGTTTTTGAGAAACATAATTAATTAATTAATTAATATGCATTTGCATAATTAATACTAATAGTATATTCAAAGGAGACGAGGAAAGTAGTGGAGTAGCAAGACTTTCAAAGGAGGAAGTACTTGTGGAGAACTGTTAAGGAGACATTGACACAAGGCTATTGAAAATTTTACATTTGATATTGCTTGTTAGGAGTGGAACAATGGTAATTTTATCAGAAATTTTAGGATATATTAATTGAAGGGTATTTTTTGTGCGAAAGAACGATTGTGCGGGCCAGGGAACAAAAGCATTGTTCCATAATGTTTTGTGTGTTTATATACATTTTATGCATTTCTCTATATAACATTACATATCACAAAATACATAAAAAAGAAGAAGAAGTTGTATAATGTAATACTAATAATCAAATGAGAATAAATCTAATAGAATCGCACCTCTTAGCAAAGTTATAATTGTATATCATTGTCTTTAATTGTAACTGTATCTTTTATGCTTATGTTCATTTTCTCATATTTCATATTAAACAACATAAAAATGTAACATAATTTTATTAACACATTAAAAAAATAACAATGTAACATTGGTAGCTTTGATTTTTCCGTGTAAATTTCAAACACTTTGATTCAAATTGAAAAGTACGATGATCATTGTCAAATATTATTAAACATAATTTTTGCTTTCTAGAGATGTTAACAAGTATTAAGGCTCCATATAATCTTTAAGCACTCTGAATAATGTATCAACATTATTTGCTTTGCACCTCCACACAATAATATAAGAACATTAATATTGTGTGAAAGCTTCGCACAACAAAACATTGACTATGGCCAAATCAAATTTAAATTCAACTTTATGAACAAATAAAATTTATTGCAGGAGCCTGTTTCATTGTGCAGAGATTTCCTTGTGCGAATCTTACAATAAAAACTTTCAATTTGTGGAGGAATCTTTCTTTGCACAATGAAATCTCCACACAATAAAACATTGACTCTGACCAAATCAAATTTAACTTTTAACTTTATGAGAAAATCAAATGTGTTGATTGTCTATTATTTTGTCGAGTTTATTATTATTATTATTATTATTACCAGCAATTGCACCAGATGTTGCAAAGGAAATGTCGTAAGGAAGTAGCGTAGGAAAGAGTAGCATTAAATTACTACTCTTCCATGATGACACTGAAAGCGCCACCATAGGTTTCCAAAGGGTGTAAGTATAATTTTTGATCTTAGTTAAAGAGGGGGGTCTCGGGAATTGCATCATTGACATGACAAGAGTATCCACAGTACCGGGTTCTCTCTTTTTGGTTATTTACTATAGTTGCCAAAGAATGCACTATAGATATAAAAAATATCTCTATCCTTAGAAATTATTGACCATAAGACCTTGATTTGGTATTTTGTTGAAACATCCATATATGTATTTGCACTAGAAACACTTGTGTTTGAATTATTTTTCTACTTGAATGGTTATAATTTATCCACAACCTATTTTTATATGCCAAATTTATTTGGGATTCAATATTTATTGTAATTGATATAACTCTGTTGGGTTTCATTCAGATCCATTTACATCGTCCCCCCAATTCAAACTCTAGAAAAAATTTGTGTCATTCTATTTTTGATAAGTTTGTGGACCGGATCATAGTGACCTACATCATATGATTTTGGATAAATTATAAGAAGATCAAGTTGAAGCCAACATATGAATCTTTTGAACTTAAATATGTTGAAAATCTCTAATTACCATACTCTACCACAAGTATGGTAAATTTGAATAATGAAGATCAACACATTTTTTATTTGAATCCTAGAAAGGACTATGAGCCTAGACTAGGATACCAAACCCATTTTAATTGTTGATATCAACAACCCACAAACAAGTGATTAAAGTTTCTTTGGAAATTCAAATGCCCATCCAAATAAAAATCTTCATGATTTCACTTTTAACTAATAAAGTTTTAACAAAGAACATCCTCCAAAAAATATACTAATTAGTTAGCTCATGCTCCTTGGTTCTAATTTTATTTTCAAAACACTCCATGTAAAAATAAAGGTTCCTTCAAAATTGTTGAATGAATTTAAAGAGAAACACTTCTTTGAAATTTTTTATGAGATTTGTAAATGTGGACTTTAATACTTTCTCAACCTCTACCTTCTTTGAAAACTATTTATATTACTTTAAAATTTTCAATATTTGATGAAATTGAATTAAATTTTTAAAATAAAACTAAAGTTATAATTAAATTTGGACTTTGAAATTGAAATAAACATAAATCAATTGTATATATTGAATTTAGTTAAAACTTTATTTCAAAAATAATTATAATTCCAAATTAAATCAAACAAATTTGAAATGATATAAGTGAAAGTATTCAAATTTAAATTTCTCTTAATGAATATAGATGACAGGTAAAACAAAAATTCTAAGAGAAAAAAAAATCAATATTCATATAAAAATTACAAAAGCTCTTGTGTGGTGTGAATTCATGTCTCTTATTCTTTAAATTTACTATTCTATCTACAATTGCTATTTATCCTTAGAAGAATAATTTTTTTTAAAAGATTGCCAATGAAAGATAATAATTGAGGTAAAAGTGATTGTAACAACATATAAGAGTGACAAATTAACAACATTAATGTACCATTAAATTTATTACCAAAACCGTAATCAATCACATAAGAAATCAAACACAATATTTATAATGAGAAGCAAGCAGAATATTAGGAGGGAAACCCACTATTAAAAAGACACAATACTCATCTTTAATTCAAGCTAGAAGATCTAGATGTATAATTTTGACTACTCAACTCTAAGTGCTTAGATCATCAATAGATACTTAATTACAATTTCATATGACTATGTCTTATTCCACAATGTTAATTGGTAAAATTAAAATTGTTCTTACATTATATGCATATTTACTTTACACAATAGATATGAACATTTGTTTGAAAAATCTAATACGACAATATTAAAATGAATAAATGAAATTCACATATTAAACTCACATTAAAGTATGAAAACACATTATTAACTATTTAGAAAAAAAATAAAATACATATAAATAATTTTATAAAATTAACAATATTTTATTATATATACATTAATGTCTCTAATAAAACAATATATTTAAATATTATACACCATTGTCATTATAATAATAAATGCATTTATCATCATAATTACTCTACAACATTTCATCTATTCTATTATTATTATTATTATTTTTTATAACTAGGTTAAGCTTAGACCTAGGCCAACTCGTCTATTTGGTGGAAGAAATTATTTTCCACTAGTGGGATGTTATAGGATTGTGCGACTTCGTCGAGCTTAGATACCCCTTGGGATAGTTTAATTCCTCCAAAAGTGACATCCATATTCAAATCCTCCCCATGAGAATTGAAGTAAAACCTCGTGGAGTTCACCTATTCTAACATTATATTCATATAACATTCATATAAATATTTAATTCTTTTTTATTTTTTAAAATTTAATACATAATTCTATTGTCTAAATAGTTGGAAGATGTTGAAATTATTTGGAAGGTTGGATGCCCCTTGGGATAGTTTAATTCCTCCAAAAGTGACTTTCATCTTCAACTCCTCCCCATGAGAATTGAACCTAAAACCTCATGGAATTCACCTATTCTAGCATTATATTCATATACCATTCATATAAATATTTAATTATTTTTCACTTTTTAAGCTTTAATACATAATTATATTGTCAAATAGTTGGAAAATCTTGAAATTATTTGCATAGTCATATCATCCAAGTGGTTGGTAAATGTTGAAATTATTTGAGAGAATGATTGTCATCATTGAGACTTATCCTTACCATAGGAAAAAAGGTATCAAAAGAGCTATGTGATTGGAATCTCTTTAAACTTTAATGCATAGTCAAATTGTCTACTTGGTGAGCAAATATTATTAAAACCTCATGGTAAAAATAGTTAGTCTCAAACTTTAATTATTAATCAAATTATCTACTAGGTAGGTAGATTAGATAAACCTAAGTTAGGAGTGTGCAATCACATTTGGAAGAAGGGTATAAATGTAAAGTCATAGGATTGGAATCTTCATTTCTATATTGCCTATAACTATTTCTTAATTGATTGAAATTTCTAATGAAATTCAGAAAAAAAGGTACATCAATCACTATATATAGTAAATGATTTTCACTTTCCAAAATATCAAACATCTAGATTACTCTATAATAATGAATAGAATATTTATGCAATAAATTTATAAAATATTGATTACAATTAATAAAATACTCTTGCAATAAATTTATTGATTGACATTTATAATAAAATTTCGAAAAGGTGCAACAATCACTATATAATAAAATTAATGATTTTCATTTTCCAAAATATCAAGCACTATCCCATTTCCATCTTGGGTGCAATTCTCTATGTGGAAGAAGGGTATGAATGTAAAATCATATGATTGGAATCTTCATTTCCATATTTTTGTAACCATCTCTTGATTAATTGACATTTATAATGAAATTCAGAAAAAGGTAGAACAATCACTATATATAGTAAATGATTTTCACTTTCCAAAATATCAAACATCTATGAATAAAATATTTATGCAATATATTAATAAAATAATGATTACAATTAATAGAATATTCTTGCAATAAATTTATAGAATTATGATTACAATGTTCTAACCATTAAAATCCAAAACAATATTTTTTGTACACCATAATATACCATCTTTAAAGATTAAGAGGGAGTTTATGTTGGGAATCTTATAGAATCTCTCAATTTGAAATAATTTAAGTAATTTCTCTTTATCTTCTTGCTTTGAATGTCATTTTTTTTACTAATTTTTATTTTCATTGCAATTTTTATATGTCAAAGTTTCTTCTTGAATTTGTGCTTTAAGGTGTCTCCTTTGCAACATCTGTTGCAATTGCTAGTTATAAATAACATGAATATATCTAATTTTAACACTATTGATGATTATTCACATAAAATTGTTTTTCATATAATTTAAATATATATATTTTTAATTATAGGTAATTATCTTTTGACAAGATGTATATAATCATATTATATTTGATTATTCATTATATTTCTTCTAACTAAACTATGATACAATACTTGTTATTTTTCAAAATCAATAAAAATATTAAACAAAAATTGAAATATAGTATAACATTTAGATTAGATATTATTAAAATCTCATAGTAAAAATAATTAGTCTCGAGATTTAATTATTAATCAATTTGTCTACTAGGTAGGTACATGTTGAAATTGTTTACGAAAACGATTGCAATGGTTAAGGTTAATCTTAATTAGAGGTAGAGGGGTTAAAAAAATAAAACCATATGATGATATCTCCATTTCCATATTGGGTGCAACTCCTAATGTGGAAGAAAGTTTATACATGCAAAATCATATTTTAATCTTCATTTCCATATTAGGTGTAACTATCACTTGATTGATTGACATTTATAATGAAATTAAAAAAATGTGCAACATTCACTATATATAATAAAATCAATGATTTTTGTTTTCCAAAATATTAAACAATATCTCATTTTCATCTTGGGTGAAATTATCTATGTGGAAGAAGAGTATAAGTGTAAAAGCACACTATTGGAATCTTGATTTCCATATTGGGTGTGACTATCTCTTGATTGATTAGCATTTATAATGAAATTCAAAAAAATGTACAACAATCACTATATATATAGTAATTGAATTTCACTTTCCAACATTTTCACTATATATATAGTAATTTATAGAATAATGATTACAATGTTCTAACCATTAATATCCAAAACAACATTCACTGTACACCATAAAAGACCATCTTTAAATATTAAGAGGTCTATGTTGGAATGATTATAGAATCTCTCAATTTGGCATAATATAAGTGATTTCCCTTTATCTTCAAGGTTTGAATGACATTTTGTTTACTATTATTATTATTATTTTTTATCTTCATTGATTTTTTATATGTCACGATTCTTCTCGAATTTATGCGTTAAGGAGTTTCCTTTGCAACATCTGGTGCAATTATTAGTTATAAATAACATGAATATATCTAATTATAATGATCTTAACACTTGATTGATGATTATTCACATCAACTTTTTTTTCATATAATTTAAATCTTTTTTGTTTGAATTGTAAGTAATTATCTTTTGATAAGATATACATAATTATATTATATTTGACTATTCATTATATTTCTTCTAACTAAACTATGACACAATACTTGTTATTTTTCAAAATCAATAAAAATATTAAGCAAATTGAGACATAGTACAACATTTAGATTAGATATGATTAAAATCTTATAGTAAAAATGATTAGCCTCGAGCTTTAATTGTTAATAAAATAGACTACTCGGTAGGTAGATGTTGAAATTGTTTAGGAATATGGTTGCAATCGTTCAGGTTAATCTTAATTTGGGGTAGAGGGGTTAAAAGAATGAACCCATATGATGACATCTCCATTTCCATATTGGGTGCAATGCTCAATGTGGAATAAAGGATATACATGCAAAATCATATTGAAATATTCATTTATATATTGGGTATAACTATCAATTAATTGATTGACATTTATAATGAACTTCACAAAAGGTGCAATAATCACTATATATAATAAAATTAACTATTTTCATTTTCCAAAATATCAAACAATATCCCGTTTCAATTTTGGGTGCATTTTTCTATGGGAAAAAAGGTATAAATGTAAAATCATACGATTGAAATCTTGACTTCCATATTGAGTGTAACTATCTATTGATTGATTGACATTTATAATGAAATTCAGAAAAAGGTACAACAATCACTATATACAGTAAATGATTTTCACTTTCCAAAATATCAAACATCCTAAACTACTCTATAATAATAAATAGAATGTTTATGCAATAAATTTATTGATTACAACTAATATAAATTTATAAATGTAATGGATTTTCAAGTTGAATAATGTAAGAGAAACTAAGATATATCTTCAAAATGCATTTTTCTAAATATAAGAAATCTAGATTATATAATAAATATAGATTTTGTTGATTTAAAAAATATACTAGATTGTAAAAAAAACTAGTAATAACATATAGAAATTGTGCATCTGAAACAACATTAAAACGCTAAGAAAAAAATATATATATGAAAGATCAAAAGTACATAAATATAAGGAAACTTTTTCTTTTGACTATAAACTCAACAGTATATTTCGTCAGTTTCATCAATATCTTCATCTTAATAAAAAACAAATCCTACACGTCTGTCAACATGAAAAACGCCATCGCAGCCGTCGATGGCATTGTCCAAACTGCAATCTTTGGACAGATCAGATCTGAATAGCTTGAGTTTCTCCTCAGCTCCAGAAATTTCAAGGAGATGCCGCGCCTTTATCTCGTTCTCTAAAGACAATATTGTTCTGGTTAAATGTCAGAGCCCCTATAGTGTAACCCTTGTGGAGTAAGAGCTTGATAAGAGAGGAGGCCGAAGAAACCTACCGCTCCTGTCACACAAACACACAATGGTTTCTGGTAGCTCTTGCCACTAACAGTTGAAGTGGCCATTTTTATCGATGAGGTGTTTTTTGGATTTTTATATCTTACAAGTACAGTGCAGAGGATGGTAGATCAACCAGTTGAATAGTTACACAAATCAAGATTTTTGAGTCACAGTTAAAACAATGGCATCTAAATGTAGAAGAACTTTTAATTATTTAACAATAAATCATGGTCCATAAGAGTGAAAAGTGGCATACATGAGAGTTATTCTCGAGGGAAACACTTTATGACATTATTATTATTATCATTTTCTAATTTCTGGAAATTTTATTTATAATTTTTTATTGGAGGCTTGTATTTATGTAGTATCTAATATGTATGTTGAAAATTTAAAATGTGACAATTGTAACTATTAATTCTAGTTATGTTGTTGGTAGAAGCATTTCCAGGCGTTTTTGATATTAAGAATGAGTTTTCCATTATTTTTCGAGGGAGCTAGTTACAAATAGATTTCTTGTATGGGTTGTACAACGTGGGGTGTGAGGTCTTTTTTTTGCAAGCTCATTTCAAACGAAGGTGCAAACATGTAGAATTTTTGTCGGGTAAACAATGCATTATTTCTTCTATATGCGAGTACTTAGAGTGTTTATAAAATATAAGTTAAAACCCTGTAGCAATGAGGTGTAGAATTCAAAAAGTGGATAATGTAGAGTGCTAAACATATTTATACAATATATTCTATACGTTAAAACTCTATAACAATGAGGTGTAGAGTTCAAAAAGTGGATAATGTGAGAGTGCTAAACATGTTTATACAATATACATTACTATCGTGCAGATGATACATCCGAATTCCTTTTGTGTTATGAAATTAGAACCTTTTATTTTTCTTTTTCTATATATTTGATCTAATGCATATAGGGAGGGAGTAGGGAAAATGATAACAAGTAGAACAGAGACAATTAAAGATAATGATAATTTTTTTAAGAGGTACGTTTCTGTTTTATTTATTGTTATTTGATTACTTTTACATTATACAATTTTGTTTTTTTTTCTATATTTTTTATTATTTGATCTAGAGGATAAAAAATTTGCTAAAAAATGAAAGTACTCAAAATCTCCCAAATCCAGTGCTAAATCGTAATCTCATTTTTTTGATTCCAATGATGCTTGGATTGCCTCAATCTAACACTATATGAGGAAGTTATCACGTTATGAAGTCTTTTGCAAACAAAAAAAATCAACTTGCAGGATTGATTGGGTAGTGTACCACTGCCATGTGGTAGTGTGTACGATGACATCATGATGACATCATCAGCTGATAGAGTGTATGGACCGAACAAGTAGCCCCCTGATGTGTTGATTGAGTGTATGGACTAGACAAGTAGCCTCCTAGCCACCTGATGTGTTAACTAAGTGTATGGACCAGACAAGTAGCCTCCTGATGTGTTGATATGTGGCATTCAGTAATTGGACATTGGCGAGTGACTGATTGAGTGTATGGACCGGACAAGTAGCCTCTTGATGTGTTGACTGAGTGTATGGACCAGGAAAGTAGCCTTCTAGCCTCCTGATATGTTGACTGAGTGTATGAATCGAACAAGTAGCTTCCTAATGTGTTGACATGTGGCATTCAGTTATTGGACATTGGCGAGTGATTGACTGAGTGTATGAACCGAACAAGTAGCCTCTTGATGTGTTGACTGAGTGTATGAACCGCACAAGTAGCCTCCTAGCCTCATGATGTGTTGACTGAGTGTATGGATAGGACAAGTAGCCTCCTGATGTGTTGACACATGGCATTCAGTGATTGGACATTGGCGAGTGACTGACTAAGTGTATGGATTGGACAAGTAGCCTCCTGATGTGTTGACATGTGGCATTCAGCCTCCTGATGTGTTGACATGTGGCATTCAGTGATTGGACATTGGCGAGTGAATTGGGTTTGGACAGTTGGACCAATAATTGGGTGACACATGGCCCAATCATGGGGCACCACGTGGAACCCTGTATTGGGTGAGACTGACCGATAACCTCTATGCGAATCAAACTCTAGACCTCCATTTAATGAAACCATTGCCTGACCAATCAAGCTATAACGATTCTTATTAAAACATGGGGGGGAATTTATATTTAAATTTAACCAATTGCAGAGACAATATATATTGTGGCAAGCCGGTGGGTCGAATGCTTGACCGAACCAATCATATAGGCTTAAAAATCACGTTATATCCATGGGGGTGGGCACGTTGTTTTTTAAACTACTGCCACACCCTCCCATTTGACATGTGCTCTCGGTGGGTGGCACCAAAATGGTGGGCTCGATCACACGACCCTCACCATTATATATAACAAACAATGATAAAAATGGCTAGTGGGGAGGATCAAACCCCCGATCCACAAAACTAAAATCTAAGCACCCACTAATTGGGACACTACAATTATGTTGTTAAGTTTCATAGAGTGGGGGTTTTTGTAGGATAGTTAGCAGGAAAATTTGGTAAAATAGGCCTAACTTGGTCATTTTTTACCTTATTTGAGCCCAAAGAGAGCCTACACATGGGGTTTTGGGAATTTTGGACACAATGTAAATATTATTTTTGCAATTTGAGCATTGTATGTTTATGTAATTTCACATTTGAGCATATAATATAAAATGGTCACCATTGGAAGCTAGACCCTGAGACTTAGTTAAGGAGGGGTGAACTTTGTGTTCAAATTGTTGTGTTGTGATGATGTTTATTATCCATTTGTAACTATTAAAATCTGAAAATTAACTTAGTTTGTATGATTTTGCAAACACGATCCATTTCCCATAAGACATAAAGTAGCTTGCAAAACTTTACATGAAACATTCATAAACCCCAATCCATTAACCCTGGATTAGAACATAACCATAGTTCCCTTGACCGAAGCTAAAAGATACCATGGGAAAAAAACCATCATGCCCAAAACCATGTGCAAAACCCATCTACAAAACTATAGGTAGGTCCGCTCACCTATAATAGGGTCCATTTTTTTTTTTTCTCAGGGTGCTACCTCAGACCCCGTGTAGAGGGTCTACTTCCTCCTACAAACCCCCCAACAAGGGGGGTAGAGAGTCTACTGCCTCCCACAAACCCCCCAACAAGGGGGGGCTTATGCCCTCCCTATGACCCCCCTGTGTGTACAACTAGTCGTGGAAATAGTATAACACACACCCAACAAACTCCACCTCCTCCTTCACCTCTTTCATCTCATAGACCTACTCCTCCTCAATCTTTAAAAGGACATGCTAAATCTCCTTTTATTAAGCGTGATGTCAAGTTTCAATTGCCTATGTACAATGGGGAAGTAAATACTGAAATTGGATAATTGGGTTCATCAAATTGAAGTCTATTGCAAGATTCAAAAGATTGATGATGATGTTACAAAGATCCAACTTGCTTCTCTTCGCTTGGAAGGTGCAACCCTCATCTGGTGGGAAGCCAAAAATCAAGAAGATTTGAAGAACGCGGTAAAATTATCTCTTCTTGGAATGATTTCATAGTTGCATTAAGAAGGAAATTTTATCCATTAGCTTACATGCAAAAAACAATAATGGATTGGAAAAAATTTAGACAAGCTAAAGGTTAGAGTGTCTAAAGTTACACACAAGAATTTAGAAGAATAGCTTTAATCTTGGGCGTTGATTTGTATTCAAAAGATACTCTCCTTAAATATATAGGTGGATTACATAGTAATTTGAGACATATTATACTTATGTTTAATCCCACCAATTTAGATGAAGTATGTGTTCAAGAAACTCATTTATAATCAAGAGGCAAGAATGTTCCTCAAGAGACTAGCAAGAAACCTTTTAAATCTGGAGACAAAGGAAAGAGGAAGTTTAATGTCAAAGGAAAAAAAATGCTACTGTTAAGAGAGAGGGAGAGAAATTTACCTGTAAACACTGTTCAAAATATGTCCATGATGAAGACCACTATTGGAAATTATATCCATAATTGAGAGCAAAGAAATTAAATAATAAGGGGAAAGAAAAGACTGATGCTACAACTCAACAAAATCTAGGATCTTATTCAGATGATGAAACCAAAATCACAACCATGGGAATGAAATGTATAACTTATAATGCAAGTACTAGTTCTTCTAGTAAGCCTATTGAATCTCAAATTGATAAAGAAAGAAGTGAGATTTTCCATATTAGGGTCATTACAAAACATACTAAGGTTGATACATAATTTTGTAGTTGATCCCAAGTGAATCTTATTTCTAAAGCAATTGTCAAGAAACTTAATTTGGAAACTACAACTCATGCTAAACCTTCCCCTTTGGGTCCAGTATGTGATGATTCCAAATTACAAGTGACAAGAAAATGTAAACTCAAATTCGTCACCACTGCTAATTTTATAGATGACGTAGATCTTGATGTTGTACCATTTGATATTTGTGGGATTGTTTTAGGGAGTCCATACTTGTATGACCGAAAATCCATATTCTATCGTCATGAGAAAAAATATCATCTTTTTAAAGATGGAGTTGAGTATATTGTTAGTTCACATCGCAACAAGATGAACTTATCCTTGTTAGTGTTGGTTAGATGAAAAGACTTGTAAATGCTAGTAAGAATTTTTTGTTGTTGATGATTAAAGCTAAGGATACTGTTGAATATGAAGATTTCACAGGGTGTAATTCTAAACTCAAGCATGAATTGGTTGAATTTGTTAACACTTATGACAATATTTTTCAGGAACCTGAAGGGTTACCTCCAAAAATAGGAATCCAACATGAGATTCACTTGCAACAGGATGCACCACTTCCAAATTTCAACATGTACAAAATGTTAGTTTTGGAGAATGCAAAAATTAAGAATAAAATTCAAGAGATACTTGACAAATGGGTCATCAAGTCTAGCATACCTCCTTGTGGGTCTCCTATTATTTTGGTTCCAAAGAAAGATGGTACATGGCGCTTATGTGTGGATTTCCTATCTTTGAACAAGATCATAGTAAAGAATCACTATCATCTTCCTTGCATTGATGATTTGGTACATTAGTTAAAGGAAGTTGTTTATTTTACTAAGTTAGATTTGATAAGCGGTTATCATCAGATATTGATTGCCGAAGATGATATTTAGAAAACTGATTTCAAGACAAGACAAGGTTTGTTTGAATGGTTAGTTATGTCATTTGGGCTTTGCAATGCACTTTCCACATTAAGGAGAGTTATAAATGATGTGTTGTGACAATTCCTTGATGATTTTGTCATAGGCTAGTTCGATGATATTTTTATTTTTAGTAAGACTTGTGAAGAGTATGTCAAGCATGTGAAACAAGTTCTAGATGTCTTGAAAAAGGAAAAGTTGTATTTGAATATGTCTAAATGTGCTTTTGGGAAAAATTCTTTGTTTTACTTGGGCCATATCATAGGTGGGGGTGAATTGAAGATTCATCCCTTGAAATTGATGTTATTGTGAATTGGCATAAACCAAACAATGTAACAAAAGTTAGGAGCTTTTGGGGAGCAACCCAATATTGGAGAAAATTTATCGCTAACTTCTCATTCATTGCAACACCATTACATGCTTTGAAAAGTGTGAAATAAGTCTTTTAGTGGGGAGGAAAGCAACAAAAAGCCTTTGACACTTTCAAAGAGAAAACCAATACAACACCAGTTCTAACATTTCCATATCTTAAGCAACCATTTGAAATTCAAACCGATGCAAGCGAATATGCTATGGGATAAATTTTGATGCTACATGGTAATCCAATATGTTATCGTTCTGAAACCTTTACTAATACAATAATTAACTATCCAACTTATGATAAATAGTTGCATGCTTTGGTACAAAGCGTGAAGAAACGGAAGCATCATTTGATGGGTAAAGAAATAATTATTCATAATGACCATCAACCTTTGAAATATTTACAATCACAAACTAAGCTACAACTAGCTAGACATTTAAGGTGGATGGGATTCCTACATCAAATCTATTTGGTAATCAGGTATAAGAAAGGTATATTCGACAAAGTTGCAAATATATTATCAAGGCCTATTTTTAATTCATATGTTATTCTTAAGCATAAATCAATCATGCATGAAATTTATATTGAACAATATGCTCAAGATGAAGATTTAAAATATGTTTATGCAACTTTGAGTCAAGAAAATCATGTTGAAGAGTTGGATTATCATGTTCATAACAAGTTGTTATATTAGCTTGGCAAGTTATGTGTTCCACAAGGTGAAAGAGTCAATGTCATAAAGGAAGCCCACAATTCTCTTATTGTTGACCACTTTGGTGTAGGAAAAATAGTTGCTCAATATCAGAGGTATTGTTATTGGCCTCACATGAATGAAACTGTTTCATGATATGTGAAAAGATGTTCCATGTGTGCTACTAGCAAGCCAAGCAATAGGAAATTGGGTTTGTACCCTCCAATTCCTATCTCTTCTCGTCCTTGGGAATGCATTTCTATGTATTTTGTTGGGGGAATACCAAAGTCTAGGAAAGGTCATGATTATCTATATGTTGTAGTGAATCGTTTCAGCAAAATGTGTGTGTTGATTTCATGTAAGAAACAAGTTACAACTGAACATACCTCAAAGATATTCTTCCAAAACATATGGGTTCACTTTGAGTTACCCACTTATATTATTTCTTATCAATATTCTCGATTTATCGGAAAGTTTTGGTCAAGTATATGAGAACTCATGGAAACAAAGTTGAAGAATAGCACATTATTTCATCCACAAACCGATGGCTAGACATAAGTAGTGAGAAGAATAGTAGTGCATCTCCTTCTAGGATATTGAGGTAAGCATCCTAAACTTTGGGATGAGCATTTGCATTACATCCAACATGCCTACAATCGTGCCAAGCATTCATCTACATAAGTATCTCCATTTGAAGCTTGTTTTGGTTATTTTCCAAAGTATCCTTTGGATTTCATATTTGGTAAAGATATTACAGTAGATGGACACAGTGATGTGGACAAAGGCAAGCATTTTATTGAACAAATTCAACTAGTGCATCAAAGGGTACAAGAAAAACTGGAGAAAAGCAAAGACGAGAACAAAGAAAGACATGAAAGCATCGGGTTGACCACGATTTCCAAGTGGGAGATCAATTTTGGTTGTACATCGACAAAAAAAGACTACAAGGTGAAGGTAAAAAACTAAATCCAGTCAGATATGTTCCTTTCAAAATCTTGGAGAAGATTTGTAACAATGCTTTTCGATTAGATTTTCCACCTTACATGCAAATTTATTTTGTTGTGAATGTGGAAAAATTGATATTGTATGAGCCTCCAATGATTGATAATCAAGAAGAGAATGTTAAAATTCCATTTATAGAATATTTTTCTCTCGAATATTTAAAAAAGTTGCAGGAAGACTCAATTCTTGAGAGGAGGATAAGGACTTCACGCAAAGGAAATATGGAGTATCTTCAAGTGCGGCTCAAAGGTATCAATCCAAGTAAAGAAAGGTGGATAGATATCGTGAAAGTGAGGGAATTGTACCCTCACTTACTTGCTGAGCAAAAATAGACTTTCGGTGGTCCAAAAGCTTCTAGTGGGGAGGAATGATCCAGGGGATAAAAAATAATGCTAAAAAAATAAAGCACTTAAAATCTCCTGAAACTAGTGCCAAATCGTAGATCTCGTTGTTTTGATTCCAAAAATGCTTGAATTTCCCTAATATGACATCGTATGAGGAAGTTATCATGTTTTGAAGTTTTTGGCAAACAACAAAAAAGTCAACTTGCACGATGGACTAGGCAGTGTACAACTACCACGTGGAAGTACATATGATGATGTCATCAAATAACTCGGTGTATGGACCAAAAAAGTGGTCTCATGACATGGAAACACGTGGCATTCAGTGATTGGAAAGTGGTGAGCGAATTAGGTTTGGATTGTTGAGCCAATAATCGGGTGACATGTGGCCCAATCAAGGGGGGCCACATGGCACCCTAGATTGCACCAAAATTGGTTGGGGTCGACCAAAATTCTCTGTGAAAATCGAACTTTAGACCTCTAGCTAATGAAACCACTACTCGATCAATCAGGCTATAATAGTTCTTATCAAAACATGGGGGCAAATTTATATTTAAATTTAATCAATGTCAGAGTCAGCGTATATAGTGGTGGTCTGGTGGGTTGAACCCCTGATTGGCCCTATCAAAAATTCTTAATAGTCACGTTATAGCCATGAGGGTGGGCACGTGGTTTTTCAAACCACCATTGCGCCCTCCCATTTAACATGTGCTCTTGATGGGTGGCACCAAAAGGGCGGGGTCGGTCACACGACCCCCGCCATGATATATAATAAACAATGATAAAACCAATGGGCGTGAGGATCAAACCCCCAACCCATGGAACCACAATCCAAGCACCCACCACTTGGGCCACTACAGTTT
Source organism: Pinus albicaulis (assembly GCA_034641835.2). Classification (NCBI taxonomy): domain Eukaryota; kingdom Viridiplantae; phylum Streptophyta; class Pinopsida; order Pinales; family Pinaceae; genus Pinus; species Pinus albicaulis. Next base: position 1,157,251,377 of record CM076570.1, on the reverse strand, counting down.
CGTTGTTGGAGAGAAGGGATTTTTGCAGGACAATTCGTAGAAAAATTTGGTAAAATAGGCCTAACTTGGTCATTTTTTGACCCTTTTTGAGCCCAAGAAGAGCCTACACATGGTTTTTGGGCATTTTGGACACAATGGAAGTGTTTTTTTTTTTATTTTAGCATTTTATATTGATTTAATTTTACATTTGATCATATAATATAAAAGGGCCACCACTAGGAGCTGGACTTGGAGATGTAGCCTAGGAGGGGTGAACTCTGTCATCAAATTGTTGTGTTGTGGTGTTGTTTATTACCCATTTTTAACTGTTAAAATATATAAAAATTAAATTATTTTGTGTGCTTTTGAAATCACGATCCATTTCCCATAAGACATAAACTAGCTTGCAAAAATTTACAAAAACCTTCAATTTTAATTTCAGATCAATACTCTAACTGAAAACAATGATTTTTCAAAATTTAGGAAACATATAACACTTAGATATTTGGATCCAAGATGGAAATTACAAGGAAAAAGGTACTTTGAATATTTCTATAAAACATTTGTATATGTTGAAACTAAAATCTATTTAGTGTTTTACCTATATGCATAGAAATCATATTTTATCTGGTAACTATGAACCTAATATTGGAATATTCATTAATTAGCAATGACTTTACACTATTTGGTTATGTTTTCATTAGTAAATTCTTACTTAGTATCAATTACAATTTCCTTTTAAGGAATGATTTTAATGTATTACTTCTGAACATGCAAAAGACATCGGATTCAAATGATGTGACAGTAGACATGGACAAGGGAGTAGAGATCACGATGATCACTATTATAGAAATAGATATTGCAAGAGACAAAATTAAAGGAACAAAAAACAATGAAGAAATAAAAGAAAAAGGTGGTTCTATCCAGGCTAATCTAACTATAAATCTGATTTCTTTTTTGTTTTCTTGAATTAATTTCAAGTATTTTTTGTTTTCTTGAATTAATTTCAAGTCAATGCTCATGACTGGGAAAAAAGATATCAATTCTATACCATTATTGATCGCAGATATTAGTAATAATATAAAAGGGATAATTTTTATGGTGTTGTCTTAGTTACATATCAGAATTTTTTGGACAAAGCAAATAAGACAAAAACAATATTCCATGTAGATTTGACAGGCAAGAAATTTGAAATGAAAATAACATTGCATGTACCAACATAATTTATCGAATGACATGAGGAAAACTTATTGCAAATTTTGGTGTTTCTATTAGAAATTTAGAAATAATTCCCAAGCATAAATACGATAGTGGTGATTGTGAAAAAAATACTTGTCTAAATATATTTAGCATTATAGAAAACATTTGTCTTGTTTGCACAAAATATTGAGTCTTTCATAATATGGCGATTGTAAATCTATCCCGTAGTCAAGATCCATTTCCAGTTGGCACAATTGGTGCTATTGAAATTTCGGCAACACATACAACAATACAATTTGTACTAGAAATCAAAGATGACAATGCATAATGCTACATAGAAACATTACAATTCGATTTATTTGAATGTTTCATTGCCATAATGTTATTTTCCATATATTGTATGGTTTCCAAGTATCGTTTTAGAAATACAACATATGTAACAGGTTCAAGTACATGAAATTTCAACATATCTTTCAATTCAAAGACAATTGCAAGAAACTGTTTTTTTGCTCATCTTGCTAAAACATATAGTTAGAAAACAAGAAATATTTTTATGAAATTCACACTAAACGTTCATATGTTTATTGAAAACAAAAAATAATTTTATGAAATTCACAATCGACGTTCATATGTTCAATGAAAACAAAAAATAATTTTATGAAATTCACAATCGACGTTCATATGTTCATTGAAAACAAAAAATAAAGTCGAAAATATAAGAAAACTTCTTATTTTGGTGAGTGTAATATGCATAGTAAACTTTATTATATTGTAACTATTATGTGCATATATATAAATAGAGAAAGAAAAAAAGATAGAAATACATTTGATTTCAAGTTGTTAATTCTCGGTTTTCTATATCAATTTTACAACACTTCCAAGGACAATTGATAATGAATAGTGCATATACTAATCCATTTGAGAATGTATGTGTGAAATGCAGTAGCCCAATTACAACTGCTAGAACTATGAATGAAACTATGGTTTATTATACCATTTGGAACGAAGATTGTTTCTTTGTTTATTTCCATCAATTAAACTGTATCATACATTCAAAAGATAAGAGTAAAATAAACTTGTGTTTAAGAGGTGTGGAACTGGAGAAAGTATTGCCTGATCTACAAAATGTTTCCTATGAGCAATATTGTGGGGATAAATAAACTATTATTAATTTGTTGTCTAGTTTTGAGACACATGGCACATTTAAAATAAACCATCAAAACCTGGTTATACCTATACAATGAGGGTTATCTTTGTTTACATTATCGAGGAATCTAGTGACAGTATAATTCTCATTCCTCGCATTGATAAACAATCTTAACATTACCTTATACTTTCTGCTTGAAGAATTTGAGTATTTTTCAGAACAATTTTTTAGTTTGTTAGATGATTGAGATCTGATTTCATGTTATAATTAGTTGATCTACTATTCTCTTTGCTTGCATTGTCAAGCAATCCACTATTGGTATTTTGGAACTATTTGCTAGGGGTAGGGAACCATATGCATTTTTGTGCTTTCACATATCCATACTTCCTACCTTAACATAGTCTTCTACTTTCACATTCAAGAATTTGAGCATTGCTGAAGATTTTTTAACATGGAAATGGCATCTGATTTCATCATGTGATTATGTAATCTATAACTATTAACATTGTAAAAAAATGTATTTCAATGAATTTCTTTGTTCAAATTTTATGGTTTATACTATGCTATTTACTATGTTTTGATTGTAATGTGTAGCTGGTTCATTGTGCTATGTTGTAGCTACTTTCTTGCAGTCTTATTTCTTAAATTTTTTTATTGATTTATCAAATTTGCAAATTCTATTACTAGTCAAACAATATTACAAACTACGTGAGGAGTTTCTATATTTGAAGATTTAAATATTATATGGATCGTTAATATTTGTTTGACGTCCTAGAAATCAAAAGTTGTGTTTACTAATATTTGACAATGATTGTCATGCTTTTCAGTTTAACTCAAAGTGTCAGAAATTTACACTGCAAAATCAGAGCTTTCAATGTTACATTGTTATTTCATTTTCAGTCTCCCAAAATTTAAAAGGAAAAAAATGTAAATAAAGTATACAATATGTTTCACTTAATTGTGTTTGAAACTTGAGTATTACATTTCCATGACCCTACATATAGTTACAAGATTGCCTTCTCGTTTCAAGATGCTTACATAGTTTGTAGCACTATTAACGTTGATACATTGTGCGGAGGTGCAGAGGTCCGCACTATTCCTCCCCTCCTCCACCCCTCTAGTATTGATGTTTGTAATATTTTATTTACTAACATTATTACTATGTTTTTATTGTAATTTGTAATAAATATTTCATTTACTCGGGTTTTAGATTTCCAATGTCATCTATACAATTACAAGATGCCTTCTCGTTTCGAGATGTTTTCAGAGTTCATAAAATTGTTAGCATTGATACATTGTGTGAAGGTGCAGAGGAGGATTTTTTTCCCCATCGACTAATTCAATTTTGATTTCACATTCCACATAAATATTTTTTCTTCTCATCTTGCTAAAAATTATCATTATAAAACAAGAAAGAATTTTCCTAACTTCACAATCGACGTTCATATGTTCATTGAAAACATAAAATAAAGTTGAAATCTAAGAAAATTTCTTTCTTCGGTGAGTGGAATATGCACGGTAAAATTTATTATATTGTATCTATTATGTGTATATATATAGATATAGATAAATAAAAAAGGATAGAAAGACATTTGATTTCAAGTTGCTAACCCTTAATTTTCTATATCAATTTTACAACACTTCTAAGGACAACTCACAATGACTAGTGGATATACAAATCCATTTGAGGTTGTTTGTGTGAAATGAAGTAGTCTAATTACAACTGCTAGAAATATGAATGTAACTATGGTTTACTGTATCATTTGCAATGAAGGCTGACACTTCATTTATTTCCATCAATTAAACTGTATCATAAATGCAAATGACAAGACTAAAATACACTTGTGTTCTAAGAGGCGTGGAACTGGAGAAAGTATTACCCGATATATGAAAAGTTTCTAGTGAGCAATATTGTGCAGACAAATAAACTATTATTGATTTGTTGTCCAGTTTCGAGACACATGACACATTTACAAAAAACCATAAAAACATGATTATATGTATACATTGACAATTCTCTTTTTTTACATTGTCGATGAATCTAGTGACAGTACAATTCTCATTGCTTGCATTGTCAAACAAACTTAACATTACCTTATACTCTTTGCTTGAAGAATTTGACTATTTTTGGACATATTTTTCAGTTTGTTGGATGATTGGGATTTGATTTCATGTTCTTTTTAGCTGATCTATTATTCTCTTTGTTTGCATTGTCAAGCAATCTACTATTGGTATTTTGGAACTATTGGCGAGGGGTAGGACGCCATCCACATTTACGTGCTTCCGCATATCTATACTTCCAATATTAACATCATCTTCTATTTTTTGGTTCACGAATTTGAGCATTGCCGAAGATTTTTTAACATGGAAGTGGCACCTGATTTCATCTCATGATTACGCAATCTCTAGCTATTAACATTTTACAAAAACATATTTCAATGAATTTCTTTGTTCAAGTTCTATGTTTTGTACTATGCTATTTACTAAGATTATTTACTATGTTTTTATTGTAATGTGTAGTTGGTTCGTTGTGTTATGTCATGTGTGCTTTCTTGTAGTCTGATTTGTTACATTGTTTTATTCATTTATCAAATTTTCAAATTCTATAATTAGTCAAACAACATTACAAACTATGTGAGGAGTTTCTATATTTGAAGATTTAAAGATTATATGCCATTGATTAATTTACTTGTTTTACATCTATAGAAAGCAAAAGTTGCATTTAATAATATTTGATAATGATTGTCATGCGTGTCAGTTTAACTCAAAATGTCAGAAATTTACACCGCAAAATCATAGTTATCAACATTACATTGTTATTTCGTTTTCAGTTTCCCAAAATTTAAAAACAAAAACATAAATAAAGTATACAATATGTCACACTTAACTATGTTTGAAACTTAGGTTTTACATTTCCAAGGCCATCCGTATAGTTACAAGATGTATTCTCATTTTGAGGCGTTTGCATAGTTCATGGAACTATTAATGTTGATACATTGTGAAAAAGTGCGGAGGAGGATTTGTTCCCTCATCCACCCAATTGTTTTTCTTTAGTTTCATAAGATATGAAGCAAGTCAATTTCCTAGAACTTTTAGTGGCAAATTCAGTACTAATGGGTCTAGAACAAGATGAAAATTGGAAAATCACTTTCACAAGGATATTAGCAATGAATTTTGAGCAAAAAAACTTATCTATAATGCATAAAAGGTGATAAGTCATCTAAATCACAATTTGACATCAAAGTTATGAAAGGACATTTAAATACTATTAATTTTAATGTTATTCATTAATGAATGATCATCATCAATTTGGCTAGTACTGATTAACCTGATTTGTAATAAAAAAATTCTATTATGAAATTAGTTACTTTAAATCATATCCTTTTTTCCTAAATTCCAACTCGAGATAGTCCAATTGATACGATTTTGTTTTGTGATTCCTCTGTTTCGCACACTTTAGAAATTGATATCAACATACCATTTTATTAATATCTTAATTCTCATTCTATTTTTTATGTTTGTCGAATACTAAGTGCATTAGTGATTTCACATTTATTAATTGAACTCGTATAATTCAATATTAAATGAATTTTGTTTTTAACTCATGCGAGAAAGAAGTGTTGCCAAGAAAATGGATATAAATACCATACTACAGATAAATCAAATAAGTAGCAATTTGTGACATCAAAAGTTTGGTTTATATGTGCATCAGATGTAGAATAATTATAAATTATTAACTGCATTTTCGAGGCAATATCTTGACTCGATATGGTTTCCACTATTTTACGTTAAACTAAAAACTAGCATTTCAAAACTATTATCGTTAAAAGAGGAATTTTACTACTCTTTAATATACGATGATCATTGTATATAGTTTTCTCTACACCTCCACATTATGCATAAGAGATATAAAGTAATATTAATTATTAAAATAATATAAGCTATGAAGAAGTATAAATTTGAAAATCAAATTGTGAAAATTTACTATTCTTAATGGATTAAACATAATAAATTTCTAAAACTGAACATTGCAACTATAATTTACATTGTAACTAACACGTGTTTGCTGAAGTATGCAAAGATAGTGTGTGCAGAGCTGTTTGTATTCCTTGCTTCGCACATACTCTCTCCGCGCACACTTTTTGATGCACTCTCGCACACGATTTTTGTGACAATATCTGCACTACTTTTCTTTGTATATCGAAATAATTGTGTGCGAAAACGACTATGCAGAGCAAGGAAAAAAAAAATTACCCCACAATGTCTCGTATATTCGTATACATTTCTGAATGTTACATATTAATTAATTAGCGATTTGTTTCGGTTATGTAAATAATGAATGCATTTGTGCTAATACGTGGTATAATTCGACTAGATACAATTTTTGGTGCCAATATTGAAATTTGAGTCTTGATACAATGTAATTGAAAAGATGCAGAAATTCACACAACCGTAATAACTCCACATAATAGAGAAATCGTTGTAAAAAATTGATTTAAAAAAAAAAAAAAAAATCAAATTCCTCCTCCATACATTTCTTTTTGCAAACTACAAATCGTCAACTTTTATGTTATTTGATACACATATTTTCTCATTCGAAAAGAGTGTGTTTATTGGTAAACAAAACTAGCAATTACTTTATCTTCGCAAATTGCTTTCGTAATTGTACTTATATTGTTTTAATAATGAAATGGCTATACTTGGATTTGTAATTTTTGCAATGTGGATGTGCGAGAATGCAAACAAAGTAGAATAAATGCTTTTTCCACACTCTGAATATATTCTTTAGATATTTTGTATTTTTCCAAAATTTAATAATACATTTCATCAATTTTTTTTTCTTTAATTAAACAAATTGATTTAAGATAGCCAAATAAACATGTTTTTAAAATTGTTTATCTATTCATTCGTGCATTTTAGCATTGCTTTCAATTGACCAAAATGCGATGATTTTTAGCTCAAACCTAGTTGCTCTACACAAGAAAAGCTCTGCACAATGAAATGTTGACTATGACGGAATCAAATTTAACTTTAGCTTTATGACCAAATCAAATATATTTAATAATAAATTTTATCAATTTCTAAAAACAACAAGTAATTATGATACAATAAATTATTTTGCTGAAGTTGAAAGAAAGATATGATAATCCATTAAACTATGGGTTTTATTTTTCAAAGCGTTTCGAAAAACTCCATATTTCATTTTGCAATAGTCAATGCTAAATTAATCTTTGTAATTAATTTGCAGAGAAAGGAGAAAGGCTACGGGGAAAGTGCAGCAAAAAGGGTGTGCAGAGAAATTGGGTGCGAGGGAGTTTGTTAAGAAGGAGGAACTATATTGAGTCATGCTTTCTTCCTCTGCAGTGCACATAAAGCTAAGTTAATTTTGTGAATGACTACTTCATGAGTGCTCTAGCACTATTATAACTGAGATTGCTATTGATTCCTAGGAAGCTTTTATTAAATTTTTTTTTTTCCATTTCGAACATGTGATCATGGTGTTGTACAATATGATAAATAAAAAATAATTTTAATGCATTGAATCAATCACTAAATATCAATAAAGCATGAAGCATAAGATATTAAAGACTAAAATGAATTCGAGAGCACAGGGATTGGATATGATGTCCCAATGAAACAAAATGATCATCTCATTTAATTTAAAATAAAAATTAATGTAAATAAGTAAAAAAAAATATGTGGATGCCATAGTAGGAAATGAGAAATCTAATGATCTATAATGTTAGAAGCATTTGTAAATGAAACTAAGTATTAGTTTATGCAAAAAAGAAAGGATTACAGTGTCGATAACAACTTAACAAAAAGTTGCTGCACTACTAAAAAAGGAAAATAAACATAGATCCAATTTTTTTTTATGATTAATACATATCCAAAAGCTATTAACTATGAGGGGTATTTATGGAACAATTTTTTTTTTCCTGAACTCGTTGACTGCGGAAGCTGAAACTCACAGTTTACATGTTTCTCCATACGAGCCAATTTGTCTTGAAAGCCATTTAGTTTTTCCTATAAACGATCCTGACCCCTCTACAAATTTTCTAATATGTTCTACATCTGTCACTGGTTGGATTGGAGATAATTCAAGAATGATATGACAATATTTTTTTCATCATGTTTGTTTCTTACGAGTTGTTCCAAAACAATTTTGAGATATGCAATCTCATTACCAAAGTTGCACTGATCAAATGTAGAGTCGTTAAAATTATATATGTTGACAGAACTAGGATATATAGCCTCGGCTTGACCAATGATCTCCATGTGACGCTGAATTGACTCTACTCGTTCATCAATTCCATGCCTCACTCTGCCTTGTTCGCGTGGCATCTTGCATTTTACCGGAAAATAGAAAAGACCTGAATAAAATAATGCCATGGACGTGTTAAACTAAAAAATTATTTTACATTAAACATAAAAAATAGTTAGCTAATAACAACAACAACCCACTTAGACTTGCATTACAATGATTCGGGACCTAGTCCCAAAAAAAATTGTTTAAATGAATAGTCACAAACTGCAAAATAAAAGTTTCAGAACAAGAACGAATAATAACACATAATACTAAAACTAGAACATAGAAACATTCCACCTTAGTTCGTTATCAAATTTGAAAATAATATAATAAAATATAAACAAATTTTCTGAATAAGCAATGTTTAATTTATGTGCATGACATTTATCTATATGCCTTTCTTTAATTCGCTGGCTATACCCTATGCCAATGTAGATAGCCATTTATTTAGTTGTTTCTCTACATTGTATGTAAAATATTATTTTCCCAATATTTTCGCAAACCAAAAAGTATATCCTTAATTTTAAAATATTTTCATAAATTAATTTGAATATTTGTCTATTTCCCTTTCCGGTTAACTTAAGAATTTATTTGGTAAATCGACATTATAAAATGGACTTTTCGATATTTATTTGATGATTGCATGCATAAACATTGCTTCATAACCAATTTCCGTTCAATCAGAGTGGAAGGATGTGCAAAAAGAAACATGTGCAGTAGAGCCTTTGTTCGTTGTTGTTTACAACTTTTGTATACATTACCTGTATGCACATTCCAAATTTCTAGAGTGCAGATTACTAGATATTAAAAACTTAATTAATGCCAATAATGAAATGGTTATGGAAAACATTGCAATTTTTGGAGTGCAGAGATACAAAATTAATTGATTAAAACAATGTGGCATCTGCAGTCTGTCATTAATAGAAAAATTAGTAAGTGGTAACTAGATTACATGCAATCTAAACAATGCCCATAATCATGAAATTTGGACAAATAACAGTTGATGCTTTATTATATTCAATGTGATTTTTTCTAAGAAACCAGTATAACAAATATAAATCTATGCATGGTTACATTGTTTCCCAAAGCATGTTCCATATGTAAATAACTTGACTAGAGATATCTGTTACAATCTCTTCTTACTCTAAACAATGTAAAAACATGAAAATTCTGTAGCATGAATAAACAAGAATCAAGAAACAAAAACCATTAGCAAAATTCAATAGACTTGAATTCGCAAAAAAATCTAAATATATAGTTATTTTTTCATTACTCTGCTACAGATGCTTATGATCTCAATAGCACCTGTCATTAATATATGAAAAGATATAAGTTAATCATAGAATTAATCCTTAGTTATGTTTTTACGATGTCTTGATTATGTATCAATTGTTATTTTATATCCAATAATTGTCAAAATGTTGCCGACAAACAAGGCAATGTGCACAAGAAGTGTGCGAAGCATATGTTTCAATTTGCTATAATATATACTTGTTAACAAGTGTGTTGATTACGCGTCGATTCACCGAATAAATATCGAAAATAATACTTTATAACATCGATAAATATGTTGTTATTGATATGTTTATGACCAATAATCAATATACATTTGCGGAGTGCGAATATGCAAAGGAGGCTTACATTATACAAAAGAATTATGCAAATAGTATCCGCACATCGTTTCAATTTTCTATGAGGCATACTGGCTATGGATACTTGTGCATATTCTTGAATTGTTTAAAATAGTAAATGATATTAAGCACTCGAACAACGTGTTGATTATGTGTCGATTTATTGAATAAATTTCCAAAATAGTATTTTATGGTATCGACAGATACAATTTTATTGACATGTTTGCAACCATTAATCATTACACAATGCATCAAAGTAAATGTTATTAAGCACTTGAGAGATGATGTGATTGGGTATATATTTGTTGAATATATATTAATAGTATTGGTAGGAATTAATTAATTCTTCCATGGTAACTGTACACTCATTTGTAGCGTAATCAATATTTGTTAGTCCAAGTTACTCCATCTTCACAAATATTTCTGCCTCAACACAGTTTTTCTATATATGGCTTCCATGCACACTTGTCCTTTCTCGCATGCTCTAGTACTAAATGTTTTCAACAATTTGTACGTTACCTTTTATCATTAGAATTATTAAGTAATGTAATATGTTATAAACACTAATTTTTATTGTTAGTCATTTGTTCTATTGGTATATGATTTGACATGTACAAATGATATGAACAACATGTTTGCATTTGGCCACTCTAATAGTGACATGTGTTAATAAGATAAACATCTACACTAATTCTTCAATTAATAAAGAGACACACCCTTAATAACAAATTTTATAGAAGTAAAATATCTAATGTTCATTGAATTTGATAATGTGAAGAGCCTTATACAAATTTGGAGTGAAAACGAAGCTTCCTTCATAGGTTCTTTGTCTCATTAATCTTTGCTTTGAGATATGCACTAATGTGTTTTCAACTGAGATGAGGTTTCAATGGATTCAATCATTTAAAATCTAGTATTTTGTGGAAGGAAAGTGTGTAGGATAACTATGTGTAGGGAGAATGCATGTAGAATTACAAAATATTGTTGCAGAACAATTCATAATGTGGAGATACAGATCAAGCTTTCCTTGTGGAGGAAAGTGGCTTTCATTGTGTGGAATTGAGGTGTTATGTAAGAGGTAGAGTACCAAATATATATGGAAACCTCCACACTTTAACAATTAAATCTTCTTCCACTATCGTTTTACCTACCTCTTTGTGCGATAGGAAGGTATGCAAGTGAACTATGCAAAGAGAGAATGCATGCGAAAGTATGAAACATCGTGACACACTTGTGTTTTTTATTGCACACGCTTGTTCTATCGAATAAATCACAAATGTTGGACTATAAGTGTTAAATTCACAAATTCTCAATGAAATCTAAGTTTTATGAAGCTTTCATGAACATAAATGAAAATTAGCATTGAGAACCTAACCTAATTTTAACAAGTAACCTGTTGGTAGTTGCATTCACCCACTATTTTGTTGTATGGAAAATGGGTGTACGGGAAGTGCTAAAGAAAGGGTGTGTGTAATATCTAATCAAGATTTCTTCCTCTGCACTTCACATAAAGCTAACTTAGTATACAGAATCAAGGCATAAAAAAAGGCTAATTTTGTGATATGCGGAGGAAGGAGAAAGGGTGTGCAAAGCAGGGACTGTATCAAGTCAATATATTTTCCTCCGCAATGCCTTAATAACACAATGTGAAGAATTATGGTATTTAGTGTTTATTTCATTTGATAATGTGAGTGTGGAATGCGAATGAAACTTCCTTCACACAATAATAGATTTATTTGTCTCAACATGGAACAACCCTGGTCAAAAATCCATGTAAAAGTTAATAAAGGTAAAATAAGACCTTGGTCATGGGACACTTATTCCAAGCTAAATGTTAGGAAAAACATCCTAGTGTGGGTGTTCATTTCATTTATTATGGCTATGGAAATTGGCAAAGGAAATGACAAAGGTGTTGGAAAGGCAAAGTGGAATTTATTGACATTTATTTATGAAAATAATGGAAATTAGGAGAAAAGGGGGGTGAAAGGTCATAGGTTGCATTTGAGGAGGAAAATGAAGGAAAATAATGGAAAATTGAAGAAATTAGAGGACTCATTAATAAAAATGATTCCGAGGATCAGTTCACAAACTTTTGTCATTTCAAATTTGAGGCTCTCATCCTACTCTCTCTCTCTCATACTCTTGGACACAGAGTTTTCTTGGATCAGTCTTCGAGGAGTGTCGCATTATTGGGATTTGGAGTAAGAAGACAAAGGAAAATTAGGAAAGTGGAAGAGGACATCGAGATCAGCATCAACAACGGGTTTTGCTTGAAAGTATTGAGTTGCATGTATGATTTCCTCACTAGTTTTGGTGTGCATGGCATATGCATGTGGTTATCTGTTTATGATATTTCATTGGCATGGAGGATTTATTGGATTAACAATGGTTTTTCCTATCCTTTCCATTTCCTAGATAGCCAGGCGTTGTGGGATTTTCTTTTAATTTATGGTTGGTTTTTTTGTGCCTTTGGGTGTGGGTTGAGTTATTAGTTCCCAGAAGCCTAGGTTGGAAAAACGCTATGGAAGCCCTGTAACAACTTGGGTTGAGTTATTAGTCGTAGAAGCCTTGGTTGGAAAAATGATCTAGAAGCCCTTGGTGGGTGGAATTACTAGTCCTGGAAGCCCTGGTTGGAAAAATGCTTTGGAATCCCAACAACAGATGTAAATTGAGTTACTAGTCCTCGAAGCCTTGGTTATAACAAATGCTTTAGAGCCCTATACAACTTGGGTAGAGACCAATATGGTAATGGTTAGTGATGTACGACCGAGAGGTGGAATCACTAGTTGAGGGTTGAGGTGGTTTGGCCTTTGGAAGTCGTGGTTTGGTTTGATTAATTTTTTTATGAGATCCCACATTCATGCTTGGAATATGGCACAGTGGTAACTGGCTGAAAGAAATATTTAGTTCACCTAGTCTATGGTCGGGTGGTTCGTTGAAGTCCCATACCTGGTCGGCCTATGAAGTCATCAATAAGAGATATTTCTCCTTAGTATTTTATGGGTAAATATACTTGTTTATATTTGGTTTATATGGCTATTATATCCTTGATATTTCTGTTGGTTATATGTTGGTTATGAATGAGTTTTATGATAGTGATAATTTTTCATCATTTTTTGGTTAATAACTGAATGTACAATGAATGTATGGCTTAATAGATGGTAATGAAATTACTGTGATGAGGCATCAATGCTTCTTAGTGATTCTCAAATAAGTGTGAGACCCCTATGCTCAGATATGTTGTTTAAACCTGTAGAATGCATATTTGTGACATGTTTAATGAAATGTATGCCATGGATAGTAGGGGTCTAGTCAAGTCCTTGTTCAATTATTTGAACTAGTATCATTTTTTGGATGTTATTTTTCACTTTTGGAAGTTTCATGGAGTTCTGGGAAGTGACCTGAGTCCTGACCCTAAAAATGTGACACAAAATCTAGAGTCGCTGGCACAAAAATACCTAAAAAAGTGCCTAGTTGTAGGAATGCCTTGCTGTGGGAGCGACTGGAGGGTCCAGTCGCATGCATGCCCATGTCAAGGGAGTGACTAAGGCTTTAATGTAGAAAAAGGTCAATTTTTCTTAGGGGTTGGTCACCTGGATTGGTTGGATGGCTCTTAGGGGTTTTGTTGCATGTGTAGAAGGTCATTTTGGCTGTGTTCCATCGGTTTCACTTCCTTAACTAATACATAGGGAGTTGAATCTTATCATAGTAACTCTTCATCACATTTTTAACCCAGTTGGACAATTACTTTGGTAGATGTGGTAGGAGGGTGTTACAAAGTGGTATGAGAGCATGGTTCCGTTCTCCTTGGGTGATTTTTGGTTTTTGTTTCCTTGGATGAATGTGTTGTTGTATGTACATGTCGATTGCATATATGTCCTTGTGCTTGTGGTCTATGTGCTTGTTTTGTATGCATGGAATTGGTCATGATTGCAGTGGTGTCGCAATATTAAAGTTGATGGTGCCATTGGTGAATGTATGTGTTATGAGTGTATGTCGGTCATGCATTGGTTATGTTTTTCGATTTCTATATGTTGTTATGCATACATTGGTTGGATGATGGTCATTGTGCATGAAGTCATGGTATGTGGTCAACATAACCATGCATTGATAACTGGATAATGGATGAAAATGTGCTTATATGTTGATATGATTATGTTTATATATGTATTGTACTAATTTGGTCGGTCTTGTAGACAGGATATCCTCACTGAACTATACTAAGGTACGCTAGTTTGTTTATGATTTGGTTTAGCTGACATAATATAGCTTGCAGGAAGAAGAGATCAAATATGACTAGCAAGACGGTATAATACAAATATTATCCCTATGAATCAGATGAGAAAGGTGGTGCTAGGAACTCTTCTAACTTAGCAGTTACAATGAGTTTAAAGGAAGAAATAAGGAGTTTCAATGTAGATAATTACAAAATCATGTAGACACAGGAGAAGCAAGCAGGAGTCAATGCAGTAATTCTTCTGATTTTGTCAGAATTGCAGAGACATGGACCACTTTGGATCAACTATGGACAGGAGGATAGGACTAATGGGGATTATGGAAGTAGATCTCATGGTGGGAACATGTCAGATAGAGATGCCATGATCAGGGATGATAGGTTCTTGGATACTTCAGATAGGAGGGGTGACAGACACATGTATTATTCTAGTTCTAATTCTGACAGGTATCATGTTCATCATCGTTATCATCCTTACATGAGGAGTGATAGGGGATATATTCTGGAAGAGTTAAGGAAAGCAAAGGAACTTTTTGATGGGGATATGAAGAAATCACAGGATGCAGAAGCGTGGTTGCTCGGAATGAATAAATTCTTCGGGTTAAATGATTACTCCGAAAACATGAAGTCTAGAATAGCTACATTTAGTCTTAAAGGTGAAGAAAATATCTAGTGGGAATATGTAACGAACATCAGAGTTATTTATGAGGAGGAGTTGACTTGGAGTGAATTCGAGAGACAATTCAGGAAGAAGTATATATATGATAGATACTATGATGACAGGGCAAAATAATTTTATGTGCTAAATATGGGATCTATGATTGATGATGAGTAAACTAGAAAGTTCTTGGAGTTATTGAGGTATGTGCCTTACCTCAAGGAGGAGAAGGCCAAGATCCAAATATTCATCAGTGGGTTGCCAATAACATTCAAAGAAAGGATTGAATTTGATGAGCCTAGATCATTGGAGGAGGCCATCCGGAATCTAGAGCATTGTTATGAGCAATCAAAGTGAAGATCGAAGACTAAACCAAATTGGAAAGGTAATGCAAGGAATAAAGGGAAATGGGATAAGAAGTGAAAAAAGACCTCAGGACACAGGTAACAAAGAGAATGCAACATCGTACAAGAATTTCAATGCATCTGACAGAGGGTAGGGATTTTATTTTGAGGAGTAGAACAAAGGTGCAGGCTAGAATCTTATACAATGTTGGACTTGTGGAAAATATCATCGTAGGAGAGATTGTCTAGAACATCAGGGGTGGTATAATTCATATTTAGTGTGCTAAGGAAGTGAAGACGGTGGGGTATGTTGAACAAAGTGTTCCTCGGATCTATGTAGCGTTGGATAACAGGCATGAAGATCACCATGCATATATTATCGAGATGGACAATAATCTTGGGTGATCAAGTTGTTTCTATTTTGATTGAAACTGAATCTAATTATAGTTATGTTAATCCTAACCTGGTGGATAAGTGTGGTTTGAATAAAGAAGTGAATGAAGAGTCTTGGTTAGTGCGGTTGGCTACATGTACAAAGAAGCGAGTTCATCATTGGGTAAGAGCTTGTGCATTTGAACTGAATGGTATGTCTACATCAACACATTTGAATTTATTGTCATTGGGTTCGTATAACATGCTTTTGGGTATGGAATGGTTGTATATTCATAGGACTAAAGTGGACTGATATGAAAAAACTATTGAGTGTTTGGATGGAAATTGAGAACAAATAGTCTTGCAGGGTAAGAAGAAGGCAACATCAGTTAGAATGGTAACAACTATGTAGGTGAAGTGTAGTTGCAGGAAATGGTGTATGTTATTTGCAGTGCATATTTCTAGTGACAAAGGTAAGGAAGTTGAGGATGCGGATGTCTTGAGCAGGTACTCGGTTCTACAACAGCTTCAGGATGTATTTCCTACAAAGTTTTTAGAATTACCACCTTGCAAAGAAGCATATTTCTCTATTGAGTTGGTACCAGCGGAAGCACCAACATCGAAGGCACCATACAGGATGAGAACACCGGAGCTAGTAGAGTTGAATTTTTAGTTGAAGGATATTCTTGAAAAGGGGTACATTAGGCCAAGTGTATTGCCATGGGGTTCACCAATATTGTTTGTGAAGAATAAGGATGGTAATCTCAAGTTGTGCATCGATTATAGATAGTTGAACAAGGTGAACATTAAGAAAATGTATTTATTGCCGAGGATCGATGATATTTTTGATCAATTGAAGGGAGAGGAAATGTTCTCGAAGATTGATCTGAGATCAATATATCATTAGGTATGCATTAAAGAAGATTACATTCACAATACAACTTTTCAGAACAAGTACGAACATTATGAGTTTGTTATAGTTCCATTTGGTTTGACTAATGCTCCAGCTACTTTTATGTGCTTGATGAATAATGTGTTGTGTCCTTATCTAGAAAAGTTTTTTTATTGTATTCATTGATGATATATTGGTATATTCTAAGAATGAGGAAGAGTGTGCCAAACATTTAGGATCAGTGTTGAGATTTCTAAGATAATATCAGTTGTATGCCAAGCTTATCAAATAGAGTTCTTTCAGACATGGGTACATTACTTGGGTCTTGTTATTTCAAAGGAAGGTATAACATTGGATCCGTAGAAGATAAGGGCTACCATGGAATGGGCGGCTCCTAGGAATGTGGATGAGGTAAGATCATTTATAGGGTTAGCAAGTTATTACAGAAGGTTCATCGGGAACTTCTCAAAAATTACATACCCTATCACATCATTGCAAAGGAAAGGTAAGATGTTTGAATGGACAGAGGAATGTGCAGCAAGTTTTGAGTAGTTGAAAATTTTTTTGACTCATGCTCCAGTGCAAAATATTGTAGATCCAGACATAGAATTTTTGGTATGCACAAATGCTTGAAAAAGAGGACTTGGTGGAGTTCTTATGAAGGAGGGACATGTAGTGTGCTATGAGTCACGAAAATTGAATGAGCACAACTAGAATTATTTGACACATGATCTTGAGTTGGCAATGATCATCCATGCATTTAAGATGTGGAGGCACTATATTCTTCGTAGGAGGTTTGTACTGTTGGGTGATCAGAGTGGGTTAGGATACTTGTTTGAATAGCTGAATCTGAATGACAGGAAAGCGATATGGTTGGCCACAATCAATGAGTTCGACTTTGAGATCAAGTACATTAAAGGTAAATAGAACATGGTTGCAGATACTCTTAGCAGGCAGATACATGTAAACCACATAGCAACTATGAGTTCTTATGGGACAAATTTATAGATTCAAATATTACATGTAGGTTAGCAGGATAATAGGTACATGGAGTTGAGGCACAAGTTACAACAGAGTGCATGTATAGGCACAGGTATATGTACAAATACAGGTACAAGTGTAGGTACAGGTGCACATGATGTCGACTATTGTCTCACAGCAGAGGCTTGGTCAAATTTAGGGATAGGATATATGTGTCAGATGAAAACAAGCTCAAGAATCTTATCTTGAGAGAGTTTCACGTGAAACCATATTAAGGTCACCCGTGATATCATAAGACATTGAAAACGACAAAGAAGATATACTACTATCCAAACTTAAAGAAATAAGTGGAAAAATTTGTGGCGAGATGCTTAGCATCCAGGTGGGTTACTACAACCAATTTCGATTCGAGAGTGGAAATGGCAGGTTATTTCCATGGACTTCATCACAGGTTTACCGAGGACATCTAGATAACACAACTCAATTATGGTTGTGGTTGACAGGTTGAAAAAAGTAGCACACTTCATTCCATTTTTTATGGCCTAAATCTACCTCAGGTTGAAGGAAGGCAGAGTTCAGGGTAACATCAAACCATGCTCAGTCTGGTAGCTAGCCCTACCAGAATAGGAGAGGGCTCTCTCCGGGTCAATCTCAGCGAAAAATAGTCAATAGGGCTTGAGATGAATAAAATAAAAGCTAATTTTAGGCTAGGTATATGAATAAAGGAGTTTGATTTTGTTTTGAGGATTTTTGTTGGATCAAAGGGAAAGGCAGTTTTGGGTGCGGGGATTAGGCCTAGTTTTTGCAGAATTCTGATTGGGGCAAGGAAGGAAATAGTTTTGATGTTTTAGATTAAGTGAATGGATGGATCATACCGATGAGGAGTTGAAGAGGGAAAGAGGGTCTCAAGATTCCTCCTCAAACAAATGAAAACATGAAAAACTAAACAAAAATGAAGGCAGAGCAAAGCAAACAAATGAATTCTACCTTTATAACTTGTTTGTTCAGTTTAAGAAGAAAGGAGAATGAAAATGGTACACATAAACATCAATGAACTTATAGATACGTAGAGGAAAACACCATCAAAACACAAAGCCACAAGGATCCCAGAGAGGGCTGCAAACCCTGGTCTATTCCTTTGCCAAAATTGCAGAATGAAATGTACAATGAAGTGCTAGCAATCCCAAATGTCCAACCCTGAAAATGACTGAGAAAATACATCATATAGATAAGCCTAACCCATTCCCATGCCTCTAGGGGTTGAGCTCATCATTCTAGGAGCTGTTTCAACCATATCTAAACTAGGAACTAGAAAATAGGCCATGAAACAACTTGCCTCTATATGCTAGGAAACTGATCCATTCACTCACATTTCACCTTTTGGTGAATGAATCTTCTAGAACAAGTAAAAATGTGCCAAAATTACATCATGGTCATGAATTTACATCAAAATAGATCAATATTTACATGAAAAAGTGAAACTGGTCAAAACTAGGCGAAATTCTGAGCAGTTGAGTGAAAAATAGGTCAAAATTCTCTATGCGCCGCGCCCAAAATATCTATGCATAGCACAACTTTGGAGCTGATTTTGTGGCACTTCCCGAAGTCCAAATTGAGCTTGTGATAGCTCGTTGGAAACCCCTACCTGTCTAATTTCCAACCCAAGTGGAATTTCTGGATTTGGTGTCCATTTTCCCCTCCAAACGTTCAATATCCTAACACTGCTTCTTGTGGGTGCAACAGGTGGCAGAAAGGCCAATTTTAGGGTGTTTTTGACCCTTTAGGCAACCCAGCACTTGATGAAATCCTTAGGTAATCCATGAGCATGCATAAATTTTCATGAAAAACTCAGAAATGCAAAGTTTTCCCCCTGAAGTGCTGCCAATTATAAGCGCGCGCCAAGTGGCGCTACGCGTCGGGCAGAAAAACTTGTTTTGTGACCAAAAATTCAAAATTGACAAATTTTTTTCCAAATTCCTTGAAATTTGGGCTGTAGGTCCCTGATAAAATGCTATGCTTAGCCAAAGAAGCTTCGGTCAAGATTTGGAGCCTATCATACTTTTTACGCCGCCTCAGTGCCCTCTTGGGGCATGCAGTTCAGTGGTGGAATCACTGTCTCGGTCCTATGAGGTATCCGTATCTGTTTCCATGATGTTGCAAGGTGTATGTCAAGTGTATGTTTGGTTTGTTGAAAATGAGAAATTGGTACCTTTGTCTCCAATTGCCTAAAGTGTGCCAAATAGGAAGGGACTGGGAAACATGGACAGTGGGAACAATGGAGTTCTGTCAGGTGAAATTAAAGTGTAATAACAATCACTTGATTGTGTTTGGGAATTTGAGATTTTGGGAATTTTTATAAGTGATAGGGGAAATAGGAATGATAAGGAATAAAGTAACTTAGGGATAGGAGAATGGGGCCTAGGAATAAGTCACTTTGAATATGAAAGGGATCAGGGATGACATAAGTATTGAGTGACTTTAGGGATATAGGGAGATAAGGGAATAGACTGCAACAATAGGATAACAGTGAGAGGGAGGAATAAACCAAGTGAGGGAATAAAAAGTTTGGCACCAAAACAAATTTTGAAACTCCGACTTCAAAACCCTAAAGAGGCATTTCTTCAACAAGATGGTAGGGTTTGGCTTTTGACATTCAACTCTCATATCCAATCTCCAACCACACCAAACATTGTTTAAATGGAAAATTACAACATCTCGTCAACTTACTTGGACAAAAGAACTGAGTTGATTTGGAGTTTGTGGAGGCAAATGACAAAAATATTGGTGTTGACCCTGTGCGCCGCGCAGGAACAAAAATTCACTGTGCGAAACTGCCCTATGCGCCGCGCACTTTATATACGCCGCGACCTTCACCCAATGCACCGCGTAGGCTGCCTTCACGACAATTTCGGCTTTCACACTGACTTTTGCTTCTTCCACGATTTTCTCTTTGCTTCACTGATGTCTTTGGCGTGTAATTGGATTATTGAAACACAAACATATCTCTTATGGCATGGACTTTGATTTTTGATTTGAAGAAAACCCACTGTTTGAAAACTTTGGCACTTTTACAAAAGAACTCTGTTTATGTTTCCTTGTGATTTTTTAGCTGAATGATGAATCTTGTCTATATTTTGCAAGGATACCTGGCATGGAATTTAGCACAGGCGACGAGGGCTGCGCCTGAAAACTTTACAATTGAAAAAACTTTGGAAAATTACATGATATTTATTACAAAGGATGAAATTGACGATTTTTCTTCAAAACAGAGTTTTGAAGAAAAGTCATGATCAAAGATTGCAATGATGAAATTTGCATGATATTTACATGATATTTATTACAACTGAAAAAACTTTGGAAAATTACATGATATTTATTACAAAGGATGAAATTGACGATTTTTCTTCAAAACAAAGTTTTGAAGAAAAGTCATGATCAAAGATATCGATGATGAAATTTGTGATGAAAACTTAATTTGAGCCTCCCTCATGTGCCTGCTGGCATTATTGGACACTTTGAAGACAAAATTTGTGAAACCCTAGACGTAATGACTGAAATGACTCTTTTCTGACCAAGAGACCAAACCGGACTGTAAATGACTTTAAAATTGATTTTGATGAATAGACACAGACCAACAGGTACATGACATGAGGGACATGAGTGACAAAACCCTTCCGTCAGAAGAGCGATGCTCCTAATGGAATGCAGATGATCGAACTGAATGAGACACCTAAAAATGAAATGCAACAAAAAATATTTTGATCTCTCACGGAGGGATGAAGAGACCGACTCTAACATTGGCTCCAATGGGGATGGTAGCTCCTTGGAGGTGCCAAGAACTATAGATCTTTGGAAGAGTAGACAATGCCTTTATCTATTGGGCAATGAAGTCAAAACACGAAAAATAACATTATGCAGACTGACTCAGACTCAAGGCTAGAACTGAAAACTACAATAAAACCAAACATAACTAAAACATAACTAACAAACTGGAAAGATGCTCATAATTGAACTTATTCATCAAACCTACTCTAATTTTTCTTTCCACCACCCGATCAAGTGAAATAGAACAACCAATGCAACCATGTGAGCATCCTGGCTGCTATTTGATTTCTTCCCAAATGCTTTCTGATGCGTAAGAAAAGGGAAGAATCGAAAGGAAACTCCCATGAAAACTTGGAATCAAATTGACTGCTGATAAACTTACAAAGCATGAATTGACTGGATGACTTCAAGAATACTGCAAAAGGATCTTCATAAACATATCTATTAATTTCCATTAACACATTACTGCTCTGGTCCAGGTAACCTTCATAGCTGGATATTAAGATTTTCCTCACATCTGTGCTGTATTTCTTTGGGGACAACAGCAGGCTGTCAAAAGGATCCTGAATTTCGTGAATAACCAAACTCTGTTACTGATTCCAAACAGAACAAAAGTCTCCTTCATTGTCTTGTTTAATAGATTGTTCATTACAAAGCCCATACCAAGGTTTGCAGTCATATGAGATTATCAATAAAGACAACTTTTGAATAAGGTTATTATCAACATTCTTTTCCGTCACATGGTTAGCCAATGAAGAAGAAATTTTACAGCAAACATCATCCAACCCACGAGCAATAGGATCATCAAAAACTTGAGAAGACTGCTGCGATGTATCCATTGAAATTGTATGACATCCTACTGGATGTTCATATTTTTCTTTAGATATATTACAAAGATTCTGCTTTATAAACTGAAATGCTTCGAAACAAAAGGGTAAAAAATCCTCTTGCATCATTAAATCATGCATTTTGGCTTCCATGCCTTTATCCGCAATCTGACCTTCAATTTTGTTTGATGGCTGAAAAGCTGGTGCTAGGGAGGGTTTTGTATCCAAAATGATTTCATCAGTCATTTCAGGGGAATATTTCTCATCAACAACTTGCTCAAGAATTTCGCTATCTGTCTCATCCTCGACATTAAAACTGAGAGATTGCTGATTTCCTACAGGCTGCTCATTTGAAGATTTACTATGCAATTTATCCTTCAAAAATTGGAATTATTCAAAACAAAATGGTACGGAGTCCCCTTGTATCATTTGATCATATGTGCCAGCTTCCATGTCTTCATCTGCAACTTGAAAATCAATGGCATTCGGGGACTGCAAATCTGAATATGAGAAGTCTTGAACAAGGTTTTCATTGCCCTTAAGATGGTCCAAATCAAGACTTGTTGACTGTTGATTTCTGATTGCATGGAAGTTGTCTCTGATAAACTGAAATGAATCAAAACAAAAAGGCAAAGATCCTTCACTTACTTCAAAATTTGCTGCACTTTCCTCGTCATTTTCATAGCAGATATGCATCGGTTGATCACTGTAATCGCGCTGCTGAAAGTGAACTTCCTCCTTCCACAAACTAGCTGCTGATTTGTCTGCAAGATTAGCTTCTGTTTGGAGAACATAGTCATCATCATACTGATCAAACTGAGGCAAATCATCAGTATAAAACACATCATCAAGCATACATGTCAAATCAACAGATCTCTCTTCTCCAAGATGATCTACAAAACAATCATTATCAAATCTATGACAACCGGGATAAGAAAAAAAATGTTTTGGATCAACAACTTGTTTATGAACGTATTTTTCATTTTTTACAGTCATTTTCCGCACCATCTCTTCTACTGCGTTTACCAAAAGGTCAAGCTATTCCTCTAAAGGTGTTAGGTGCTCTACAACATTCTTCTTTTCTTCTTTCAACCTTGCCCTTCGGATAAGAAAATGAGCCTCTACATTTAATGCACTGTTCTGTATCTCTACAAGTGTTGCAATATTCCTTTCTCTCAACTAAAACTCCATTTCCAGATCAAAGGCACCCAGGTAGTGCAAGAGAGTAGATCTAGGAGAAGGTCTTATATCAGCTGGCATCGAATAATAAATTTGGTTAAATCTGGCAGAAAACTGTTGTACTGTCTCCCCTGGCAGTCTTTTTAGCTGGTTATACTCTTCTATAATCAAGAAAAGGTTCTTTCTGATCACTCACCTGTCGAGGAAAACTTCGACGAACTGCTGGAAATCTGAGATGCTCGCATCAAGCAGGGCTTTGAACCAACTCTTTACTTTGGCTTGCAAAGAAAGTGAAAAAATCCTAATACTAACATCTTCGTCATCAACTTCAAAAAGGTCTAGAAAAGTCTCAACATTCTGCACATGTTGCTCAGTGTTGACATTGTTACATTCACCATCAAATCTTGGTAGATATAGGTCATAATTTTTAGGGAAATCATGAAGAATAGAAGGTAAAACAAGAGGTTTATACCTATCTGGGACTATATAAGGTGTAGGAGTATATACAAGAGCTACGGAATCAGTCTTGTTTTATTTAAGCTCATCACTGTGAAGAGAGTCATCATAAGATGTGGGAAAAGAAAGGAGGCCAGGGTCAAAGGGAAAATCAGTGTTTACACTTTTTGAATAGGTTGAGTGAATATTTTGACCACCTTTATCATACAACAAATTCTGAAAAACTTTCAGGATAGCTTCAAGAACAGCAAAGAAATAGTTTACAAGAAAGTAGACTAGATTCTGAATACCATTCCCCTTTGGATACCTGAACTTTGTGTAAGATCGTTCCATTTTCTCAGAGAAATAGTTAGTCCTCCAGTGGAGTCTCTACATTGAGTTGGAGTCACCAGGTGAATGATTTCAGCCTTCTTATTTTTGATCGTTGTCCACCATCAACCATCAGATCTAACTTGATACATATACTGGGGAAATTTACAAGTTAGATGTTACGTTTACAAACTAGACCGGAGATTGACTGAAGCAACGTTTCTCTACTTTCGCTAATGCAAAGCAAGAGCGTTTCGAAGGCTACCTGGCTAAATTCAGGCTCCGTTTGCAGCTTAAAAAAAATTTAACACCAACAATCCAACCATTTTCAGTCCCCAGTATGGTCGCCATTATGTTATGGCCTAAATATACCTCAGGCTGAAGGAAGGCAGAGTTCAGGGTAACATCAAACTACACTCAGTCTGGTAGCTAGCCCTACCAGAACAGGAGAGGGCTCTCTCCGGGTCAATCTCAGCGAAAAATAGTTAATAGGGCTTGAGATGACTGAAATAAAAGTGATTTTAGGCTAGGTATATGAATAAAGGAGTTTGATTTTGTTTTGAGGATTTTTTTTGGATCAAAGGGAAAGGTAGTTTTGGGTGCAGGGATTAGGCCTAGTTTTTGCAGAATTCTGATTGGGGCAAAAAAGGCAATAGTTTCGATGCTTTAGATTAAGTGAATGGATGGATCAGACTGGTGAGGAGTTTAAGAGGGCAAGAGGGTCTCAAGAGTCCTCCTCAAACAGATGAAAACATGAAAAACTAAACAAAAATGAAGGCAGAGCAAAGCAAACAAATGAATTCTACCTTTACAACTTGTTTGTTCAGTTTAAGAAGAAAGGAGAATGAAAATGGTACACATAAAAATCAGTGAACTTACAAATACATAGAGGAAAACACCATCAAAACATAGAGCCACAAGGATCCCAGAGAGGGTTGCAAACCCTGGTCTATTCCTTTGCCAAAATTGCAGAATGAAATGTACAATGAAGTGCTAGTAATCCCAAATGTCCAACCCTGAAAATGACTGAGAAAATACATCATATAGACAAGCCTAACCCATTCCCATGCCTCTAGGGGTTGAGCTCATCATTCTATGAGCTGTTTCAACCATATCTAAACTAGGAACTAGAAAATAGGCCATGAAACAACTTGCCTCTATATGCTAGGAAACTGATCCATTCACTCACATTTCACCTTTTGGTGAATGAATCTTCTAGAACAAGTAAAAATGTGCCAAAATTACATCATGATCATGAATTTACATCAAAATAGATCAATAGTTACATGAAAAATTGAAACTGGTCAAAACTAGGCGAAATTCTGAGCAGTTGAGTGATAAATAGGCCAAAATTCTCTATGCGCCGCGCCCAAAATATCTATGCGTAGCACAACTTTGGAGCTGATTGTGAGGCACTTCCCGAAGTCCAAATTGAGCTTGTGATAGCTCGTTGGAAATCCCTACCTATCTACTTTCCAACCCAAGTGGAATTTCTGGATTTGGTGTCCATTTTCCCCTCCAAAAGTTCAATCTCCTAACACTGCTTCCTGTGGGTGCAAAAGGTGGCAGAAAGGCCAATTTTAGGGTGTTTTTGACCCTTTAGGCAACCCAGAACTTGATAAAATTTTTAGGTAATCCATGAGCATGCATAAATTTTCGTGAAAAACTCAGAAATGCAAAGTTTCCCCCCTGAAGTGCTGCCAATTATAAGCATGTGCCAAGTGGCGCTACGCGTCGGGTAGAAAAACCTGTTTTGTGACCAAAAATTCAAAATTGACAAATTTTTTTCCAAATTCCTTGAAATTTGGGCTGTAGGTCCTTGATCAAATGCTATGCTCAGCCAAAGAAGCTTCGGTCAAGATTTGGAGCCTATCATACTTTTTACGCCGCCTCAGTGCCCTCCTGGTGCATGCAGTTAAGTGGTGGAATCACTATCTCGGTCCTATGAGGTATCCGTATCTGTTTCCATGATGTTTCAAGGTGTATGTCAAGTGTATGTTTGGTTTGTTGAAAATGAGAAATTGTTACCTTTGTCTCCAATTGCCTAAAGTGTGCCAAATAGGAAGGGACTGGGAAACATAGACAGTGGGAACAGTGGAGTTCTGTCAGGTGAAATTAAAGTGTAATAACAATCACTTGACTGTGTTTGGGAATTTGAGATTTTGGGAATTTTTATAAGTGATAGGGGAAATAGGAATGATAAGGAATAAAGTAACTTAGGGACAGGAGAATGGGGCCTAGGAATAAGTCACTTTGAATATGAAAGGGATAAAGGATGACATAAGTATTGAGTGACTTTAGGGATATAGGGAGATAAGGGAATAGACTGCAACAATAGGATAACAGTGAGAGGGAGGAATAAACCAAGTGAGGGAATAAAAATTTTGGCACCAAAACAAATTTTTAAACTCTGACTTCAAAACCCTAAAGAGGCATTTCTTCAACAAGATGGTAGGGTTTGGCTTTTGACATTCAACTCTCATATCCAATCTCCAACCACACCAAACATTGTTTAAATGGAAATTACAACATATCATCAACTTACTTGGACAAAAGAATTGAGTTGATTTGGAGTTTGTGGAGGCAAATGAAAAAAATCTTGGTGTTGGCCCTGTGCGCCGCGCACACAGCCCAGTGTGCCGCGTAGGAACAAAAATTCACTGTGCGAAACTACCCTATGCACCACGACCTTCACCCAATGCGCCGCGCAGGCTGCCTTCACCACAATTTCGGATTTCACAATGACTTTTGCTTCTTCCACGATTTTCTCTTTGCTTCACTGATGTCTTTGGTGTGTAATTGGATTATTGAAACACAAACATATCTCTTATGGCATGGACTTTGATTTTTGATTCGAAGAAAACCCACTGTTTGAAAACTTTGGCACTTTTACAAAAGAACTCTGTTTTTGTTTCCTTGTGATTTTTTAGCTAAATGATGAATCTTGTCTATCTTTTGCAAGGATAGCTGGCATGGAATTTAGCACAGGCGACGAGGGTTGCGCCTGAAAACTTTACAACTGAAAAAACTTAGGAAAATTACATGATATTTATTACAAAGGGTGAAATTGACGATTTTTCTTCAAAACGGAGTTTTGAAGAAAAGTCATGATCAAAGATTGCGATGATGAAATTTGCGATGAAAACTTAATTTGAGCCTCCCTCATGTGCCTGTTGGCATTATTGGACACTTTGAAGACAAAATTTGCGAAACCCTAGACCTAATGACTGAAATGACTCTTTGCTGACTAAGAGACCAAACCGGACTGTAAATGACTTTAAAATTGATTTTGATGAATAGACATGGACCAGTAGGTACATGACATGAGGGACATGAGTGAAAAAACCCTTCCGTCAGAAGACTGATGCTCCTAATGGAATGCAGATGATCGAACTAAATGAGACACCTAAAAATGAAATGCAACAAAAGAGATTTTGATCTCTGACGGAGGGATGAAGAGACCGACTCTAACACCAGTGAAGTTTACTTATTCAACCAATGATTATGTCAGAAAAGGATGCTAAGCTCACTTCGAGATTTTGGAAAGAGTTATTTGCAGGTTTCGATACAAATTTTCCCTTTAGCAAAACTTATCATACACATGTAGATGGAAAAAAAGAGAGGGTCAACATGATATTATAGGACATGTTGAGAATGTATGTGATGCATCAAAAACGAAAGTGGGAAGAGTATATTCCACTAATATAGTTCACTTACAACAATGAGTATCAAGAGTATTTGAGGGTGAGTCCATTTGAGGAACTATATGGGCATAGTTTTAATACTCCTATTAGTTGAAGTGATCCAGTTAATAGGGTATTGATAGGACCAAATATGTTGGCAAAGATGGAGCATGAAATGCAGGTAATCAAGAAGAATCTAAAGGTAGCATAGGATAGAAAACAAAGCTACACAGATCAGAACAATTTGTTTAAGGAGTTTAAGGTTGGGGAACAGGTGTACTTGCACATCAATCCAAAGAAGAGCTCCTTGCAGATTAGATTGTGTGCCAAGCTGGCACCTCAGTTTTGTGGTCCTTTCAAGATTCTTAAAATGATTGGACAAGTATCCTATTAACTTGCATTGCCTCTAACAGTGAAATTCGATGATGTTTTCCATGTTTCATTTCTGAAAAAGTATGTTAAATATGTTGATCATGTGATTGACAGGTATTTATTGCAGGTGGAGCCAGAAGAATAATTCTAGCTGGAACCGCAGTGTATATTGCAAAGAAAGATGCTCATGCTCCGGAACTAAGCAATCGAGCAGGTTAAAGTGCAGTGGAATAACTTTGGGCCCGATGAAGCTACATGGGAGATGGAAAATCATATGCGGGCTATGTATCCTTCTCTATTCATTGGTTGAGAAAATGTCCTTGATATATGTTTTTGGTATATGCTTTGGTATGATGTACATATGTATATGGATGTAAATACTGCCATGCGATGTGTTTTAAAGCTCCAATAAGTGGTATGGTGTCATGTCATTGTGGTTTTCATGTTGGTTTGCTTCTCATCAGGTTGATCATTGTAAAGACTACAACGAGCTAAGTTTATTGAAGAGATCTATGAATTATCCACAATTTTATAAAACAATGGTCGACATTTCAAATCCCAATGGGGATCCATCTTCGGGACAAGATGTTGAATGAAGGATGAAAGAAGGACAAAGATCAAGGATTAATAGTGACAAAGAGAATAAGAAGAGCCGACAATAACTAAATAATTAATATTTAATTTATTTTTAATAGATTTAATTCCAAGTAATAATTAAATAATTTATTTCAATAAATTTAAATAGTTTATTTAATAATATTTATTATGAGATTCACTAATAATAATAATAATTGTATTAATTATTTAATTTTAAGTAATAATATCTAAATGTTACTAAATTTTTTTTAGAATTTGTAATTAGATTTATTACTAACAAACTTAAAATTTTCGAATTAAATTAATAAACATTAATATAAATGTTAATAATACTAATTTAATAAAATAAATTCTTATTTATTATTTAGTGAAGAATATTTTAATATATTATCCTAGAATATGTGATAACCCTACATAATATTAATAATTAGCATTATTTATAAAATTAATAATTAATAAAAGTTAATAAATCAAAATAAATAATTGTTTACTAATTAATATTATCATTCATTTAGAGTAAATAAATATTAATAAATATTAGTAATTATTATTTATTTAATTTATTATTATTATTATTTTTTATTAGGATAAGAAAATTTGATTTAATCCTAATTAATCTAATATTATTAGGATAATAAAATTGATTTTAATCATGATTACTTTAATTTTTTAAAAACATTAGATAGTAATAATAATTTTTAATTAATTAATTTTTATTAATAGGAAATAAAAATTAATTAATAAGGATAATTATTAAAAGTAAATAATTCAATAAGTTGTTTTCTAGATCTAAAAGCGTCCAAACCCTAAAAAAAATTGGAAGAGAAACAAACATGTGATACTATATCTGGGATGAAGACGAACTGAAGGAGCACATATGTCGAATTAGAGGCCGCCAATCATCACTGATCTCATATCCTCCATCCCTGTTAATGTTATGCAGATATTTTATAATCTCAAGTACCTCTCTAATTTTACTTCTTCGATAGCGTTCCTCCCTGGCAATGATTCTAGCATTCTCTAGACACAAATGATGCTTAGTTTTCGAGGAGTGATCTGCAAGGGTTGAGGTCCAAGATATCTCATGCTTAATATCAGCTCTATGTTCTTTAAGACGTTTTTGAAGCAAGCGCTCGGTTTCACCAATAAACTTTTCCTGCACAAACAGTCAATCTTGTAAACTCCTTTAAGTAGTTCGTGACTAATACTATCTTTAATTGACCACATTTTTTGTCTTATTGTTCTTGCTACTGAAAATTGCGCGAAAATTTCATTCCTTCCGAGAACCTTGGCAATCTTATCGGTAACACCCTTGATGTATGGTAGAAAAACCCTACCACAACTTTCCTGAGGTCCTTGACGCTTCTTGGATAGGACAGAACCCTCAGCTCTTTTTATGTATTTTCTTATATCTTTTTCTTTATAATCGATGCCCATGAAAATAGATGTCAAGTGAGTGATTTCATCTTTCATGTGCTCCTCATCAGATATCCTCAAGGCTCTTAAAGCAAGAGTATTAATGACACCAAAATTTTGAGCAGGATGATGGTAAGACTCAACATGAATATAACTGTCAGTATGGGTTTTCTTCCTAAACACCTGATACCCCAATGTTCCATCCTCATTTTTGGTAACAGGGACATCCAAGAAATGAATGCTCATGTTTTCTTCAATCTCCGTAGTAAACTTAATTTATGAGGAAATTGAGTTGAGGTGATTAAAAATCTCTCAAGATTTTCCCTACCATGAGTCAAATTTATGTTGGTGTCATCTACAAATATTTTCCACCAACCTGGTTTTAAGGGAGATGAGGCAAGGGATTTCTTCTCAAAGTGCTCCATATATAAGTTGGGGACAATAGGTGAGAGTAGTGATCCCATTGCGACACCAGTTACCTTCTCATAGTGTTCTCCTTGGAAGCTGAAGAAAGTGGATCGTAAACAAATCTCTGCAAGTTTAGCTGCTTCTAGATCTGTAACCTCATTAATAACCTGAATCACTTCATCTAATGGAATTTTGGTAAATAATGAACCTATATCAACACTTACCAAAATTTTGTTCTCCTCCACCCTTTCCTCCTTAGTAAGTTATAAATCTCCATGGGCGGTATGTTTTTCTTTCAACAGTTTGTTGGTTGTAGGTGTCATTGAACACTGAGGACGGTGTTCCCTCAAGGGGGAGGGTTCTATAACATCCTTGGTAAAAAATCCATGTAAAATTTAATAAAGGTAAAATAATACCTTGATCATGGGACACTTATTCGAAGCTAGATGTTGGGAAAAACATCCTAGTGTGGGTGTGCATTTGGTTTATTGTGGCTATGGAAATTGGCGAAGGAAATGGAAAAGGATTTGGAAATGAAAAGTGACATTTATTGGAATTTATTTATGAAAATAATGGAAATTAGGAGAAAAGGGAGGTGAAAGGTCACAAGTTGCATGTGAGGAGGAAAATGAAGGAAAATAATGGAAAATTGAAGAAATTAGAGGCCTCATTAATAAAAAGCCTTATGATGATCAATTCATAGAATTTTGTTAGTTCAGTTTTGGGGCTCTCATTATGTTCTCTCTCTCTCTCATACTCCTAGAAACTTAGAGTTTTCTTGGAGCACTATTGGAGGAGTGTGGCATACTTGGGATTTGGAGCAATAAGGCAAAGGAAAAGAAAGAAAGCACAATAGGGCATCCGAATTAACAACTACATCATGTTTTGATTGCAGGTACCAAGTTGCATGTATGCTCTCCTCACTAGTTTTGGCATGCATGGAATATGAAAATGGTTATTTTTTTATGATATGTCATTGACATGGAGGATTTCCTAGATTGACAGTGATTTTGCCTAGCTTTTCCATTTCTTGGATAGCCATGGTGTTTTTGGTTGGTTTTCTTGTGTCTTTGGTTGTGGGTTGAGTTATGAATTCATGGAAGCCTTGGTTGGAAAAACTCTCTAGAAGCCCTGTAACAACTTGGGTTGAGTTACTAGTCCTAGAAGCCTTGGTTGGAAAAATTTTCTAGAATCCCTCGGTAGGTTGAGTTACTAGTCCTAGAATCCCTAGTTGGAAAAATGCTCTGGAAGCTCGACGACAATTGTGGGTTTAGTTACTAGTCCTGGAATCCCTAGTTGGAAAAAAAAATCTGGAGCCCTTGACAACTTGGGTAGATACTAATTTGGTGATGGTTAGTCATGTTCGAACGAGAGGTGGAACCATTAGTTGAGTTTTGAGGTGGTTTGGCCTCTGGATGCCCTGGTTTGGTTTGATTGATTTTTTTATGAGATCCTACATTCATGCTTGGAATAAGGCACGTGGGTGATTGACCGAAGGAAAGATTTTGTTCAACCTAGTCTATGGTCGGGTGGTTCATGGAAGTCCCATACCTAGACGACCTATGTAATCATCAATAAGAGCTCTTTATCCTTGGTATTTTATGGGTAAATATACATGTTTATATGGCTGTTATATCCTTGATATTTTGTTGGTTATATGCTGGTTATGACTGAGTTTTATGACAGTGATAATGTATGTCTCTCATCATGTTTTGATTAATCACTGAATATACAATGAATGTATGGCTTAATATATGGTAATGCATTTATTGTGATGAGCCATCAATGCTTCTTTGTGATTCTTAGATAAGTGTGAGACCCCTATGCCCATATGTTGTTTAAACCTATAGAATGCATATTTATGACATGTTTGATGAAATGTATGCCATGGCTAATAGGGGTCAATTCAAATCCTTATTCAAGTATTTTCATTTTTATCATTTATTTGATGTTATTTTTCATTTCTAGAAGTTTCATGGAGTTAGGGGCAGTGGCCCGAGTCTTGGCCCTAAAAATGTGGCACATAATCAAAAGTTTCTAGCACAAAACTACTTGGAAAAGTCCCTAGTTGCAACCATGCCTTTCTGTGGGAGCGAATGAAGGTTCTGAGTCGCATGCATGCCCATGTCAAGAGGATTGAGGCTTTAATGCAACAAAAGGTTAGTTTGTCTCAAGAGATGGTCACCTGGATGGGTTGGATATATCCTGGGGGTTGTGTTGCACGTATAGAAGGCCAATTTGGTTGTGTTCCATCGGTTCCACTTCCTTAACTGATACACAGGGAGTTGAATCATATCATAGTAACTCTTCAGCACATGTTTGCCTCGGTTAGCTGGTTATTTAGGGAGATGTGGGAGGAGGGTGTTTCACAAAAATATTCACTTTGAGAGATACACTAATTTGTTTTGAACTAAGATGTGGTTTTAGTGGCTTCAATAATTCAAAACCTAGTATTGTACGGAAGGAAGGTGAGCAGAACGAGAATGCATGCGCAATTACGAAACATTGTGACAGAACAATTCAGAATGCGAAGACACATATCACGATTTAATTATGGAGGAAAGTGGCTTCCAATGTGTGGGATTTAGGTGATATGTGAGAGATAGAGTACCACGTGTATAAGGAAACCTCTGCACTTCACACAATGAAAGCTTCTTCCACTATCATTTTACCTGTCTCTTTGTGCGGCAGGAAGATATGCAAGAGAACTATGTAGAGAGAGAATGCATAGAAAAGTGTGGAAAATCACACCACACTTGTGTTTATCATTAAGCACAATTGTTTTATTGCACAAATTAGAAATAAAAAATGCATTTCATTTAATGTTGGACAATAAGTGCTCAACTCACAAATCCTCAAGCATGACCTTAATCAATTAATTAGTGGTAGAGGAAAGGAATATGATATGTTGCAACTATTACCCTTGTTTATTTGCATCTTGAGAAACCTTATCGAGAGTGGAAATAAAGTACAAACAATGATGGCTTTTATTGTCGAGACTCAAGTTCAAGCCAAGTTTTTAAAGCTTTGCAGGATTTACTTTTTAACAAACAATCTTTCTTATAAAATGGGTCTCTAGATTTAAAAGTAGTGAAATAAGTTTTGAAATATGAAAATGAGTATGTTTAAGCATTCAATCAATAAAATAGGGATAATTGAGATATTTATATCTCTATCTTTGAAAAAGGAAAAAATGTTGCTAGAAAATCAAGGTAATCAATTAAAAAAAATACTAAATGCTTAAAATTAATATAATAAAATCATACACAAAATAAAACTTAAAATTTTGAGAAATACTTGAAGGGAGACTTTCCACAATATTTTAAAATAAGTTAAATAAAAAATATGCTAGAAATAAAGAAGAGAGGACATATCACATAGACATGATTACGAGGAGCAAGTAATGGGGAAGAAATTTATAGTGGACATCCAATCCCATATGCAATTGTATACTTAAAATGTTTTTATTGCCAATATTTCTAATGTTTTACAAAAATAAGATTATTTTGTTTTCATTTTGTAATTTTTTCTATAATTCTATTAATTAAAAACTAGGATTTACACCAAGGAGCACAAAAATCAAGCCAATATCTTACTGGGGAGACTAGACCATATCCAAAAATACATTCTCCATAAGGAGGAGAGTGACAACTGAGAATTAAAGGAACCAACTTTAACCAAACTACAACTAACATATTGGCCTAAATGGCATGGTACAAAGAAAACTGAAAATAAGATAGCACCATCCTAGATCCATCTAACTCTAGATCTAACATGAGATGAGAGGGATAACATTTCTTCAGGTGCAAACTTCTTTTAGAGTGCAAAATACAATGTGTAATTTTTATTTGTTTAAATTATATTTTTCAATGCTATATAGAGTACAACTTAAAATTTTAACTCAAAAAAAATTGTTGTATGTCGACAAAAAAACATATGCCTAAAAGAGGACTAAACAGTAAAATACTCATACCTCTTCAAATGTTTTTACTATACAAAAATTATTTTTTTCAATAGCTTTATATGATATATACATAGTTGACATCAAAATAGTTTACATAACATGTGCATGGAGATCCTACATTCATGCTTGGAATATGGCACGTGGGTGATTGACTGAAAGAAATATTTTGTTCAACCTAGTCTATGGTTGGGTGGTTCATGGAAGTCCCATACCTAGACGACCTATGTAATCATCAATAAGAGCTCTTTATCCTTGGTATTTTATGGGTAAATATACATGTTTATATGGCTGTTATATCCTTGATATTTTTGTTGGTTATATGCTGGTTATGACTGAGTTTTATGATGCTGATAATGTATGTCTCTCATCATGTTTTGATTAATCACCGAATATACAATGAATGTATGGCTTAATATATGGTAATGCATTTATTGTGATGAGCCATCAATGCTTCTTTGTGATTCTTAGATAAGTGTGAGACCCCTATGCCCATATGTTGTTTAAACCTATAGAATGCATATTTATGACATGTTTGATGAAATGTATTCCATGGCTAATAGGGGTCAAGTCAAATCCTTATTCAAGTATTTTCATTTTTATCATTTATTTGATGTTATTTTTCATTTCCGGAAGTTTCATGGAGTTAGGGGCAGTGGCCCGAGTCCTGGCCCTAAAAATGTGGCACACAATCAGAAGTTTCTAGCACAAAACTACTTGGAAAAGTCCCTAGTTGCAACCATGCCTTTCTGTGGGAGTGAATGAAGGTTCTGAGTCGCATGCATGCCCATGTCAAGGGGACTGAGGCTTTAATGCAACAAAAGGTTAGTTTGTCTCAAGAGCTGGTCACCTGGATGGGTTGGATATATCCTGGGGGTTGTGTTGCACGTATAGAAGGCCAATTTGGTTGTGTTCCATCGGTTCCACTTCCTTAACTGATACACAGGGAGTTAAATCATATCATAGTAACTCTTCGGCACATGTTTGCCTCGGTTAGATGGTTATTTAGGGAGATGTGGGAGGAGGGTGTTTCTCAAAAATATTCGCTTTGAGAGATACACTAATTTTTTTTTAACTAAGATGTGGTTTTAGTGGCTTCAATAATTTAAACCCTAGTATTGTACAGAAGGAAGGTGAGCAGAACGAGAATGCATGCGCAATTACGAAACATTGTGACAGAACAATTCAGAATGCGAAGACACATATCAAGATTTAATTATGGAGGAAAGTGGCTTCCAATGTGTGGGATTGAGGTGATATGTGAGAGATAGAGTACCACGTGTAGAAGGAAACCTCTGCACTTCACACAATGAAAGCTTCTTCCACTATCATTTTACCTGTCTCTTTGTGCGGTAGGAAGGTATGCAAGAGAACTATGTAGAGAGAGAATGCATACAAAAGTGTGGAACATCACACCACACTTGTGTTTGTCATTAAGCACAATTGTTTTATTGAACAAATTAGAAATAAAAAATGCATTTCATTTAATGTTGGACAATAAGTCCTCAACTCACAAATCCTCAAGCATGACCTTAATCAATTAATTAGTGGTAGAGGAAAGGAATATGATATGTTGCAACTGTTACCCTTGTTTATTTGCATCTTGAGAAACCCTATCGAGAGTGGCAATAAAGTACAAACAATGATGGCTTTTATTGTCGAGACTCAAGTTCAAGCCAAGCTTTTAAAGCTTTGCAGGATTTACATTTTAACAAACAATCTTTCTTATAAAATGGGTCTCTAGATTTAAAATTAGTGAAATAAGTTTTGAAATATGAAAATGAGTATGTTTAAGCATTCAATCAATAAAATAGGGATAATTGAGATATTTATATCTCTATCTTTGAAAAAGGAAAAAATGTTGCTAGAAAATCAAGGTAATCAATTAAAAAAAATACTAAATGCTTAAAATTAATATAATAAAATCATACACAAAATAAAACTTAAAATTTTGAGAAATACTTGAAGGGAGACTTTCCACAATATTTTAAAATAAGTTAAATAAAAAATATGCTAGAAATAAAGAAGAGAGGACATATCACATAGACATGATTACGAGGAGCAAGTAATGGGGAAGAAATTTATAGTGGACATCCAATCCCATATGCAATTGTATACGAAATGTTTTTATTGCCATTATTTCCTTAATGTTTTACAAAATAAGATTATTTTGTTTTCATTTTGTAATTTTTTCGGGAGAATTCTATTAACTGCAAAAAACTAGGATTTACACCAAGGAGTACAAAAATCAAGCCAATATCTTACTGGGGAGACTAGACCATATCCAAAAATACATTCTCCATAAGGAGGAGAGTGACAACTGAGAATTAAAGGAACCAACTTTAACCAAACTACAACTAACATATTGGCCTAAATGGCATGGTACAAAGAAAACTGAAAATAAGATAGCACCATCCTAGATCCATCTAACTCTAGATCTAACATGAGATGAGAGGGATAAAATTTCTTCAGGTGCAAACTTCTTTTAGAGTGCAAAATACAATGTGTAATTTTTATTTGTTTAAATTATATTTTTCAATGCTATATAGAGTACAACTTAAACTTTTAACTCAAAAAAAATTGTTGTATGTCAACAAAAAAACATATGCCTAAAAGAGGACTAAACAGTAAAATACTCATACCTCTTCAAATGTTTTAACTATACAAAAATTATTTTTTTCAATAGCTTTATATGATATATACATAGTTGAAATCAAAATAGTTTACATAACATGTGCATGGAGATCCTACATTCATGCTTGGAATATGGCACGTGGGTGATTGACTGAAAGAAAGATTTTGTTCAACCTAGTATATGGTCGGGTGGTTCATGGAAGTCCCATACCTAGACGACCTATGTAATCATCAATAAGAGCTCTTTATACTTGGTATTTTATGGGTAAATATACATGTTTATATGGCTGTTATATCCTTGATATTTTTGTTGGTTATATGCTAGTTATGACTGAGTTTTATGACAGTGATAATGTATGTCTCTCATCATGTTATGATTAATCACTGAATATACAATGAATGTATGGCTTAATATATGGTAATGCATTTATTGTGATGAGCCATCAATGCTTCTTTGTGATTCTTAGATAAGTGTGAGACCCCTATGCCCATATGTTGTTTAAACCTATAGAATGCATATTTATGACATGTTTGATGAAATGTATGCCATGGCTAATAGGGGTCAAGTCAAATATTTATTCAAGTATTTTCATTTTTATCATTTATTTGATGTTGTTTTTCATTTCTGGAAGTTTCATGGAGTTAGGGGCAGTGGCCCGAGTCCTGGCACTAAAAATGTGGCACACAATCAGAGGTTTCTAGCACAAAACTACTTGGAAAAGTCCCTAGTTGAAACCATGCTTTTCTGTGGGAGCGAATTAAGGGTCTGAGTCGCATGCATACCCATGTCAAGGGGACTGAGGCTTTAATGCAACAAAGGTTAGTTTGTCTCAAGAGCTGGTCACCTTGATGGGTTGGATATATCCTGGGGGTTGTGTTGCACGTATAGAAGGCAAATTTGGTTGTGTTCCATCAGTTCCACTTCCTTAACTGATACACAGGGAGTTGAATCATATCATAGTAACTCTTCGGCACATGTTTGCCTCGGTTAGCTGGTTATTTAGGGAGATGTGGGAGGAGGGTGTTTCACAAAAATATTCGTTTTGAGAGATACACTAATTTTTTTTGAACTAAGATGTGGTTTTAGTGGCTTCAATAATTTAAAACCTAGCATTGTACGGAAGGAAGGTGAGCATAACGAGAATGCATGCGCAATTACGAAACATTGTGACAGAACAATTCAGAATGCGAAGACACATATCAAGATTTAATTATGGAGGAAAGTGGCTTCCAATGTGTGGGATTGAGGTGATATGTGAGAGATAGAGTACCACGTGTATAAGGAAACCTCTGCACTTCACACAATGAAAGCTTCTTCCACTATCATTTTACCTGTCTCTTTGTGCGGTAGGAAGGTATGCAAGAGAACTATGTAGAGAGAGAATGCATACAAAAGTGTGGAACATCACACCACACTTGTGTTTTTCATTAAGCACAATTGTTTTATTGAACAAATTAGAAATAAAAAATGCATTTCATTTAGTGTTGGACAATAATTCCTCAACTCACAAATCCTCAAGCATGACCTTAATCAATTAATTAGTGGTAGAGGAAAGGAATATGATATGTTGCAACTATTACCCTTGTTTATTTGCATCTTGAGAAACCTTATCGAGAGTGGCAATAAAATACAAACAATGATGGATTTTATTGTCGAGACTCAAGTTCAAGCCTAGTTTTTAAAGCTTTGCAGGATTTACTTTTTAACAAACAATCTTTCTTATAAAATGGGTCTCTAGATTTAAAATTAGTGAAATAAGTTTTGAAATATGGAAATGAGTATGTTTAAGCATTCAATCAATAAAATAGGGATAATTGAGATATTTATATCTCTATCTTTGAAAAAGGAAAAAATGTTGCTAGAAAATCAAGGTAATCAATTAAAAAAAATACTAAATGCTTAAAATTAATATAATAAAATCATACACAAAATAAAACTTAAAATTTTGAGAAATACTTGAAGGGAGACTTTCCACAATATTTTAAAATAAGTTAAATAAAAAATATGCTAGAAATAAAGAAGAGAGGACATATCACATAGACATGATTACGAGGAGCAAGTAATGGGGAAGAAATTTATAGTGGACATACAATCCCATATGCAATTGTATACGAAATGTTTTTATTGCCATTATTTCCTTAAATTTTTACAAAATAGTATTATTTTGTTTTTATTTTGTATTTTTTTCTGGAGAATTCTATTAACTACAAAAAACTAGGATTTACACCAAGGAGTACAAAAATCAAGCCAATATCTTACTGGGGAGACTAGACCATATCCAAAAATACATTCTCCATAAGGAGGAGAGTGACAACTGAGAATTAAAGGAACCAACTTTAACCAAACTACAACTAACATATTGGCCTAAATGGCATGGTACAAAGAAAACTGAAAATAAGATAGCACCATCCTAGATCCATCTAACTCTAGATCTAACATGAGATGAGAGGGATAAAATTTCTTCAGGTGCAAACTTCTTTTAGAGTGCAAAATACAATGTGTAATTTTTATTTGTTGAAATTATATTTTTCAATGTTATATAGAGTACAACTTAAACTTTTAACTCAAAAAAAATTGTTGTATGTCGACAAAAAAACATATGCCTAAAAGAGGACTAAACAGTAAAATACTCATACCTCTTCAAATGTTTTAACTATACAAAAATTATTTTTTTTAATATCTTTATATGATATATACATAGTTGACATCAAAATAGTTTACATAACATGTGCATGGAGATCCTACATTCATGCTTGGAATATGGCACGTGGGTGATTGACTTAAAGAAAGATTTTGTTCAACCTAGTCTATGGTCGGGTGGTTCATGGAAGTCCCATACCTAGACGACCTATGTAATCATCAATAAGAGCTCTTTATCCTTGGTATTTTATGGGTAAATATACATGTTTATATGGCTGTTATATCCTTGATATTTTTGTTGGTTATATGCTGGTTATGACTGAGTTTTATGACAGTGATAATGTATGTCTCTCATCATGTTTTGATTAATCACTGAATATACAATGAATGTATGGCTTAATATATGGTAATGCATTTATTGTGATGAGCCATCAATGCTTCTTTGTGATTCTTAGATAAGTGTGAGACCCCTATGCCCATATGTTGTTTAAACCTATAGAATGCATATTTATGACATGTTTGATGAAATGTATGCCATGGCTAATAGGGGTCAAGTCAAATCCTTATTCAAGTATTTTCATTTTTATCATTTATTTGATGTTATTTTTCATTTCTGGAAGTTTCATGGAGTTAGGGGCAGTGGCCCGAGTCCTGTCCCTAAAAATGTGGCACACAATCAGAAGTTTCTAGCACAAAACTACTTGGAAAAGTCCCTAGTTGCAACCATGCCTTTCTGTGGGAGCGAATGAAGGTTCTGAGTCGCATGCATGCCCATGTCAAGGGGACTGAGGCTTTAATGCAACCAAAGGTTAGTTTGTCTCAAGAGCTGGTCACCTGGATGGGTTGATATATCCTGGGGGTTGTGTTGCATGTATAGAAGGCCAATTTGGTTGTGTTCCATCGGTTCCACTTCCTTAACTGATACACAGGGAGTTGAATCATATCATAGTAACTCTTCGGCACATGTTTGCCTCGGTTAGCTGGTTATTTAGGGAGATGTGGGAGGAGGGTGTTTCTCAAAAATATTCGCTTTGAGAGATACACTAATTTTTTTTGAACTAAGATGTGGTTTTAGTGGCTTCAATAATTTAAACCCTAGTATTGTACAGAAGGAAGGTGAGCAGAACAAGAATGCATGCGCAATTACGAAACATTGTGACAGAACAATTCAGAATGCGAAGACATATATCAAGATTTAATTATGGAGGAAAGTGGCTTCCAATGTGTGGGATTGAGGTGATATGTGAGAGATAGAGTACCACGTTTATAAGGAAACCTCTACACTTCACACAATGAAAGCTTCTTCCACTATCATTTTACCTATCTCTTTGTGCGGTAGGAAGGTATGCAAGAGAACTATGTAGAGAGAGAATGCATACAAAAGTGTGGAACATCACACCACACTTTTGTTTGTCATTAAGCACAATTGTTTTATTGAACAAATTAGAAATAAAAAATGCATTTCATTTAATGTTGGACAATAAGTCCTCAACTCACAAATCCTCAAGCATGACCTTAATCAATTAATTAGTGGTAGAGGAAAGGAATATGATATGTTGCAACTATTACCCTTGTTTATTTGCATCTTGAGAAACCTTATCGAGAGTGGCAATAAAGTACAAACAATGATGGCTTTTACTGTCGAGACTCAAGTTCAAGCCAAGTTTTTAAAGCTTTGCAGGATTTACCTTTTAACAAACAATCTTTCTTATAAAATGGGTCTCTAGATTTAAAATTAGTGAAATAAGTTTTGAAATATGAAAATGAGTATGTTTAAGCATTCAATCAATAAAATAGGGATAATTGAGATATTTATATCTCTATCTTTGAAAAAGGAAAAAATGTTGCTAGAAAATCAAGGTAATCAATTAAAAAAAATACTAAATGCTTAAAATTAATATAATAAAATCATACACAAAATAAAACTTAAAATTTTGAGAAATACTTGAAGGGAGACTCGCCACAATATTTTAAAATAAGTTAAATAAAAAATATGCTAGAAATAAAGAAGA
The DNA here is from genome assembly GCA_034641835.2 of Pinus albicaulis. Classification (NCBI taxonomy): domain Eukaryota; kingdom Viridiplantae; phylum Streptophyta; class Pinopsida; order Pinales; family Pinaceae; genus Pinus; species Pinus albicaulis. The sequence goes on along the minus strand of CM076570.1, from coordinate 1,157,209,309 downwards.
GAGGACATATCACATAGACATGATTACGAGGAGCAAGTAATGGGGAATAAATTTATAGTGGACATACAATCCCATATGCAATTGTATACGAAATGTTTTTATTGCCATTATTTCCTTAATTTTTTACAAAATAAGATTATTTTGTTTTCATTTTGTATTTTTTTTGGGAGAATTCTATTAACTGCAAAAAACTAGGATTTACACCAAGGAGTACAAAAATCAAGCCAATATCTTACTGGGGAGACTAGACCATATCCAAAAATACATTCTCCATAAGGAGGAGAGTGACAACTGAGAATTAAAGGAACCAACTTTAACCAAAATACAACTAACATATTGGCCTAAATGGCATGGTACAAAGAAAACTGAAAATAAGATAGCATCATCCTAGATCCATCTAACTCTAGATCTAACATGAGATGAGAGGGATAAAATTTCTTCAGGTGCAAACTTCTTTTAGAGTGCAAAATACAAAGTGTAATTTTTATTTGTTTAAATTATATTTTTCAATGCTATATAGAGTACAACTTAAACTTTTAACTCAAAAAAAATTGTTGTATGTCAACAAAAAAACATATGCCTAAAAGAGGACTAAACAGTAAAATACTCATACCTCTTCAAATGTTTTAACTATACAAAAATTATTTTTCTCAATAGCTTTATATGATATATACATAGTTGACATCAAAATAGTTTACATAACATGTGCATGGAGATCCTACATTCATGCTTGGAATATGGCACGTGGGTGATTGACTGAAAGAAATATTTTGTTCAACCTAGTCTATGGTTGAGTGGTTCATGGAAGTCCCATACCTAGACGACCTATGTAATCATCAATAAGAGCTCTTTATCCTTGGTATTTTATGGGTAAATATACATGTTTATATGGTTGTTATATACTTGATATTTTTGTTGGTTATATGCTGGTTATGACTGAGTTTTATGACAGTGATAATGTCTTTCTCTCATCATGTTTTGATTAATCACTGAATATACAATGAATGTATGGCTTAATATATGGTAATGCATTTATTGTGATGAGCCATCAATGCTTCTTTGTGATTCTTAGATAAGTGTGAGACCCCTATGCCCATATGTTGTTTAAACCTATAAAATGCATATTTATGACATGTTTGATGAAATGTATGCCATGGATAATAGGGGTCAAGTCAAATCCTTCTTCAAGTATTTTCATTTTTATCATTTATTTGATGTTATTTTTCATTTTTGGAAGTTTCATGGAGTTAGGGGCAGTGGCCTGAGTCCTGGCCCAAAAAATGTGGCACACAATCAGAAGTTTCTAGCACAAAACTACATGGAAAAGTCCCTAGTTGCAACCATGCCTTTCTGTGGGAGAGAATTAAGGGTCTGAGTCGCATGCATACCCATGTCAAGGGGACTGAGGCTTTAATGCAACAAAAGGTTAGTTTGTCTCAAGAGCTGGTCACCTGGATGGGTTGGATATATCCTGGGGGTTGTGTTGCACGTATAGAAGGCCAATTTGGTTGTGTTCCATCGGTTCCACTTCCTTAACTGATACACAGGGAGTTGAATCATATCATAGTAACTCTTCGGCACATGTTTGCCTCGGTTAGATGGTTATTTAGGGAGATGTGGGAGGAGGGTGTTTCAGAGAAATATTCGCTTTGAGAGATACACTAATTTTTTTTGAACTAAGATGTGGTTTTAGTGGCTTCAATAATTTAAAACCTAGTATTGTACGGAAGGAAGGTGAGCAGAACGAGAATGCATGCGCAATTACGAAACATTGTGACAGAACAATTCAGAATGCGAAGAAACATATCAAGATTTAATTATGGAGGAAAGTGGCTTCCAATGTGTGGGATTGAGGTGATATGTGAGAGATAGAGTACCACGTGTATAAGGAAACCTCTGCACTTCACACAATGAAAGATTCTTCCACTATCATTTTACCTGTCTCTTTGTGTGGTAGGAAGGTATGCAAGAGAACTATGTAGAGAGAGAATGCATACAAAAGTGTGGAACATCACACCACACTTGTGTTTTTCTTTAAGCACAATTGTTTTATTGAACAAATTAGAAATAAAAAATTCATTTCATTTAATGTTGGACAATAAGTGCTCAACTCACAAATCCTCAAGCATGACCTTAATCAATTAATTAGTGGTAGAGGAAAGGAATATGATATGTTGCAACTATTACCCTTGTTTATTTGCATCTTGAGAAACCTTATCGAGAGTGGCAATAAAGTACAAACAATGATGGATTTTATTGTCGAGACTCAAGTTCAAGCCAATTTTTTAAAGCTTTGCAGGATTTACTTTTTAACAAACAATCTTTCTTATAAAATGGGTCTCTAGATTTAAAATTAGTGAAATAAGTTTTGAAATATGAAAATGAGTATGTTTAAGCATTCAATCAATAAAATAGGGATAATTGAGATATTTATATCTCTATCTTTGAAAAAGGAAAAAATGTTGCTAGAAAATCAAGGTAATCAATTAAAAAAAATACTAAATGCTTAAAATTAATATAATAAAATCATACACAAAATAAAACTTAAAATTTTGAGAAATACTTGAAGGGAGACTTGCCACAATATTTTAAAATAAGTTAAATAAAAAATATGCTAGAAATAAAGAAGAGAGGACATATCACATAGACATGATTACGAGGAGCAAGTAATGGGGATGAAATTTATAGTGGACATACAATCCCATATGCAATCGTATACGAAATGTTTTTATTGCCATTATTTCCTTAATTTTTTACAAAATAAGATTATTTTTTTTTCATTTTGTATTTTTTTCGGGAGAACTCTATTAACTGAAAAAAACTAGGATTTACACCAAGGAGTACAAAAATCAAGCCAATATCTTATTGGGGAGACTAGACCATATCCAAAAATACATTCTCCATAAGGAGGAGAGTGACAGCTGAGAATTAAAGGAACCAACTTTAACCAAACTACAACTAACATATTGGCCTAAATGGCATGGTACAAAGAAAACTAAAAATAAGATAGCACCATCCTAGATCCATCTAACTTTAGATCTAACATGAGATGAGAGGGATAAAATTTCTTCTGGTGCAAACTTCTTTTAGAGTGCAAAATACAATGTGTAATTTTTATTTGTTTAAATTATATTTTTCAATGCTATATAGAGTACAACTTAAACTTTTAACTCAAAAAAAATTGTTGTATGTCGACAAAAAAACATATGCCTAAAAGAGGACTAAACAGTAAAATACTCATACCTCTTCAAATGTTTTAACTATACAATTTTTTTTTTTTCAATAGCTTTATATGATATATAGATAGTTGACATTACAATAGTTTATATAAAATGTGCATGGAGATCCTATATTCATGCTTGGAATATGGCACGTGGGTGATTGACTGAAAGAAAGATTTTGTTCAACCTAGTCTATGGTCGGGTGGTTCATGGAAGTCCCATACCTAGACGACCTATGTAATCATCAATAAGAGCTCTTTATCCTTGGTATTTTATGGGTAAATATACATGTTTATATGGCTGTTATATCCTTGATATTTTTGTTGGTTATATGCTGGTTATGACTGAGTTTTATGACAATGATAATGTATGTCTCTCATCATGTTTTGATTAATCACTGAATATACAATGAATGTATGGCTTAATATATGGTAATGCATTTATTGTGATGAGCCATCAATGCTTCTTTATGATTCTTAGATAAGTGTGAGACCCCTATGCCCATATGTTGTTTAAACCTATAGAATGCATATTTATGACATGTTTGATGAAATGTATGCCATGGCTAATAGGGGTCAAGTCAAACTTTATTCAAGTATTTTCTATTTTATCATTTATTTGATGTTATTTTTCATTTCCGGGAAGTTTCTCATGGATAGGGCAAAGGGGCCCGAGTCCCGGCCCTAAAAATGTGGCTTGCACAGACCGAAGTTTCTAGGCATAAACTACATGGAAAAGTCCCTAGTTGCAACCATGCCTTTCGTGGGAGCGAATGGAGGGTCCGAGTCACATGCATTGCCCATGTCAAGGGACCGAAGGCTTTAATGCAACAAAGGTTAGCCTGGTTCGCAAGAGCTGGTCACCCGGATGGGTTGGATGGTATCCTAGTGGGCTGTGTTTTCGCACGTATAGAAGGCCAATTTGGTTGTGTTATGTGTTCCATCTGCCCACTTGCTTAATCGATGGCCACGTGAGTTGAATCATATCACTCAACTCTTCTGGCACATGTTCATTTCGTTAGTCAAGTTATTTAGGGAGATGTGGGAGGAGGGTGTTTCAGAGAAATATTCGCTTTGAGAGATACACTAATTTTTTTTGAACTAAGATGTGGTTTTAGTGGCTTCAATAATTTAAAACCTAGTATTGTACGGAAGGAAGGTGAGCAGAACGAGAATGCATGCGCAATTACGAAACATTGTGACAGAACAATTCAGAATGCGAAGACACATATCAAGATTTAATTATGGAGGAAAGTGGCTTCCAATGTGTGGGATTGAGGTGATATGTGAGAGATAGAGTACCACGTGTATAAGGAAACCTCTGCACTTCACACAATGAAAGATTCTTCCACTATCATTTTACCTGTCTCTTTGTGCGGTAGGAAGGTATGCAAGAGAACTATGTAGAGAGAGAATGCAGACAAAAGTGTGGAACATCACACCACACTTGTGTTTTTCATTAAGCACAATTGTTTTATTGAACAAATTAGAAATAAAAAATTCATTTCATTTAATGTTGGACAATAAGTGCTCAACTCACAAATCCTCAAGCATGACCTTAATCAATTAATTAGTGGTAGAGGAAAGGAATATGATATGTTGCAACTATTACCCTTGTTTATTTGCATCTTGAGAAACCTTATCGAGAGTGGCAATAAAGTACAAACAATGATGGCTTTTATTGTCGAGACTCAAGTTCAAGCCAATTTTTTAAAGCTTTGCAGGATTTACTTTTTAACAAACAATCTTTCTTATAAAACGGGTCTCTAGATTTAAAATTAGTGAAATAAGTTTTGAAATATGGAAATGAGTATGTTTAAGCATTCAATCAATAAAATAGGGATAATTGAGATATTTATATCTCTATCTTTGAAAAAGGAAAAAATGTTGCTAGAAAATCAAGGTAATCAATTAAAAAAAATACTAAATGCTTAAAATTAATATAATAAAATCATACACAAAATAAAACTTAAAATTTTGAGAAATACTTGAAGGGAGACTTGCCACAATATTTTAAAATAAGTTAATAAAAAATATGCTAGAAATAAAGAAGAGAGGACATATCACATAGACATGATTACGAGGAGCAAGTAATGGGGATGAAATTTATAGTGGACATACAATCCCATATGCAATCGTATACGAAATGTTTTTATTGCCATTATTTCCTTAATTTTTTACAAAATAAGATTATTTTGTTTTCATTTTGTATTTTTTTCGGGAGAATTCTATTAACTGAAAAAAACTAGGATTTACACCAAGGAGTACAAAAATCAAGCCAATATCTTACTGGGGAGACTAGACCATATCCAAAAATACATTCTCCATAACGAGGAGAGTGACAACTGAGAGTTAAAGGAACCAACTTTAACCAAACTACAACTAACATATTGGCCTAAATGGCATGGTACAAAGAAAACTAAAAATAAGATAGCACCATCCTAGATCCATCTAACTCTAGATCTAACATGAGATGAGAGGGATAAAATTTCTTCTGGTGCAAACTTCTTTTAGAGTGCAAAATACAATGTGTAATTTTTATTTGTTTAAATTATATTTTTAAATGCTATATAGAGTACAACTTAAACTTTTAACTCAAAAAAAATTGTTGTATGTCGACAAAAAAACATATGCCTAAAAGAGGACTAAACAGTAAAATACTCATACCTCTTCAAATGTTTTAACTATACAATTTTTTTTTTTTCAATAGCTTTATATGATATATGCATAGATGACATTACAATAGTTTATATAAAATGTGCATGGAGATCCTACATTCATGCTTGGAATATGGCACGTGGGTGATTGACTGAAAGAAAGATTTTGTTCAACCTAGTCTATGGTCGGGTGGTTCATGGAAGTCCCATACCTAGACGACCTATGTAATCATCAATAAGAGCTCTTTATCCTTGGTATTTTATGGGTAAATATACATGTTTATATGGCTGTTATATCCTTGATATTTTTTTTGGTTATATGCTGGTTATGACTGAGTTTTATGACAGTGATAATGTATGTCTCTCATCATGTTTTGATTAATCACTGAATATACAATGAATGTATGGCTTAATATATGGTAATGCATTTATTGTGATGAGCCATCAATGCTTCTTTTGTGATTCTTAGATAAGTGTGAGACCCCATGCCCATATGTTGTTAAAAAAGTCTCATAGAATGCACATTTATGACATGTTTGAAGAAATGTATGCCATGGCTGGCTAGGGGTCAAGTCAAATCCTTATTCAAGTATTTTCATTTTTATCATTTATTTTATGTTATTTTTCATTTCCGGAAGTTTCATGGTTAAGGGCAAGGGCCCGAGTCTTGGCCCTAAAATGTCTCACACAATCGAAGTTTCTAGTACATCACTACTTGGAAAAGTCCCCAATCACAGGCATGCCTTGATGCGGGAGAGACTATAGGGTTCTAGTCACATGCATGCCCATGTCAAGGGAGAGACTAAGTCTTTAATGCAACAAAAGGTCAGGTGGTCTCAAGAGCCGGTCACTCTGGATGGGTTGTATATATCCCTAGGGGTTGTGTTGCACGTGCAGAAGGCCAATTTGGTCATGTTCCACCTGCTCCACTTCCTTAACTGATACACAGGGAGTTGAATCATATCATAGTAACTCTTCGGCACATGTTTGCCTCGGTTAGCTGGTTATTTAGGGAGATGTGGGAGGAGGGTGTTTCACAAAAATATTCTCTTTGAGAGATACACTAATTTTTTTTGAACTAAGATGTGGTTTTAGTGGCTTCAATAATTTAAAACCTAGTATTGTACGGAAGGAAGGTGAGCAGAACGAGAATGCATGCGCAATTACGAAACATTGTGACAGAACAATTCAGAATGCGAAGACACATATCAAGATTTAATTATGGAGGAAAGTGGCTTCCAATGTGTGGGATTGAGGTGATATGTGAGAGATAGAGTACCACGTGTATAAGGAAACCTCTGCACTTCACACAATGAAAGCTTCTTCCACTATCATTTTACCTGTCTCTTTGTGCGGTAGGAAGGTATGCAAGAGAATTATGTAGAGAGATAATGCAGACAAAAGTGTGGAACATCACACCACACTTGTGTTTGTCATTAAGCACAATTGTTTTATTGAACAAATTAGAAATAAAAAATGCATTTCATTTAATGTTGGACAATAAGTACTCAACTCACAAATCCTCAAGCATGACCTTAATCAATTAATTAGTGGTAGAGGAAAGGAATATGATATGTTGCAACTATTACCCTTGTTTATTTGCATCTTGAGAAACCTTATCGAGAGTGGCAATAAAGTACAAACAATGATGGCTTTTATTGTCGAGACTCAAGTTCAAGCCAAGTTTTTAAAGCTTTGCAGGATTTACTTTTTAACAAACAATCTTTCTTATAAAATGGGTCTCTAGATTTAAAATTAGTGAAATAAGTTTTGAAATATGAAAATGAGTATGTTTAAGCATTCAATCAATAAAATAGGGATAATTGAGATATTTATATCTCTATCTTTGAAAAAGGAAAAAATGTTGCTAGAAAATCAAGGTAATCAATTAAAAAAAATACTAAATGCTTAAAATTAATATAATAAAATCATACACAAAATAAAACTTAAAATTTTGAGAAATACTTGAAGGGAGACTTGCCACAATATTGTAAAATAAGTTAAATAAAAAATATGCTAGAAATAAAGAAGAGAGGACATATCACATAGACATGATTACGAGGAGCAAGTAATGGGGAAGAAATTTATAGTGGACATACAATCCCATATGCAATTGTATACGAAATGTTCTTATTGCCATTATTTCCTTAATTTTTTACAAAATAAGATTATTTTGTTTTCATTTTGTATTTTTTTCGGGAGAATTCTATTAACTGCAAAAAACTAGGATTTACACCAAGGAGTACAAAAATCAAGCCAATATCTTACTGGGGAGACTAGACCATATCCAAAAATACATTCTCCATAAGGAGGAGAGTGACAACTAAGAATTAAAGGAACCAACTTTAACCAAACTACAACTAACATATTGGCCTAAATGGCATGGTACAAAGAAAACTGAAAATAAGATAGCACCATCCTAGATCCATCTAACTCTAGATCTAACATGAGATGAGAGGGATAAAATTTCTTCAGGTGCAAACTTCTTTTAGAGTGAAAAATACAATGTGTAATTTTTATTTGTTTAAATTATATTTTTCAATGCTATATAGAGTACAACTTAAACTTTTAACTCAAAAAAAATTGTTGTATGTCGACAAAAAAACATATGCCTAAAAGAGGACTAAACAGTAAAATACTCATACCTCTTCAAATGTTTTAACTATACAAAAATTATTTTTTTCAATAGCTTTATATGATATATACATAGTTGACATCAAAATAGTTTACATAACATGTGCATTGAGACATTTTAGTAGGGCACATTAAAATAATTTTTTGTTATTAATATATTTTTAAGTATAACCCGCATTGAATATTTTATTATATACAATATTAAAATATTTTCTTTTAACTATATATATATGAAGTTGATATATATATAAATTAGTTAACATAGATCTTCAAATAGTTTCTTTAAATCCCATGTTGAAATATTTTTGAAAAGTATAAGGTTTAAACATCTTACTCACACATTTTTCTGCTTCTAATTTTTTTACATAAAATTATATTGCATTATATGGACAACTAACTAAACATGCATAACAAATTCGCTTTTTATTTCTATTATAGCTGAAATTTCTTTTATATTTAGACAATAGTTTATTATTATTTTAAGAAGGCCACTTGTCAACTCCATGTTGAGCACAAACATACTTACACATCGTCATCATACTGGGTTGTAGAATGAGCCTCTTGGCTCAAAAAATCATGATCGAGTCACAGTCAAGTTGGTGGATAAGAATTCGGACATGCAACTGGAATAGGTGCATTTGGATCCTCTAATGCTTCGCTTATAGTTGGGGGAACAACAAGATACTGCTCAATATTCTCCATCCCCTGGTCAAGGTCCTGCAGGTTCTTATGTAAGTGTTTGAGGGAATGAAGAATGTCCATGTGTGACTCGTGCCTATCCATAAGAGTCATCTCCAATAGAAATTTCATCTGCTAGTATAAATCCATTGTCTGCATATATTGGTTAAAATTGCACCTCATATGCCTTGTATTTGGTATCTAGTTAACCCACCCAATTAGAACCTTAGTGTCTGAGAGGGGGTTCCTAGGAGAAGAGGCTTCACCCTATGCTCAAGAAATTTCTTCCTAAATGTGGGTTGGTGTGAGCTCTTGATAACGAGAAGAAAAATCCTTTATATGGTGGTTATTTGTGGATCACTTGTATCATATTTTATCTAATGCTTTCAATGGATATGAAAGGACCCTACTAATTCACTTGTGAGAAATTAAATTGAGATAGAAATGGTGTTAGAGAGATACATGGACATCATTACCAATGAGTTTGTTTAACCAAGATGCCACTCAAATTATCTACAGTGAATGAAATTTAAAGACCATTTGGGAAACCGAGTATTAATAATAGAACACTTTTACTAAACAATGGTTATTGTGAAAAATGTCACTCAAATAGAATTTCCATAGAAAATGGAATTCTACATTAAACTTCAAGTTTTTTATGCTTCTAGAGGTGTAGAGTTAGATGTAATTGAGGAGTATGCAAAAATGTTGGAATATGGATAAATGAAGCAACATTTATACTATTAGGTAAATATATGTCATAACAACTAACAACCCATAAACAATGTTGGACAATGTGGAAGAAAATTAAATATTACACCTATATTTTAAGTTTGATTGTAAGAACATGGAAACCTTTAGATATTTACATGGAATTTGATATTTGAACAGCGTAATTATTCAAACAATGATGTTTCTGAAGAGTAATTCAACATAAAATGACACTTAACTATGTGTGATGTTTGTAAGTAAATTTTCAAGGTTATTGATGTTATAAACCATTAAACATCCATGATGTAGAAAGTTGACCGAATTGGAAATCCAAGAAATTTGTCTAGATTGGGGATTATACCAAAATGATAGACTTATTATGTCTATAATGAAATTTTAATGAAAATTCAATCCCTTATGTTGCAATTTCTTTGTAAAATTTTTGATGAGATGAGTGCCCAGCTAAGCAAATACTTGGAAAAGAAATATACAAATATATTGTAGGAGATATGAGTCCTTTTATTGTTACAAGGAAATTATCTCATACAACTACAAAGGATATTAATACTAAAGACTTGAAACACAAGATTTATGTATTTTTGGAGAACTTGTATCATAATATCATATTTCGATCCATTTCACTCACAAATGTTGGCGAATACTTCTCTAACTAACTCGAGAAATTGGTAGAGTAGAAGAGATTAGAGGTTTGGTAGAGTAGAAGAGATTAGAGGTTAAGTGAGGGATAAATTAATGAATCCAAAGGAAAGGGGGGCATAATTATAAGGCCATTGAGAATGATATTTTTTGTTATTAAAAATACACCTATGACAAAAGGCCTATTAACTTCCAATATTCTCCAAGTAAGTTTGGATATAATTGAAGAGACCATTTGCATATTTAGAATAATTGACTTGTGAGGGTGATGGTGCTCTTTTTCTTTGAAACCTTTGCAATTCTCACTTGTCACTAGACCAAGGGGGAAGATGGAGGCTACCATTCCAACTATGAAGGGCAGTATTGTGGAAATAGTGCACACATGGTTTCACTTTACACATTTCTAATTGGAAAAAAAAAAACCGATGCAAAAAATAGGTCATAAATAGTAGGAATGAAAGAGTGCATGTCAATGAAAATTGTTCCTAGATATAGCATTGGTGGAACCATTAATCCTAGAACTACCTTGAGAAGTAACCACCTTAATTTCAAACCTTGAAGATGAATTCATTACACAAATGATAATGTCAAGGAAATAATCAACTCGCATAAGAAAGATGATACAATTTGGGACAAATGATGAGGATTTCACTCATGGTCATCCCATGGCCATCACTAACCAACACAAAGAAAACATCCCATTTAGTATAACTACAAATTTACTCACATTACATATGGATGAGTCAAAAACCCTGATAATTGTGCAATACATGCGAACAAATAAAGTAACATAAGAAGTCAAATCAATACATAAACTCCATAAGAGAGAAACACCTTATAATATAACTATCTTTTAACAGATTAATAATAATAAAATTTGCACTAAGGGGTACAAGGGCACGTTGATAGTTTCGGGTTTTTTTTTTACCCTTCAAATATATATACAATAACATTTGAAATATAAGGGTTTCTAATGTCTCAATGGAGGTTTGGGATCAATTATTCAAATGAGCTCAAAGGTCAGCTGGTTGAATGAGCTCGGAGGTCGGGTATCTCTTCAAAGGTTCAGTGTGTCGAGGGGTTTGACTATGTGGGGTGTCATTGCGTTATGTCCTTTTTTCTAATGCCAATAAAGAAAATAAATATGAATAGTAAAAGGTAAACAAAAATGGTGGTCATCATATATGGAAGATATGCAATCTAGTATAAGAACATGTGGTGATGTAGTAGTGTGGTTAGAGTTTGGATTACACCATTGTTTAGAGTGATGACTTTAAATAGTAATAAATACAAATTATCTACATGGACAACAAATCATTTAAAGTTGCATATAGTATTCAAAATGTTGCAATATGTGAATTGTGTTAATGTGAAAATTAAATTCCATCATAATAGTTAAATCAATAAAAAATTAAATATATAAATTTAAAATATTCATTAAATGTTTTTTCTTTATATAACAATGAGAGTATATATAATTTTAAAAACCTTTTTTTTTTCAAAAAATTAGTTATTAATACAAATTCAATAAGCATTCACTTCGTGTCCATAGGCTCTTGGATATACAGTATCAAGTGTGTTGTTAATGCACTCCTAGATATAAAGTCACTGGTTCAATTTCGCGCCCTACTCGGGTATTATTCTTGGACATGACCATGATTTAGCCTCACTAATGTCGAATTGATCCAGATATTTTACTTCAAGGATGCATACAAAATAAAATTTAAAATAGCATGTAACCATATGAAGCAAACACATAAAAGAAGCGGAAATCAAAAGCAACCATGAGAACAAAGGCACACAAACAAGTTGATAACATAGTTTACCCAGTGTGGGCTACGTCTATGGGCCCTGTTCAATGTTGGGAGGCCTCTTTCATTAATTATCGATGAAATAAAATTACATGCAATTAAAAAATGACACCTTATACCTCCACTTCCGGGGACGACCTGGAAATGTATACCTCTACTGAAGAAACAAATTGGATGATTTAATTCCTGGTGAAAAATCATGAAAAATGACTTTAAAGTCAACCTTGTTCTGTGCTGGTGACCTATGGGGCTCTAGGGAATATTTTAGATTCCCTACAAGTTTCCCTGTAGGAATATTCCCCAAGATGCCAAGGAATATTTCTCGAAAACCATACCCATGTGGGGCGCAAATTTGACTTTGGGTTCCGCATGCTCTAGATTGGGCCTCTGTGCTGCTCCACGCGTCCTCCTCTACTCGACGCTCAATTTGAATGAGTTTAAATAATGTTGGTCGAGCAGACCAACCACAACTCCTTGGTTGATGTAGTGGTGGCTGCCCGAATTAGGCCTTAAGAGACTCAGGGTTGACTCCCACTTTGAATACTTTTATAATGTTATTTTTGGCATGTTTTCTTATTATGGACTGGAGTCAGTGGACAAGCTAGTGGAATTGCTGCTAGTATAATATATATATATATATATATATATATATATATATATATATATATATATATATTATATTGGTTCGACCATTGGTAGGGTCAGGCGACTGTCCGACATTTTTAGTCCCACCGATTTGTTTCTCCAGCTATTTTTTTAGGGGTTAACGGAGAAATTAAACAAGCAAAAAATCTGTCACTGCCAACCACTGCAAAGGTCCAAAATGTCAGCTCCTTAAGAAAATTGTTCGACTACTGACTGGGCACCATGTGGCGCATCCTGATTCGTTTGTACCACCGTCTTGGCTATTGAATGGGTTGCTTACCTCATGCTAACATCACCTGCCACGTGCCACCTTTTGATTTTCCCTCTGCTGACCCTACTTCCAACTCATCATGTTGATGTAAACATCCATGCGAATAATGTCAACATCCATACTGTTGACGTCAATGGCACGTGTCATCCTGTGTTGGTCCATCCTGTAACAAAAAATTTTGTTTCACAAAAAATTCAGTGGGCCATAAATTTCTCATACAATGTTGGATTGAGGTGTCATTTGCACCATTGGATTTAGAAAGACGAGCTCTTTGATTTCAGATTTGTTTCTATGAATTTTGAGGACTTTGAAAATTTGGCCTTTTAGTATCCTCCTGGATCTTTCCTCCCCACTAATGATATTTTGGGCAGCTAAAATCCTTATTAGTCAATTGTTAAGTGAGAGAATTTCTCCCTCACTTTCTGATTTTTAATCCAACAAGCCTTACCTGGATGCATTCCTTTGAAACCAATACAAAGGTACTCCACATCCCCCCGTCATGAAGTCCTAGTTCTCCTTTCAAGAAGGATATCTTCAAGGAGCTTGTCCAAGTATTCAGGTGCAAAATTGTTCATTGTAGGAACCTGTCTTACAACAAAAAAACTGAAAGTCGGCCCCCTAAGGAGAGCTGGTCTCTCTTATCGTATCTTATTCAGATTTTGCACTCAATTTGCTCAGTTCCTCGCCACGTGGTCTTCCACAACTTCTTGTGATTTTATTTATCAATTTCAGAGAAGTTGATAAATGACACATGCAGAAAATCTTGAGAAAATTTAAATATATCAACCCTTATAACTCCGCAATATCTCCAATATAAACTCGGCGCCAATTTTGAGATTTAATTCTATGGTAAAGGTTAATTACTCCAGGGTTTATGTGAATCACCCGATTTCATCACCAATGGAACACTTTGATATACTCTAGGTCAGACCCACATATATAAGCGATGGCTCAATTAAATACATGCACCATACCTTAGATTATCCTTCGTGCTACTTTCGAACGCGATCGTCGTTCGTTGAGCCTTCCTCTAGATCGACGACGTTCGTCGATATTGCACTGTCTCCTCTGTTGAACTTTAATGTGCGATGGCGCGCAAAAAGGCGGTTTTGGGGACCCCGCCTTATGCCATGTGTCGACCACTCAATGGAATCGCTCCCAATTGGAAAATACCGCTTACTCCGCAAAAGCGGTGTGATATGGGCAGTCTGGTTTCGCAAATCCACTCTCGGCTTTAGAACAGTGATTGACCGAAGTTAATTTGGGGTTTCCGCCATCCTTTGATTCACTAACTCAGGGTCTAACCTTGGAAATATTTCCAATTAACAACAAAACAAGTGTAATTCTCTTCTGGCGGGATCTTCACCACCACTAACCAGAGTTCGGCGACCACGATTCCTCCCAGACCTTGTCTGCGGGTGGGATTTAATTCATAGAGCTCGTTCGAACAATTCAAGAGAAACAGTAGACAGAGGGATGCAAAGACTATACAACAGTTCAATTCAACAATTATATACACACAGAGTTCAATCACCTCACAATTAAACAAATTTCCTCACAGATATCAATTCGACACAATTTGATAATCAACGGGAACTGAAATTTATTCAATCGGAAGCAATTGCTTAACACACATAAATTATTGCAGAAATATCCTCCCCTCAATACATCCGAGGGATTACATTTATACATCAACATTTGTCTCTTCGGTTCCTCTGTGAGGACCGTTTCAGAGAATCAAAGGCCTAATTATAATTTATTCAAATAACTGAAACATGACAAATGGACTGAACTAAACTATTCGACTTCTACAAATTTTAACTGCTCTAAATGCAATAGACAGCTAAGGTATTTCCACCTAGCTATTACAAATTCAAGTGGTTTGAACCCTCCTAGCCACAACATGTGGAAAAAACCTCCTACATTGCTAGCTAGTGTCTAATGCCCCTGCATCAGACTCCCGAGGGAAATTTTCTTCATGGAATCCTGTCCATGAGCTCTTCCATTGATCTACCTATCCTCTGCAACATTCCTTCAGTCATCCAAGTGGCATCTTCCTCTGGCTTGTCCTTCCATTCGATTAAGTACTGAAAGTACTCTTTTCCTCTGGTCTTCCTGAACACTCTTTTGTTCAATATCTTCTCTGGTTGCAATGGTTGTGCTGGAGGTAGCTGTTTTTCCCACTTAATCTGTTCCTTGTCTATTGGTCCTTCTTCTGCACCATCATCTTCATACTTGTACAAATCTGCAACATTAAAAATGGGAGATATTCCAACATCAGGAGGCAAATCAATCTCATAAGCATTAGCCGAAAACTTTCTAAGTATCTTGCATGGTCCAATCTTTTTGAACTTCAGTTTGTTATACTGCTTCTTTGGGAATCTCTCCTTTCTCAAGTGTGCCAAAACTAGATCTCCTACTTCAAAATGGACTTCTTTTCTGCTCAATTCTGCTCTGCCTTTGTATTTGATGCTACTGCCTTGTAGCTGATGTTTCACTTGCTCATGTATGGCTTGGATCTCTAAAGCAAAGTCCTCACCATCAACGCTCCTTAGTTCTGCCTTTCCCAGATTTCTTAACTCTGATATTCCTCTAGGGTGCATTCCATAAACAATATGGAATGGACTCTGCCCTGTGCTTCTATTTGGTGAGTCATTATATGCATATTCTGCCTGAGGCAAAATATGATCCCATTGCTTGGGATGCTCTCCTGCGAGACTCCTCAGCAAATTTCCCAGACTCCTATTCACTACCTCGGTTTGTCCATTAGTCTGAGGATGATAAGCTAAGCTGAAAATTAGTTTGGTACCAAGTTTCTTCCACAGTGTCCTCCAAAAATGACCCACAAATTTGGTGTCTCTGTCTGAAACAATACTCTTGGGTAACCCATGCAATCTAACAACTTCTTTGAAAAACAAGTTAGCAACATGGGTGGCATCACTAGTTTTATAACATGGAATAGAATGTGCCATTTTGGAGAATCTGTCCACTACAACAAAGACTGCATCATTCCCTCTCTGATTCTTTGGCAATCCTAGAACAAAATCCATACTCACCATGTCCCAAGGCCTGTCTGGAATAGGCAAGGGAGTGTACAATCCTGCATTCTGGCTCCTTCCTTTGGAATATTGACAGATTTTGCAATTTTTCACAAACTTGTCCACTTCCGCCCTCATCTTGGGCCAATAATAGAAGTGACTAAGCTGCTCATAAGTTTTTTTAGTACCAAAGTGTCCGGAAAGTCCACCACTATGCTTCTCCTTGATCAAATTTTCTCTCATGGAACATTTTGGTACACACAGTTGGTTTCTCTTGAATAAAAAGTATTCCTGCAAGAAATAATCCAGCCACTGGCTTCTATCTGTCAGAACAAGATTATAACATGCCTCAAATGCTTCCTTAAAATCCGAATCTGTTTTGTACAATTCTTTGAGAAAATAAAATCCTACAACTTCAAAATTGGTTTCTTGAACAAGCATGTGCCTCCTACTCAAAGCATCAGCTACCTTATTTTCTTGGCCACTTATATGTTTCAAAACAAAGTTAAAACCTTGGAGATACTCGAACCATTTGGCATGCTTATGATTCAACTTGGGTTGCTGTACAATGTACTGCAAAGCATGATTATCAGAATACAATACAAATTCATTGGACATCAGATAATGCCTCCACTTTTTCAATGCTTGGAAAACTGCATAGAATTCCTTCTCATAAGAGGAATACTTCCTTCTGGTGTCATTCAGCTTTTCAATGAAATAGGCTACAAGCCTATCATCCTAACTTGCACAGCTCCAATGGCCTCCCCACTGGCATCACACTTCACTTGAAATGGTTTAGCAAAATCAGGCAGAATCAAAACAAGATTTTCAGTTATCTTTTGCTTCAAAAGTTTAAAGTTTCTTTCTGCTTCAGCAGTCCATTTGAATGGTTGTTTGCTCTTCTTTATTGTCTCAACAACGGGTGCATTAATCTTACTTAATTTTCTTATGAATTTCCTGTAAAAACTGGCAAGTCCATGGAAAATTCTTACCTCAAAAACATTTATGGGTGAAGGCCACTCCACAATTGCCTTAATATTTTATGGGTCCATATTCAATCCTTCTGCAGAAACAACAAAGCCAAAATACACCAACTCTTCCTTCATGAATAAGCATTTCTTTAAGTTTATCAACAGTTTCTCTTGGTGCAGCTTCTTCAAGACATAATTAAGATGCCTTAAATGTTCTTCTTTGGTTTTGCTGAAACCTAATATATCATCCAGATACACTATCACAAATTTACCAATGAATTCTTTCAACACTTCACTCATAAGTCTCATAAAAGTGCTAGGTGCATTTGACAACCCAAAAGGCATGACCATCCACTCATATAGTCCTTCATTTGTTTTAAAGGCAGTTTTTCCACTCATCACCCTCTCTTATTCTGATATGATGATATCCACTTTTTAAATCTATCTTTGAAAAATATTTAGCACCACTCAAACAATCCATTAAATCCTCTACTCTGGGCAAGGGGAATCTGTACCTGATTTTTATCTTATTGATTACTCTGGAATCATTACACATTCTCCAGCCTCCATCTTTCTTTGGGCTCAATACTACTGGCACTGCACATGGGCTCAAAATTTCTCTGATCAGCCCCTTGTCCACCAATTCCTGTACTTGTCTCCTAATTTCCTCATTTTCTGTGGGATTCATTCTGTAGGCTGCCTTATTTGGTAGATTTGAACCAGGGATAAAATCTATCCGATGGCTGATCTTTCTCACAGGTGGCAGCTCATCAGGTAAATCATCCACAACAATGTCACAATAATTGTCTAACATCTCTTGGATTTCTATTGGCAAATCAGAAATATTTGTAGAAGTAAGAACTACCTTAGGTTTTAAAACTAAAGAAAAACTTACCTCTTCTTCTTCTATCTACTGCAGATATTACTTCCCGCTTAGCAAAAAGGTCTTTGGATCAATCACTCTTCTTGATGGCTCGCCTTCTTCCATGGGTATCAATGTATGATGTACCCCATCCTTGAATAACTTGTAAGTGTTCTTCTTTCCATCATGCACTGCTACTTTGTCAAACTACCAAGGTCTACCCAGCAGTATGTGACACACATCCATGGGCATCACATCACACAGGACTTTGTCTTTGTAGTTTCCCATTTGCAGCTCTATCTCACACTGTTATTTTACAATCAGCTGGTGCCCTTTAGGCAGCCAGGACACCCTGTAGGGAGTTGGATGCTCCCTTGTCTTTAGCTTCAAATTTTATATCACCTCAGTGGAAACCAGATTGTCTGTGCTGCCACTATCAATGACTAGCTGGCAGCATTTCCCCTGGACTTTGCATATGCTCCTAAACAGAGTCTTCTTTTGTGCAGGCTCAGTGACCTCTTTGGATTGCTTCAACAAGACCTTATTAACCACCAAGGACTCTCCCCTCTCTGGTAGGATTTCTTCTTCAATTTCTGCCTCTTCTCCCACCTGGGCAACAACAATATTTCTTGGACCAACACCCACATTCTCTCGGCACTCATAGTGCTTATGCCCCACTTGCTGACATCTATAGCACCTCAATTCTCTACCTCTGCCTCGGCCTCCTCTTCCTTTTCCTCTGTAATAACCCCTTCTTCCCCTTGCATCATCCTCTATAGATGCACTCTGAGGTGAGCTACTGTTAGCTCCATCCCTGGGTGTGGTAGGCTTTCCTCTACCACCCTGATTTCCCCTTCCACGGAAAGTACCTCTCTTTTTGGCAGACTGCTTCCTCAGGAGTTTCTCCTCTGATTTCAAGGCCATCTGATAGGCCTCTTCAACTGTATTAGGAGACAGAATACTAATCTCATCTTGGATCTCCAGCTTGAGACCATTCACATATCTGGCAGTCTTCTCTAGTGTGTCTTGAAATTGCCCAGCTCTTATGCTCACTTTGTAGAATTCTTTTGTATATTCCTTTACTGTCAGCGACGTCTGTCTCAGGTTCTGCATTTGTTTAAACAATGTTAGCTAATAATCACTAGGAAAGAATTTACCTTTTAATTTAGCCATCATTTTGGTCTAGCTTTTGATAAGCTGCTTGCCAACTCTCCTCCTTTCCGCCTGCAATCCATCCCACCAAAGTGCAGCATGTCCCTTTAGCTTTGTTACTGCAAAATTGACCTTTTTATCCTCGCTCATTTCTTCATAATCGAAGCACTTGTTCATTTCATTAATCCAATCCACCATCTCCTCTGGATTCAGTCCTCCTGCAAAACTCGACACTTCAATCTTGGGCTTAACTGCAAACCCCAGAACAGTTCTGAGGAGCCTCATGTCTGGAGGAATCTCAGCAATTTCTCCAACTTCTTCTATTTCAGGTTCACTGATGTCTTCAGGATCTATGGGCTGTCTTCGCTCCATGGCATCCATTCTGGCCTCGAACCTCTGCAAGATCCCCAACACCTCTACATTGGCAACAGGTCCACCTCTCCTTCTGCCAACACCTCTACCAACTCGGATTGCCATGTTAATTCTCTGCAAAAAAAACTCAAAAACATGCTCTGATACCACTAATTGACAGCAACAAAAATGAAATTTGGCCCCCTAAGGAGAGCTGGTCTCTCTTATCGTAGCTCTGTCAAATTTTGCATTCAATTTACTCAGTTCCTCACCACGTGGTCTTCCACAACTTCTTGTGATTTAATTTATCAATTTCAGAGAAGTTGATAAATGACACATCCAACAAATCTTGAGAAAATTTAAATATATCAACCCTTATAACTCCGCAATATCTCCAATATAGACTCGGCGCCAACTTCGAGATTTAATTCTATGGTGAAGGTTAATTACTCTGCGGTTTATGTGAATCACCCAATTTCATCACCAATGGAACACTTTGATATACTCTAGGTTGGACCCACATATATAAGCAATGGCTCAATTAAATACACGCACCATACCTTAGATTATCCTTCGTGCTACTTCCGAACGCGATCGTTGTTCGTTGAGCCTTCCTCCAGATCGACGACATTTGTCTATATCGCACTGTCTCCTCCGTCGAACTTTAATGTGCAATGGCGCACAAAAAGGTGGTTTTTGGGACCCCGCCTTATGCCATGTGTCGACCACTCAATGGAATCGCTCCCAATTGGAAAATTCCGCTTACTTCGCAAAAGCGGTGCGATATGGGCAGTCTGGTTTCGCAAATCCACTCTCAGCTTTAGAACAGTGATTGACCGAAGTTAATTCGAGGTTTCCGCCATCCTTTGATTCACTAACTCAGGGTCTAACCTCGGCAAGATTTCCAATTAACAACAAAACAAGTGTAATTCTCTTCCAGCAGGATCTTCACCACCACTAACCAGAGTTCGGCAACCACGATTCCTCCCAGACCTCGTTTGCGGGTGGGATTTAATTCACAGAGCTCATTCGAACAATTCGAGAGAAACAATAGATAGAGGGATGCAGAGACTGTACAACAGTTCAATCCAACAATTATATAAACACAGATTTCAATTGCCTCACAATTAAACAAATTTCCTCGCAGATATCAATTCGAGACAATTTGATAATCAACGGGAACTGAAATTTATTCAACCGGAAGCAATTGCTTAACACAGAAATTATTGCAAAAATCTCCTTTTCTCAATACATCTGAGGGATTACATTTATACATCAACATTTGTCTCTTCGGTTCCTCTGTGAGGACCGTTTCAGAAAATCAAAGGCCTAATTATAATTTATTCAAATAACTGAAACATGACAGATGGACTGAACTAAACTATTCGACTTCTACAAATTCTAACTACTCTAAATGCAATAAATAGCTAAGGTATTGCCACCTAGCTGTTACAAGTTCAAGTGGTTTTAACCCTCCTAGCAACAACATGTGGACAAAACCTCCTACATTGTTGGCTAGTGTCTAATGCCCCTGCATCACTGTCCAATGTCTTCGGTGTCCATGATCAAAGGAAGCTCATAAAGCTTCAAGTTTTCAACATTCACCACTGAGTACATAGGCATGTATGCTGGAAAATCGAGATGAAAAATATTGTCTCCAATCTTCTCTAATATGGTGAAAGGACCATATCATATTGGTCTCAACTTCTTTCCTTTCCCTTCCATTCTATCTTTGTTGATGTGCATCCACACCCTGTCTCCGACCTGAAATTGGTGATCAAATCGACGCTTTTCATGTCAAGCCTTGTATTGAGCTTGAATTTTCTCCAATTGCTCCATCATTTCCTGGTGAATCATCTAAATCCGTTGAATGAAATTTTGTGCCTTGTCCCTGTCATTTTGTTCACTTGAATATTCATCTCTCCCAACGACCATTTCTAAGGGATCCATTGGAAAATATCCAATGCATGTCTTGAACGGTGAGATCTGAGTGGATGAATGCACAAACCTGTTGTATGCATGTTGTACATAAGGAAGATGCTTGTCCCACAACCTAGGATGCTTGCCATAGTAGCCCCAGAGCAAATATATCACGGTGCGATTGACAAAGTTTGTTTTCCCATCGGTCTATGGATGAAATGTCGTATTCCTCTTTAGCTTGATGTCCATCATGTTAGCCTCCTATACCAATAGGTTTCATCTTTCATGATTGTCTTGATTGAACTATGGAATATGTTCAAACCTTCTTTCTTGAGCAAAGGTGTTCCATATTCTTAAAAAACCAAAAAATCAAAAAAAAATAAAAAATGTAAAGAGGGTATACCCTAAAAGAAAGATCAAAGGGTAAAAAGAATAAAATGGTCAAAAAAGTGAAAGAAATGAACCCCAAGCAAAAAAATAGACCAAGGAAAGTGTGCAAATCCAAATGCCACTACTATTTCATTTTTGTAAATAAGTGATTGTGTGCAGCTTGTTAAACTTTGCCACAATTCATGAATAAGTCAAAATGTTTAAACTTGACTTAGTCATATTTCAATTTCATGTTGTAGATTAGAGAATAAATATCTAGCCAAACAGTTTAATCTTGGCAGATAAGTAGATAGGTAGAGTAAATAAAAGGTGCTCAACAACTTAATCTGAGCCCTTGGATGTAATAAGGGTAGAATTAGATAGATTTGCCTTGTAAAAAGAAAAGGTTGAAAAGGGTTTGCAAGTCTAAATGCACCCTAATAAAGAAGAGAAAATGGTAGTGTTAAGTAGATAGGGTAGGTAGATGGTGCTGCAAAGTGTTATCTGATGAATGTTGCTGCTACATATTGTTGATCCTTTACTTTCATCATAAGTACTGAAGCAGGAAATACACTGGAAGATTACAGCGAGCAAAGTCAAACTCATTAACTTCCCTCATCACTTTCCCCTCAAAAGTTTTACTAATTTCCCCCAAAAGTACTAAGGTATTTGGAGATCAAAAGGGCTTAAGGCATTTCCTTGACTTCTGGAGGGACCGGACCCTCGGCCTAATGATCAAAAAGACCTAAGTACTTGAGATAATTCATCATCCTAATAATCCATCCTTAACCTGGTCCTAAGTAAAACCCCCTTTTACTTAGGAACATCATGCACAATTCCATAAAAATCCCTCATCATAACTTGCTATTCTAAGTTTAAGTGTTGGAGATAAAATGTTACAATTTACTTCACAAGTTATCACTTTCTTAGATGTGCAAAAATATTTTGAGTTTCCTTGTCCTTTGCCATATTAACATTTAACTATATTTACCAAATCCCTAGTCAAATACCCTATCCTAAGTATATAAATCCCTTTTTATAAATAACCCAAAAAACCCCCCTATTATAAAGTTTAACCAAAGTATTTTATATCCCCACGCATTTAAAATAAAAACCCATTATATGCCCTTTGGTTAAAATTATCAATATATTATAATCCCGCCCTTATGGTAATTAAATAGTGTTATTGGTTACCATATAATAAAATATATATATAAAAACTTTAAACATGCGATATGTATGTTTAAAACGCAAAAATATGAATAAAACTTCGGAGAAGTCTTGCGCCACCGTGGATTGTCCACCTGGCATTCCACCTAACCAAACCCCGCCTCAACCCATTTCTTACACATTCGGGATTAATTAGTCATCAGGACTAATTAATAACTGTTTATATGCTTATTAAATATTCCCCGGAGTGATTAAATAACGTTAAAAAGCGTTTAAAGCCCGACGGACCCACATCCGAAGCCTCCACCTATTCCCCCATCGCCTCAGCCGTCGGATCAACCCTTCGCAGATCAATGGTCCACGTGAACCCCGCTACCCATACTTTGTGAGAGCGTTAACCAGCGGGGAACGAGCGGTATTTGAAAAGTCCACCATCCACGTGGCAAACGTTCTGTGGAATCGCTCCCCCCGCGATCAATACCACCTTCGACCAAAAGCGGTGCGGGCGCTTACCGCTTACCGCTTACCGCCCAACCTTGCATACGTCACCCCGTACGTCAATGACGTCATCCCTCAGAAAAATAAAAAACTCTTTTAACTTGTAAATAAAGCCATTTTTCATGTTTTTCCTGTTCTTTTCGTTATTTTGAAAACGACAGAGCTCCCGCTGCGATTTTCAAATTTCCACTACAATTGACCAATTCACTCCAAGATTCCGCTGCGCCCGTGTTGAAGAACAGTCCCGCCATTACCTGTTACCTGTTAATGAACCAGCTTCCGTCTAAAAGCAGGTATTTATCCTTTTACGCCCCGACTGCAAATAAAACTCAGTGTTCTTTGTTTTTCGCTGAAATAGTGATTAAAAATCGTCACTGAGCCCTTTTCCAGAGGTTTTAAAACTGTATAATTGCTCCCTGAACCACCAAATTGTGCCAATTTCCTTCATTTTAGAAATCCCACCCGGCTTGTAAGGAAAACCAAAAACCTCCATTTTGAATCCACAAGAACCAAAATGGAGGTCCCGGCAGCTCTGAATATCACTCCATTGAATGCTCCTCACCGTGAATTGGACTATTTACCTTTGATAGATGAAGATTTCCAAATTAAAGACCTGCATTTTGATGAAAATCCCCTATTGAGCTATTGTCGCTGCAGAGACGAATACTCAAAGGGGCAAGATCTTATAGGGTTGTGGGAATCCAATCTCCCAAGGTATCTCATTCCTTCAGTCCTGATTTTCCCTGAAATCATTCATTACTGTCATTCAAACTATGATCCCACACAGAGGGCTGTATTAGCTCCTGATCAAAGTGTTTTGTTTCCCATCACTCCCCAGGCTATCAATGCCATGTTACACTTTGAACCAGGCCAAGAATTAGCACCATTGTCCATGGAAGGATTGATTGAGAAAACCAGGCAATTAACCCCAGAAAAGCTAAAATCCATGTGTCAGCATTTCATGTTACCTGAGCATCAGCCAAAAGAGTCTCCTCCCCTATGGTTTTTGCTATTTCAATACATTGGGAAGGCTCATTGTAAATATAATATCTTTTGTCTTAGGATTCAACACCAGTGAATATGTGGATGAGATAACCTTGGCTTTGCTATCCATTTTTACTCCTGGGCAACCTCCTGAGATTAAATATGACTTTGCTTCCTTCATAGCCAACAAGATCCATGATCAATTCATAAGGCTAGGTACTGAAAAAGGTTTTAAGTACTCCTCCGTTATCTATCATCTTATGATCTATTATCAGTCAGAAAGGTTCCCTTTCCCTGTTCAAAAACTTGATGCCAAGGGAAATCCCAGGTCAGTCATATTTTGGTCCCCCATCATTCATTTTTCCTCTGATTCTCCCTACTCCTACTCAGAATTCATTGATCAGTTTGTCTATCCTGCAACAACTTTGCTAACAGGAATTCCTCCCCCAAGACTCAGCAATGAAATTAGAAAGACCTTGCAACTATCAAAGAGTTATAAGGTTGGGGATTGGTATTTGTATCAAAACCATACAGTCATCAGGATTTATGGATGTGAATTACATCCATTCAGGTTAACCAGATATGTACCAATGAGGATTTTTGCCTTGGAATACTTCAGGCAAATGAACAATTCAGATGTGATCCATTTTTGTAATGTAAAGAAGAAAGCTCAGTTAAGAATCAAAAGCCAATTAGGTCCTTTCATTTGCAATTCTAGGGAGGCTGAGAGAGAAGCAGAAAATCTATTAGAGAAAAAGTTCCAGACATCTTTCCGTTGGGTTCCTTATGACCCCTTTGGTTTTATTTGTGAAAAGAGATTAAAAAATAAATCATCTCCTTATATACACCACAAGATCCCTGATCTAGAACAGTATGCAAATCAAGATGAATGGGTTGAAGGAACACTTGTTGAGGAAGAAAGTGAAGCAGACAAAATGAATAAAATTATGAAAGATGTTGAGAAGAACTTTGACCTAGAAACGTGTGGTAAAATGCAGGTACCCTACATTGGCACCTCTTTAGCAACAACTCTACAGCACACGTTACAGGAAAGAAGTCCATCAGTAGCAGCAGAACCCAAGGGTAAAGGAAAAGAACCTGCAGTTCAGGTCATTGAAACTTTGGTCATGACGGAGAAACCACAGACTTCCAAAACACCTGAACAATCACAGGTTTCTCCCACACAGGCAAAGCACATCCAAGTTCCAGAGTTGCAAACTCCATTAAATGTGGAAATAGGGAAGAAGAGGCAGACTCCAGATACCACACCTCCAAAAGGGGCCTCACAGGTACATCAAACTAAAAAACACAAATCAGATCTACCTCCAGATGTAGAAATTATAGATGAAGTATTTGATGATGGAAGGGAAGATAGTCAGCAAACTGGCACAGCAAGTGAAACAAACATAAGCCAGAAAGGGAAAGCTTTACAAAAGCAATTAAGCACTGAAGTATCTTCTTTCAGACCGCCAAAGACAGACACTGAAGATATTAAAAGAACCTTCATTAATATTAAAACAAAGAATGATCCATTGAAAATGAAGGTATATGATCAGTACATGAAGATGGCTCCCCAAAATCAAGAAAGGCTAATGTCAGCGTTTGACCTTTCACAAGGTAAAATGCTGATGAGCCACTTCAAAACAAAGGTGCCAAAGCCAACTTCAGCAGCAGATTACATCAGAACAAATTTTGAAGTTTTAGCAAAGGATATTCATCCCCTGGACCAGATAGAGCTACACAGAAAAACAGGGGAAATGGTCTATTCTACTCTCACCAACAAGGCCATGGCAGCTATAACGCTGCAGGATTCTTTGAATAACACTACTGCACAATTGAAAATTGAGAAGGCCTCCTCACAGGCCAAAGATAATAGAATAAAGTCGTTAGAAAAGATAATCATTGGTTTGGGTCACAATCCCAAAGACATTAAAGGTATTGAGGCATTGATAAAGAAGAAAGAGGATGATATAGCTGCACTCAAAAAACAGCTAAAACTACCATCCTTGAGGCACCCTCAGACCCAAGAAGTTATAAAAGGGAATTCACAGGAAGAAATGATGGAGTTGCTCCTAAATATGACTGAGCGACTAAATGAAACGAAAGGGAAGGTGGAAAGAAAGCATTGAGGAGCAGGAAACTATCAAACAGGACATGACAGCAGTACTACAATAACGGAGGCGTGAATCCCATAGCATCAGTGAAATATACAGGTTTGGTCTGATGGTGTAGCCATGGGTGATCTCTAACTGGGGTCACGGAACTCCCAAGAAACAAGTGGTTACAAATTATGCTCAAATTGGAAAAACAAACCCATCTAAAAAGGCAGTTTACTTATTTTTCCAGGAATAAAAGGTTAGGAAAAATGGATTCAGACTTTGGAAAAAGAATCTTTCATTGGAGAAACCTTCAAACAGAAATAATGTCTTTGAGGTAACATATTTAGAGTTAAAGGATATTTATTTCTGACCATTATTTTTGAGAAAAATGAGTTGGTTAAAATAGCCCAAGAAGAAATAAACAGAACCAGACATGAATTAAGAGGCAGGCCTGAGTAGGCCAATCAACTTATTCAATTTTTGAACACCGGGACAAAGCAACAGCTTGCAGGGTTAGGGATTGATGACAGGACAGGCACAGTTTTGGAAATAAAAAGAGTTTTCATTAAGAGAACTTTTATGCAGAATTTAGAGAGGAAGTGTACAGACATTTTGGTTGATATCAACATTTTCAGAGAGAAATTTCAAAGAAGCTTTGTTGGATAGTGGATTACCCAAAGTCCTATGCTCCTGAGAAGATCAAATAATGGACTTGAAACACATATATAAAAAATAAATGCTCATACTCAAAATAAATTGCTTGTTCCCTAGTTTACCACAATCAACATTACCAACAGGGAGAAATATCTATGATAGAGTAAGGAATTTATTTCATTTGGAACATGAAATAAGGTATCTATTTCCTAATGAGCCCACCTTCTACAAACTCACAGAAGCAGATGAGACATTGAGGAAACTCAGAAGAACTATGATACTAGATGATCAATGGTGGAGAGAAATTTTGGAAATTTTATGAAAATTATCTTCAGCATAAGAATTTTATTTTTTACTATTATGTGAAAAGTAAAAAGGAAAACAGATGAAAGAGTATCAGATGAAAAGTTAAAGAGTATCCGTAGGAACAAAGAGTGTCCAACAAGCCAAAGAAATACTGCAAGGGACAGCATAGAGCCCTATTTCAGCACTTACCTCCAGCACGTCCACGATGAAAGGAACAGCACATCGGCAGTTACCCATTATTCTATCCACGAGACCATTTGTCTCTTGTTTGTTTGTAAATTATGCTTTAAGTTAGCCTAGGTTATTGGCTAAGATAGTGTAAGATTGTTTAAGATTATTTTGTGTATAAATAAACCCTCAAAGAGAGTATTGAGGGTGGATTCTATTACTCTGCTGTAACATTGAGATTTTCGGAATAAAAGCTTTTGGAGAAATTTACTTGTGGCTTACTGGATGACGATTTGAAGCACTGGACTTGTTGCGGGATTCATGTGTTGGACTACAGTTCAATAAGTGTTTCTACCCTTTGTCTGAAATTTTATATTAGTTTATAATACCATCATATCCATTTCTGAATAATTTACATAAAGGATTGAAACAGAATTTGCTTAATTGTACTCTGTTTTCAAATGTTATTATTCTTAATGTTTTCTTCTAAATTAGCTATAAGCATGAATTCTTAAATGCTCTTTCTTTGCTAATTTAAACACTGTTGATTGCTATAATAAAGAATTCTTCATTGCTCTTTGTTTGTAGTCATCTCATTTCTCTCTTTTGAACATGGTGAAAGATTCTTAGCTGCCTTTCATCCCTTCAAGATCATCCCATCCACTTTAAATTTTAAGGATTGTTCTCTGTCTAGCTATCTTGCCCTGTAATACGATCTTGTGCTTAGAATAGAAATCCAGTAAAGCCATCCTTTGACTCCATAGCCCAATGGACTGAAAGCGCTCAACCTTGCCCTTAGTTTGTGGATTCCACCATTTTCCCAAAACAAACTTTGAATCTATAACTAGCCTAAAACCTTCCAATAACAAAGATAAATCATAAAGAGAGAGCCCTCTCTGGATGCAGATTGGCTAGATTCTGCATCTAAAAGGTTGGTTTGTGGTTACCTCGGGTATACTTTCCTCTTACACAACTTCTAGGAAAACCTGAGTGATAACATAGTGGCGACCATACTGGGGAACCTGAATCATTTTCATTTGTTATTATTGTTCAATTATAAGCTATAGACAGAGTCTGAAGATCAGCCAGGTAGCCTTTGAAATTTCTTTTGCTCTGCAATTGCAAAAGTAAATAAAAGCTGCTTCAGTCTATCCCTGATTTAGCTTACATACTGAACCTTAGTTTCAAAAATTTTCAATCAGATTCTCTAGTTTAAACAGATCTTTGAGAAAATTTTAACCATACATCATTATTTCTTGAAGAATTTGTAGAAGTTGTATTTATTTTTTCAATTAAAATCAAAAAATCCAAAAAACACATAGTCTAGGAAAACTGGCTTCAGAAAGGATTCGACATACTAGGTCAAACCCTGACCCCAATCCACCACCAATATTTGAAAATCCAAATATGATTCCTAGGATTCTTAGAAGACAAGGAAGTCAAGAAAGTTCTGAAAGAGGAAGTTAGGAGAGTACAGGAAGTTCTAGACCACTTTCTAGATCTGCATCTTGTCCTGTGAAAATTATATATATTGATGACATTCCTTTTGATGCACGATTTGAAACATCTTTGTTTGTGAATTTTTCTGAAACTGAACTATCTAGATTAGTTCCAGATCCATTGTTCTTTGAAGATTTGCAATACAGATTTGTTTCACATCATCTTGACAGAGAATTGCATAACTCTATTCAGTCTGAGCAAACCTTTGAAGAAAGTTCAAACATTTCTGTAATTACTGAAGCTTCTGCGAGTTCAGTTGTTTTTTCCCAAGCTTTTCAAACACCTGTTGCACCTCCTACTCCTCCATCTCCTACTGCTAGACCATCTTCTACTCCTGTTATCCCACTTTATCTTCCAATGGCTAATCGATATGCCCCTTTACAGTTACCAGCCAACCCTCCAGCTTTACCTCAGGACTACCAGAGTAAGATCACACCTTTTGATGGATCAGGTACTTACAAAGCTCAACAACACACCAAAAGGATGACTGATTACTTTGAGTTTTATGAGATTGATACTGATAATATCCGAATGAGAATTTTCGTTCAGAGTCTAACTGGAGAAGTTAGAACTTGGTTTAGGGCTCTTACCCCGAACAATATTGCTGATCTAGAAGCCTTGTATAGGGCATTCTTGAACAGATGGGAGAAAAATAAGGATCCTCTTCAGATCCTGTCAGAATTTGAGAAATTAAGAAGAAGACCTAACGAGACCGTGCAAGATTACATCATAAGATTCAATGAATCTTATAATGCAGTTCCTCAAAACCTAAGACCCCCACCCAACAACGTGTTGGTTAAATTTCCAGATGGTTTTGACTCCGATATAGCTTATTCCCTCAGGGAAAGAGCTCCTCAAACACTAGAGGAAATGCAAAGTATAGTGGTGAGTGTAGAAGCAAGTCTGATAGAAAAACGAGCCAGAGCTAGGGCAGAAAGAAGAATGCCTATGAATGAAGAACCTTCAGCTTTTGAAAAGAAGCTGGATGTAATCATTAAAGGTATGGAAAGATTAGGAGACAGAGTGGAAACCATTGAAAGAAAGTCTTCTACTGACAATCAGAATGTTGCAAGAAACCCAAACTTTAGGAGGAATCTGAACCAAAATATTGGAAAGAATGTCTCTGATCAGAACATTAGGCCACCCTTCCAAGAAAACTTTGTTGAAGGTTCAAATTCTGAAGAACCTACAGAAGATGTAGAAATAAACAATGTAACAGATGAAAAAAATGAACCAGAGGTCTTCCTATCCCAGGATGATCAAGAGAATCATATCCTTGAAACGTTCCAAACTCATTCAGGTGAGACTTTTGATTTCAAGGAAGGCTATGACACAGCAATCTACGAGGTTCATAAACAGTACAACTTGAGAAGTAGAAGGATTGATGTACCAGAGAATAAAAAACAGAAAACCACAAAACAAAATATCAAAGGTAAACAAAACATTCCCCCTGTACAAAACATTTCCCCTGTACAAAACAGTCCCCAAGTACAAATTTTGTCTAGGATAAATCCCAGTTCTTCAAATCCAATAATTGAAGATGTCTCGAACAACCAACCAATTAACAAAAAACAATCCAATACATCTCCTAATGTAGGAAATGTAGAAGAAACAGTAGAAGTTAGTCCTGAAACATCTTCAAAACAAAACTTCATTCATGAAAAAGAGAAAAACATTGAAGACCCAAAAAACAGAGAGAACCCAACTGTGCAAAACACTAAAACTCAAACAGAAAAACCCTTCAATCTAGAGGCTGAAATAGGCAAACTTAAGATAGCTATTCCTTTATCAGAATTGGCTAAACATGATGTCTATAGGAGTCAGATTTCCAAGTCCCTAAACATTAACATTACTGGATTGGATGATTCAGTAAACATTCTTGATGATCAACCCAAACTTCTTTTTGGCCCTGAGGTTAATGGCAAACCAGAAAGTGGAGGAACTCCTCCATTTTATGTAAGCTTGAATGTTCATGATAAGATACTCCATAATGCAATGCTTGATTCTGGAGCATCTCACAATTTGATGCCAAAAGCAGTAATGGAAAGATTGAATCTAGATATCACCAGACCGTACAAAGATTTGTTTTCATTTGATTCTAGTCAGGTAAAATGTTTAGGTTTGATTAAAGATTTGTGTGTTACTTTGGTACAATACCCTGCTAAGTCTGTTTTAATGGACATAGTAGTTGCTGATATCCCACCTAAATATGGTATGTTATTGTCTAGATCTTGGGGTGCTAAACTTGGAGGATCTATTCAACTAGACATGTCATATGCAACTATTTCAGTATTTGGTCAGCCTAAAAGATTATATAGAGAAACCTTGATGAAGTACTTAGTGAGTAGCCATGAGAAGCCTGAAAACTTCCCTGTTTATTCTGTACATTCTGATATGGATTCTTTTATTTTATACAATGTTGAGTTAGATCTTCCTACTGAAATAGAAGCTCCAGAATTGGAAACCATAAACAAAACCACTGTTAAAATTGAAGAAATCTCTGAAAACAAAGAAACACCAGATAATCAAGAAATACCTGAAGAAACTAAACAACTAGCTCCTGTCAAGAAACACTTTAAAACAATTGATGAAGATTATGAACATGAAATTCTATGGCATTTAGAGTTTGATGGCTCAGTAAACAGACTAGGAGCAGGAGCTGGGATTTGGTTACATAATGTTGAAAATAATCATGCAGAGGGTCATGCTTATAGGTTGAATTTCAAATGCACTAACAACATGGCAGAGTATGAAGCTCTTTTATTAGGACTTAAACATGCCAAGAAATTGGGAGCTATTAGGGTATCAATCATAGGAGACTCCGAGCTGATTATTCAACAGATTAAAGGAGAATGTTCAACAAAAGACATGAGACTGAAACAATACCGAGAGACAGTTGTAGAGATTCTCAACACATTTTTACAAGCTCAACTTGCCAAGATTCCCAGGAAAAAAAATTTGCATGCTCACAGTTTAGCAATGTTTGCTAGTACATGCAAGTTACCTTTTGATCCTAATCATCAGTTTTCAGCTGAGATTAGACACAGGCCTGCAATACCAGATAATCTTTTGAATTGGCAAGTATTTGTGAATAACAATCAAATCAATAATTTTTTGACACTTCAAAATGAGTTTTCTAACTGTAATATAGATGAAGACATAACTATTGATGAATTTGATCAAGAAAAAGAACAAAAAATAGAAATATCAAGAGAAAATGAAATTCATATGCTGCATCCAACCACATTCACTGAAAAAGACATGCAAAATTTGAAACACATGGAATCTTATGAGATCATATATGATGAAACAGAAATCATCAATTTAAAAGATAATCAATTACCCAAAGGATTAACACCTTTGGAAGATCTGTTCAACTCAAATGATATTCCATTCAGACCTAAAATGGAACCTGTTAAGGCTGATATGGAAGAATGCAACTTAGGAACCCCAGAACATCCCAAAATAGTTAAGTTGTCCAAATCTCTTCCAAAAGATCAAAAGGTTAAATATGTTGAACTATTAAAAGAATTCCAGGATGTTTTTGCCTGGAGTTATGAAGACCTCAAATCTTATGATACATCCATCATTCAACACACTATACCTTTAAAACCAGACCAGAAACCTTTTAAACAAAAGCTTAGGAGAATAAATCATGTTTTATTACCTTCAATTGAAAAGGAAATCAAAAGGATGTTTGAAGCAGGGATTATAGCTCCTATCAGATTCTCAGAATGGGTTTCTAACTTGGTACCAACACGAAAAAAGACAGGAGAAATTAGATTGTGTGTCGACTTAAGAAATTTGAATAAAGTTTCTTTAAAAGACAACTATCCTCTGCCGAAAATGGACCACATTCTGCAAAGGGTAGTAGGATCTTCGAGAATATCACCACTGGATGGATTTTCAGGGTACAACCAGATTCTGGTTCATCCTGATGATCAGGACAAAACAGCATTTACCACACCATGGGGTACGTTTAAATATGTCAAAATGCCATTTGGGCTCAAGAATGCGGGAGCTACATTTCAAAGAGCAATGGACATTGCTTTTGCTAAAGAGATACATGATTTTCTGGTTATTTACTTAGATGATTTGACTGTTTTTTCTAAAACAGATCAAGAACATTTAGATCACCTAAGACAAGTATTTATAAAGTGCAGAAAATATGGAATTTCTTTGAATCCTAAGAATTCATTGTTTGGTTTGGAAGAAGGAAAGCTTTTAGGGCATATCATTTCTAAAGATGGCATTAGGATTGATCCAGAAAGAATTCAAGCAATTTTGCAAATACCCCACCCCAGAAACATAAAAGAGTTGCAAGCATTCATAGGAAAAATTAATTTCTTGAGAAGATTTATTTCTAGTCTAGCAGAGCTACTTAGATTACTAACTAACATGTTGAGGAAAGATTCAAGCATTGACTAGACTGTAGAAGCAAAACAATCATTCGAGGAAATTAAAATGGCTTTAACAAGGACACCAGTTCTGACCAGTCCTAAATTTGATAGAGACTTTATTATTTTTTCATTCGCTTCTGAACATACTGTTGCAGCTGTTTTACTTCAAAAAGATGACCAAGGGTGTGAAAAGCCAATAGCATTTTTTAGTAAAGCACTGAGGGATGCATCTCTAAAATACAATATTATGGAAAAACAGGCTTTTGCATTGGTAAAAGCAATCAAGATTTCAGAGTCTACATATTATATTCTCATGTGATAGCTTATGTGCCTAATGCAGTAGTTAAAGATATTTTGACTCAAGATGGCATTGAAGGTAAACGAGGTAAGTGGATAGCTACCATTTTAGAATATGATATTGAGATTAAGCCAACAAAACTGATAAAGGGCCAAGGTTTAGCACAACTCATGACAGAAACCAATTGCCAAGCCTTAGACATCAATGAACTGGATAACGAGCAGGAGATGGCGACTCCACAGATCAGTCAAGCTTTCTTAGATTCACCCTGGTACACTGATATAATTTATGTTTTATTAAACCTGCAGACTCCTCCAGGGTTGTCCGGAACCAAAGGAAGATTTTTAAAAATGACATCTTTGAAATATTGTATTTTAGATAGCACTTTATTTTGGAAAAATCATGAAGGAATCTTGTTGAATTGTCTCTTAAAAGATGAAGCTGATAAAATTCTTAATGAATTTCATGCAGGTGATTGTGGAGGACATCTCTAATGGAAATCTACTGCAGACAAGATCTTAAGGGCTGGATTTTACTGGCCAACTTTATTCTCTGATGTTAAGAACTTTGTAACAACTTGTCATAAATGTCAGATATTTGAGGGTAAAAGAAAGTTGTTACCTCTGCCTTTAAAACCAATTTCCACAGAAAGACCTTTTCAACAATGGGGATTAGATTTTATTGGAGAAATTCATCCCCCTTCTTCAGGACAACATAGATGGATTTTAACTGCTACAGACTATTTCACTAAATGGATTGAAGCCATCCCATGTAGACAGTCCAATGATTCTGTAATCATAGGGTTTTTAGAAACCAACATACTTTCAAGATTTGGCTGTCCAGAAAATATTATAACAGACAATGCTGCTGCATTTAAATCAAAGAAAATGATTAGTTTCTGCCATAAATATCATATTACTTTAGGCCATTCAACAGCCCATTACCCTCAGGGTAATGGACTAGCAGAATCCTCCAATAAAAGCTTGATCAATATCATTAAGAAATTGTTGGAGGAAAATAAAAAGAACTGGCACAAGAAACTGACCAATGCATTGTGGGTAGACAGACTTACAACTAAGAAATCTATTGGGACTAGTCCATATGAGTTAGTTTATGGTCTGGACGAAAGATTCCCATCATCTTTAGGAATCCCTGTTATGAAATTACTTCAGGAGGCTCAAGTGGAGCCAAATGACATTCAAAGAAGAATTAATCAAACAATCCACCTGCAACAAACCAGAGAAGAGGTATACCAAAGATCACAAGTCTTACGGGAAAAGCTAAAGAAAATGTTTGATAAAAGGACTAAAGCAGAGGATTTTCAGTTAGGGGACAAGGTCCTAAGATGGGATTCTAGAAGAGAAGAAAAAGGGAAACATGGAAAGTTTGATTTCTTGTGGAAAGGGCCTTATATCATTCATGCCTTGCAGGGAAACAATACTTACTTTTTGAAGGAGTTGGACAATTCAGAAGTTGAAGAAGGACCAGTCAATGGTCGAATGCTCAAGCATTATTTCGATCCAATTTACTAGAGTGTTTTAATGTGTCTAACTTGTACATAATATATTGTTTTCTTGTTTTATTTTTGTTAAAGAAGTTTGGATTGGATGGTGACTTCTTGAAGTTGAAGCCCGAAGTGAAGGCCCTAATCTTCAAAGAGTTTTACTATCATATATAAAATAAAGCTACCAGAAGAAGGAAGATTTCATACTTCCAGTTTGAAGACATTTTGAGGCATCTGACCTGCTGTTCTTGACTTTTCACAAGGAAAAGCCATCCCCAAGTGGAGCCAGTGTTAGACTCCTATACCAATAGGTTTCATCTTTCATGATTATCTTGATTGAATTATGGAATATGTTCAAACCTTCTTACTTGAGCAAAGGTGTTCCATATTCTTAAAAAACCAAAAAATCAAAAAATTTAAAAAATATAAAGAGGGTATACCCTAAAAGAAAGATCAAAGGGTAAAAAGAAATAAAATGGTCAAAAAAGACAAAGAAATGAACCCCAAACAAAAAATAGAACAAGGAAAGTGTGCAAATCCAAATGCCACTACTATTTCATCTTCTGTAATAAAGAAATTGTGTGCAACTTGTCAAACCTTTGCCACAATTCATGAATAAGTCAAACTGTTTAAACTTGGCTTACTCATATTTCAATTTCATGTTGTAGATTAGAAAATAAAGATCTGACCAAACAGTTTAATATTGGTAGATAAGTAGATAGGTAGAGTTAATAAAAGGTGCTCAACAGTTTAATCTGAGCCCTTGGATGTAATAAGGGTAGATTTAGATAGTTTTTCCATGTAAAAAGAAAAAGATTGAAAAGGGTTTGCAAGTCTAAATGCACCCTAATAAAGAAGAGAAAATGGTAGTGTTAAGTAGATAGGGTAGGTAGATGGTGCTGTAAAGTGTTATCTGATGAATGTTGCTGCTACATATTGTTGATCCTTTACTTTCATCATAAGTACTGAAGCAGGAAATACACTGGAAGATTACAGCGAGCAAAGCTAAAAATCATTAACTTCCCTCATCACTTTTTCCCTTAAAGTTTTACTAATTTCCCCCAAATTACTAAGGTATTTGGAGATCAAAGGGGCTCAAGGCATTTCCTTGACTTCTGGAGGGACCGGACCCTCGGCCTAATGATCAAAAAGACCTAAGTACTTAAGATAATTCATCATCATAATCATTCACCTTCAATTTTTTCCTAAGTAAAATCCCATTTTACTTAGGAAACTCATACAAAATTTCATAAAAATCCCTCAAGATAACTTGCTATTCTAAGTTTTAGTGTTGGAGATAAAATGTTGCAATTTACTTCACAAGTTATCACTTTCTTAGATGTGCAAAAATATTTTGAGTTTCCTTGTCCTTTGCCATATTAACATTTAATTATATTTACTAAATCCCTAGTCAAATACCCTATCCTATGTATATAAATCCCTTTTTATAAATAACCCAAAAAACCCCCCTATTATAAAGTTTAACCAAAGTATTTTATATCCCCACGCATTTAAAATAAAAACCCATTATATGCCCTTTGGTTAAAATTATCAATATATTATAATCCCGCCCTTATGGTAATTAAATAGTGTTATTGGTTACCATATAATAAAATATATATATAAAAACTTTAAACATGCGATATGTATGTTTAAAACGCAAAAATATGAATAAAACTTCGGAGAAGTCTTGCGCCACCGTGGATTGTCCACCTGGCATTCCACCTAACCAAACCCCGCCTCAACCCATTTCTTACACATTCGGGATTAATTAGTCATCAGGACTAATTAATAACTGTTTATATGCTTATTAAATATTCCCCGGAGTGATTAAATAACGTTAAAAAGCGTTTAAAGCCCGACGGACCCACATCCGAAGCCTCCACCTATTCCCCCATCGCCTCAGCCGTCGGATCAACCCTTCGCAGATCAATGGTCCACGTGAACCCCGCTACCCATACTTTGTGAGAGCGTTAACCAGCGGGGAACGAGCGGTATTTGAAAAGTCCACCATCCACGTGGCAAACGTTCTGTGGAATCGCTCCCCCCGCGATCAATACCACCTTCGACCAAAAGCGGTGCGGGCGCTTACCGCTTACCGCTTACCGCCCAACCTTGCATACGTCACCCCGTACGTCAATGACGTCATCCCTCAGAAAAATAAAAAACTCTTTTAACTTGTAAATAAAGCCATTTTTCATGTTTTTCCTGTTCTTTTCGTTATTTTGAAAACGACAGAGCTCCCGCTGCGATTTTCAAATTTCCACTACAATTGACCAATTCACTCCAAGATTCCGCTGCGCCCGTGTTGAAGAACAGTCCCGCCATTACCTGTTACCTGTTAATGAACCAGCTTCCGTCTAAAAGCAGGTATTTATCCTTTTACGCCCCGACTGCAAATAAAACTCAGTGTTCTTTGTTTTTCGCTGAAATAGTGATTAAAAATCGTCACTGAGCCCTTTTCCAGAGGTTTTAAAACTGTATAATTGCTCCCTGAACCACCAAATTGTGCCAATTTCCTTCATTTTAGAAATCCCACCCGGCTTGTAAGGAAAACCAAAAACCTCCATTTTGAATCCACAAGAACCAAAATGGAGGTCCCGGCAGCTCTGAATATCACTCCATTGAATGCTCCTCACCGTGAATTGGACTATTTACCTTTGATAGATGAAGATTTCCAAATTAAAGACCTGCATTTTGATGAAAGCCCCCTATTGAGCTATTGTCGCTGCAGAGACGAATACTCAAAGGGGCAAGATCTTATAGAGTTGTGGGAATCCAATCTCCCAAGGTATCTCATTCCTTCAGTCCTTATTTTCCCAGAAATCATTCATTACTATCATTCAAACTATGATCCCACACAGAGGGCTGTATTAGCTCCTGATCAAAGTGTTATGTTTCCCATCACTCCCCAGGCTATCAATTCCATGTTACACTTTGAACCAGACCAAGAATTAGCACCATTTTCCATGGAAGGACTGATTGAGAAAACCAGGCAATTAACCCCAGAAAAGCTAAAATCCATGTGTCAGCATTTCATGTTACCTGAGCATC
The DNA here is from genome assembly GCA_034641835.2 of Pinus albicaulis. Taxonomy (NCBI): domain Eukaryota; kingdom Viridiplantae; phylum Streptophyta; class Pinopsida; order Pinales; family Pinaceae; genus Pinus; species Pinus albicaulis. The sequence continues at coordinate 1,157,170,727 of CM076570.1, read as the reverse complement.
AGCCAAAAGGGTCTCCCCCCTATGGCTTTTACTATTTCAATACATTGGGAAGGCTCATTGTAAATATAATATCTTTTGTCTTAGGATTCAACACCAGTGAGTATGTGGATGAGATAACCTCGGCTTTGCTATCCATTTTTACTCCTGGGCAACCTCCTGAGATTAAATATGACTTTGCTTCCTTCATAGCCAACAAGATCCATGATCAATTCATAAGGCTAGGTACTGAAAAAGGTTTTAAGTACTCCTCCGTTATCTATCATCTTATGATCTATTATCAGTCAGAAAGGTTCCCTTTCCCTGTTCAAAAACTTGATGCCAAGGGAAATCCCAGGTCAGTCATATTTTGGTCCCCCATCATTCATTTTTCCTCTGATTCTCCCTACTCTTACTCAGAATTCATTGATCAGTTTGTATATCCTGCAACAACTTTGTTAACAGGAATTCCTCCCCCAAGACTCAGCAATGAAATTAGAAAGACTTTGCAATTGTCAAAGAGTTATAAGGTTGGGGATTGGTATTTGTATCAAAACCATACAGTCATCGGGATTTATGGATGTGAATTACATCCATTCAAGTTACCCAGATATGTACCAATGAGGATTTTTGCCTTAGAATACTTCAGACAAATGAACAATTCAGATGTGATCCATTTTTGTAATGTAAAGAAGAAAGCTTAGTTAAGGATCAAAAGCCAATTAGGTCCTTTCATCTGCAATTCCAGGGAGGCTGAGAGAGAAGCAGAAAATCTATTAGAGAAAAAGTTCCAGACATCTTTCCGTTGGGTTCCTTATGACCCCTTTGGTTTTATTTGTGAAAAGAGATTGAAGAATAAATCATCTCCTTATATACACCACAAGATTCCTGATCTAGAACAGTATGCAAATCAAAATGAATGGGTTGAAGGAACACTTGTTGAGGAAGAAAGTGAAGCAGACAAAATGAATAAAATTATGAAAGATGTTGAGAAGAACTTTGACCTAGAAACGTGTGGTCAAATGCAGGTACCCTACATTGGCACATCTTCAGCAGCCACTCTACAGCAAGCATTACAGGAAAGCAGTCCATCCGTTGCAACAGAACCCAAGGGTAAAGGAAAGGAACCTGTAATCCAGGTTATTGAAACTTTGGTCATGGCGGAAAAACCACAGACTTCCAAAGCATCGGAACAATCACAGGCTTCTCCCACACCAGCAAAGCACATCCAAGTTCCAGAGTTGCAAACTCCATTAAATGTGGAAATAGGGAAAAAGAGGCAGGCTTCAGATACCACACCTCCAAAAGGGGCCTCACAGGTACATCAGACTAAAAAACACAAATCTGATCCACCTCCAGATGTAGAAATTATAGATGAAGTATTTGATGATGGAAGGGAAGATAGTCAGCAAACTGGCACAGCAAGTGAAACAAACATAAGCCAAAAAGGGAAAGCTTTACAAAAGCAACTAAGCACTGAAGTATCTTCTTTTAGACCGCCAAAGATAGACACTAGAGATATTAAAAGAACCTTCATTAATATTAAAACAAAGAATGATCCATTGAAAATGAAGGTATATGATCAGTATATGAAGATGGCTCCTTATAATCAAGAAAGGCTAATGTCAGCGTTTGACCTTTCACAAGGTAAAATGCTGATGAGCCACTTCAAAGCAAAGGTGCCAAAGCCAACTTCAGCAGCAGATTACATCAGAACAAATTTTGAAGTTTTAGCAAAGTATATTCATCCCCTGGACCAGATAGAGCTACACAGACAAACAGGAGAAATGGTCTATTCTACTCTCACCAACAAGGCCATGGCAGCTATAACGCTGCAGGATTCTTTGAATAACACTACTGCACAATTGAAAATTGAGAAGGCCTCCTCACAGGCCAAAGATAATAGAATAAAGTCTTTAGAAGAGATAATCATTGGTTTGGGTCACAATCCCAAAGACATTAAAGGTATTGAAGCATTGATAAAGAAGAAAGAGGATGATATAGCTGCACTCAGAAAACAGCTAAAACTACCAGCCTTGAGGCACCCTCAGACCCAAGAAGTTATAAAAGGGAATTCACAGGAAGAAATGATGGAGTTGCTCTTAAATATGACTGAGCGACTAAATGAAACAGAGAAGGAATTGGAAAAAGCATTGCAGGAACAGGAAGCTATCAAGCAGACTTCAATAACAGGTACTACAATAACAGGGCAGCAGATACAGCCATCCCAGGTAAATACTTCTGGTTTGAATTCTGATGAATTAATAAAGCAGATGGAAAGTCTACAACTCAGGGTCACAGAACTCCAAGAAACAAAATTGCAATTAACAAAATTGGAGGAAAAATATGACACATCTAAAAAGACAGCTGCTGATAACACCGGGGAGATAAAAAGGTTGGAAAAATTGGTTCAGGCTTTGGAACAAGATCTTTCATTGGAGAAGCCTTTAAATGAAATAAATGATATTCTTTGGGGTAACATCATTGAGTTAATAAAGGATATTTGGCCCTCTATTCAAGCTATTTTTGAGCAAAATGAGTGGGTTAAAATAGCCCAAGAAGAAATAAACAGAACCAGACATGAATTAAGAGGCAGGCCTGAGCAGGCCAATCAACTCATTCAATTTTTGAACACCAGGACAAAGCAACAACTTGCAGGGTTAGGGATTGATGACAGGACAGGCACAGTTTTGGAAATAAAGAGAGTTTTCATTAAGAGAACTTTCATGCAGAATTTAGAGAGGAAGTGTACAGACATTTTGGTTGATATCAACATTTTCAGAGAGAAATTTAAAGCTTTGTTGGATAGTGGATTACCAAGTCCTATGCTCACAGAAGATCAAATAATGGACTTAGAAACCTATATAAAGAAAATAAATGCTCATGCTCGAAATACAGCTGCTTGTTCTCCTAGTTTACCACAATCAACATTACCAACAGGGAGAAATATCTATGATAGAGTAAGAAATTTATTTCATTTGGAACATGAAATAAGGTATCTGTTTCCTAATGAGCCCACCTTCTACAAACTCACAGAAGCAGATGAGACATTGAGGAAACTCAGAAGAACTATGATACCAGATGATCAATGGTGGAGAGAAATGTTGGAAATTTTATGAAAATTATCTTCAGCATAAGAATTTTATCTTTTACTATTATGTGAAAAGTAAAAAGGAAAACAGATGAAAGAGTATCAGATGAAAAGTTAAAGAATATCCGTAGGAAACAAAGAGTGTCCAACAAGCCAAAGAAATACTGCAAGGGACAGCACAGAGCCCTATTTCAGCACTTACTTCCAGCACGTCCACGAAGAAAGGAACAGCACATCGGAAGTTACCCATTATTCTATCCACGAGACCATTTGTCTCTTATTTGTTTGTAAATTATGCTTTAAGTCAGCCTAAATTATTGGCTAAGATAGTTATAATATTGTTTAAGATTATTTTTTGTATAAATAAACCCTCAAAGAGAGTGTTGAGGGTGGATTCTATTACTCTGCTGTAACATTGAGATTTTCGGAATAAAAGCATTTTGGAGAAATTTTTCGTGGCTTACTGGATGACGATTTGAAGCACTGGACTTGTTGCAGGATTCATGTGTTGGACTACAGTTCAATAAGTTTTTCTACCCTTTGTCTGAAATTTTATATTAGTTTATAATATCATCATATCCATTTCTGAATAATTTACATAAAGGATTGAAACAGAATTTGCTTAATTGTACTCTGTTTTCAAATGTTATTATTCTTAATGTTTTCTTCTAAATTAGCTATAAGCATGAATTCTTAAATGCTCTTTCTTTGCTAATTTAAACACTGTTGATTGCTATAATAAAGAATTCTTCATTGCTCTTTGTTTGTAGTCATCTCATTTTTCTCTTTTGAACATGGTGAAAGATTCTTAGCTGCCTTTCATCCCTTCAAGATCATCCCATCCACTTTAAATTTTAAGGATTGTTCTCTGTCTAGCTATCTTGCCCTGTAATACGATCTTGTGCTTAGAATAGAAATCCAGTAAAGCCATCCTTTGACTCCATAGCCCAATGGACTGAAAGCGCTCAACCTTGCCCTTAGTTTGTGGATTCCACCATTTTCCCAAAACAAACTTTGAATCTATAACTAGCCTAAAACCTTCCAATAACAAAGATAAATCATAAAGAGAGAGCCCTCTCTGGATGCAGATTGGCTAGATTCTGCATCTAAAAGGTTGGTTTGTGGTTACCTCGGGTATACTTTCCTCTTACACAACTTCTAGGAAAACCCGAGTGATAACATAGTGGCGACCATACTGGGGATCTGAATCATTTCACTGTTATTATTGTTTGATTTATAAGCTATAGACAGAGTCTGAAGATCAGCCAGGTAGCCTTTGAAATTGCTTTTGCTCTGCAATTGCAAAAGTAAATAAATGCTGCTTCAGTCTATCTCTGATTTAGCTTATATACTGAACCTTAGTTTCAAAATATTCAATCAGATTCTCTAGTTTAACAGATATTTGAGAAAATTTTAATCATACATCATTATTTCTTGAAGAATTTGTAGAAGTTGTATTTATTCTTTCAATTAAAATCAAAAAATCCAAAAACACATAGTCTAGGAAAACTGGCTTCAGAAAGGATTCGACATACTAGGTCAAACCCTGACCCCAATCCACCACCAATATTTGAAAATCCAAATATGATTCCTAGGATTCTTAGAAGACAAGGAAGTCAAGAAAGTTCTGAAAGAGGAAGTCAAGAGAGTTCAGGAAGTTCTAGACCACTTTCTAGATCTGCATCTTGTCCTGTGAAAATTATATATATTGATGACATTCCTTTTGATGCACGATTTGAAACATCTTTATTTGTGAATTTTTCTGAAACTGAATTATCTAGATTAGTTCCAGATCCATTGTTCTTTGAAGATTTGCAATACAGATTTGTTTCACATCATCTTGACAGAGAATTGCATAATTCTATTCAGTCTGAGCAAACCTTTGAAGAAAGTTCAAACATTTCTGTAATTACTGAAGCTTCTGCGAGTTCAGTTGTTTTTTCCCAAGCTTTTCAAACACCTGTTGCACCTCCTACTCCTCCATCTCCTGCTGCTAGACCATCTTCTACTCCTGTTATCCCACTTTATCTTCCAATGGCTAATCGATATGCCCCTTTACAGTTACCAGCCAACCCTCCAGCTTTACCTCAGGACTACCAGAGTAAGATCACACCTTTTGATGGATCAGGTACTTACAAAGCTCAACAACACACCAAAAGGATGACTGATTACTTTGAGTTTTATGAGATTGATACTGATAATATCCGAATGAGAATTTTCGTTCAGAGTCTAACTGGAGAAGTTAGAACTTGGTTTAGGGCTCTTACCCCGAACAATATTGCTGATCTAGAAGCTTTGTATAGGGCATTCTTGAACAGATGGGAGAAAAAGAAAGATCCTCTTCAGATCCTGTCAGAATTTGAGAAATTAAGAAGAAGACCTAACGAGACCGTGCAAGATTACATCATAAGATTCAATGAATCTTATAATGCAGTTCCTCAAAACCTAAGACCCCCACCCAACAACGTGTTGGTTAAATTTCCAGATGGTTTTGACTCCGATATAGCTTATTCCCTCAGGGAAAGAGCTCCTCAAACACTAGAGGAAATGCAAAGTATAGTGGTGAGTGTAGAAGCAAATCTGATAGAAAAACGAGCCAGAGCTAGGGCAGAAAGAAGAATGCCTATGAATGAAGAACCTTCAGCTTTTGAAAAGAAGCTAGATGTAATCATTAAAGGTATGGAAAGATTAGGAGACAGAGTGGAAACCATTGAAAGAAAGTCTTCTACTGACAATCAGAATGTTGCAAGAAACCCAAACTTTAGGAGGAATCTGAATCAAAATAGTGGAAAGAATGTTCCTGATCAGAACATTAGGCCACCCTTCCAAGAAAACTTTGTTGAAGGTTCAACTTCTGAAGAACCTACAGAAGATGTAGAAATAAACAATGTAGATGATGACAAAGATGAACCAGAAGTCTTCCTATCCCAGGATGATCAAGAGAATCATATCCTTGAAACGTTCCAAACTCATTCAGGTGAGACTTTTGATTTCAAGGAAGGCTATGACACAGCAATCTACGAGGTTCATAAACAGTACAACTTGAGAAGTAGAAGGATTGATGTGCCAGAGAATAACAAACAGAAAACTGCAAAACAAAATGTCAAAGGTAAACAAAACATTCCCCCTGTACAAAACATTCTCCCTGTACAAAACAGTCCCCAAGTACAAATTTTGTCTAGGATAAATCCCAGTTCTTCAAATCCAATAATTGAAGATGTCTCTGACAACCAACCAAACAACAAACAACAGTCTAATACATCTCCTCTTGTAGGAAATGTAGAAGAAACAATAGAAGTTAGTCCTGAAACATCTTCAAAACAAAACTTCATTCATGGAAAAGAGAAAAACATTGAAGACCCAAAAAACAGAGAGAACCCAACTGTGCAAAACACTAAAACTCAAATAGAAAAACCTTTCAATCTGGAGGCTGAAATAGGAAAACTTAAGATAGCTATTCCTTTATCAGAATTGGCTAAACATGATGTCTATAGGAGTCAGATAACCAAGTCCCTAAACATTAATATTACTGGATTGGATGATTCAGTAAACATTCTTGATGATCAACCCAAACTTCTTTTTGGCCCTGAGGTTAATGGCAAACCTGAAAGTGGAGGAACTCCTCCATTTTATGTTAGCCTCAATGTTCATGATAAGATACTCCATAATGCAATGCTTGATTCTGGAGCATCTCACAATTTGATGCCAAAAGCAGTAATGGAAAGATTGAATCTAGATATTACCAGACTGTACAAAGATTTGTTTTCATTTGATTCTAGTCAGGTAAAATGTTTAGGTTTGATTAAAGATCTGTGTGTTACTTTGGTACAATACCCTGCTAAGTCTGTTTTAATGGACATAGTAGTTGCTGATATTCCACCTAAATATGGTATATTATTGTCTAGATCTTGGGGTGCTAAACTTGGAGGTTCTATTCAACTAGACATGTCATATGCAACTATTTCAGTATTTGGTCAGCCTAAAATGTTATATAGAGAAACCTTGATGAAGTACTTAGTCAGTAGCCATGAGAAGCCTGAAAACTTCCCTGTTTACTCTGTACATTCCGATATGGATTCTTTTATTTTATACAATGCTGAGTTAGATCTCCCTACTGAAATAGAAGCTCTAGAATTGGAAACCATAAACAAAACCACTGTTAAAATTGAAGAAATCTCTGAAAACAAAGAAACACCAGATGATCAAGAAATACCTGAAGAAACTAAACAACTAGCTCCTGTCAAGAAACACTTTAAAACAATTGATGAAGATTATGAACATGAAATTCTATGGCATTTAGAGTTTGATGGCTCAGTAAACAGACTAGGAGCAGGAGCTGGGATTTGGTTACATAATGTTGAAAATAATCATGCAGAGGGTCATGCTTATAGGTTGAATTTCAAATGCACTAACAACATGGCAGAGTATGAAGCTCTTTTATTAGGACTTAAACATGCCAAGAAATTGGGAGCTATTAGGGTATCAATCATAGGAGACTCCGAGCTGATTATTCAACAGATTAAAGGAGAATGTTCAACAAAAGACATGAGACTGAAACAATACCGAGAGACAGTTGTAGAGATTCTCAACACATTTTTACAAGCTCAACTTGCCAAGATTCCCAGGAAAAAAAATTTGCATGCTCACAGTTTAGCAATGTTTGCTAGTACATGCAAGTTACCTTTTGATCCTAATCATCAGTTTTCAGCTGAGATTAGACACAGGCCTGCAATACCAGACAATCTTTTGAATTGGCAAGTATTTGTGAATAACAATCAAATCAATAATTTTTTGACACTTCAAAATGAGTTTTCTAACTGTAATATAGATGAAGACATAACTATTGATGAATTTGATCAAGAAAAAGAACAAAAAATAGAAATATCAAGAGAAAATGAAATTCATATGCTGCATCCAACCACATTCACTGAAAAAGACATGCAAAATTTGAAACACATGGAATCTTATGAGATCATATATGATGAAACAGAAATCATCAATTTAAAAGATAATCAATTACCCAAAGGATTAACACCTTTGGAAGATCTGTTCAACTCAAATGATATTCCATTCAGACCTAAAATGGAACCTGTTAAGGCTGATATGGAAGAATGCAACTTAGGAACCCCAGAACATCCCAAAATAGTTAAGTTGTCCAAATCTCTTCCAAAAGATCAAAAGGTTAAATATGTTGAACTATTAAAAGAATTCCAGGATGTTTTTGCCTGGAGTTATGAAGACCTCAAATCTTATGATACATCCATCATTCAACACACTATACCTTTAAAACCAGACCAGAAACCTTTTAAACAAAAGCTTAGGAGAATAAATCATGTTTTATTACCTTCAATTGAAAAGGAAATCAAAAGGATGTTTGAAGCAGGGATTATAGCTCCTATCAGATTCTCAGAATGGGTTTCTAACTTGGTACCAACACGAAAAAAGACAGGAGAAATTAGATTGTGTGTCGACTTAAGAAATTTGAATAAAGTTTCTTTAAAAAACAACTATCCTCTGCCGAAAATGGACCACATTCTGCAAAGGGTTGTAGGATCTTCGAGAATATCACTACTGGATGGATTTTCAGGGTACAACCAGATTTTGGTTCATCCTGATGATCAGGATAAAACAACATTCACAACACCATGGGGTATGTTTAAATATGTCAAAATGCCATTTGGGCTCAAGAATGCAGGAGCTACATTTCAAAGAGCAATGGATATTGCTTTTGCTAAAGAGATACATGATTTTCTGGTAATTTACCTAGATGATTTGACTGTTTTTTCTAAAACAGATCAGGAACATTTAGATCACCTAAGACAAGTATTTATAAAGTGCAGAAAATATGGAATTTCTTTAAACCCTAAGAAGTCACTGTTTGGTTTGGAAGAAGGAAAGCTCTTAGGGCACATTATTTCTAAAGATGGCATTAGGATTGATCCAAAAAGAATTCAAGCAATTTTGCAAATACCCCACCCCAGAAACATAAAAGAGTTGCAAGCATTCATAGGAAAAATTAATTTCTTGAGAAGATTTATTTCTAGTCTAGCAGAGCTACTTAGATTACTAACTAACATGTTGAGGAAAGATTCAAGCATTGACTAGACTGTAGAAGCAAAACAATCATTCGAGGAAATTAAAATGGCTTTAACAAGGACACCAGTTCTGACCAGTCCTAAATTTGATAGAGACTTTATTATTTTTTCATTCGCTTCTGAACATACTGTTGCAGCTGTTTTACTTCAAAAAGATGACCAAGGGTGTGAAAAGCCAATAGCATTTTTTTGTAAAGCACTGAGGGATGCATCTCTAAAATACAATATTATGGAAAAACAGGCTTTTGCATTGGTAAAAGCAATCAAAGATTTCAGAGTCTACATATTATATTCTCATGTGATAGCTTATGTGCCTAATGCAGTAGTTAAAGATATTTTGACTCAAGATGGCATTGAAGGTAAACGAGGTAAGTGGATAGCTACCATTTTAGAATATGATATTGAGATTAAGCCAACAAAATTGATAAAAGGCCAAGGTTTAGCACAACTCATGACAAAAACTAATTGCCAAGCCTTAGACATCAATGAACTGGATAACGAGCAGGAGATGGTGACTCCACAGATCAGTCAAGCTTTCTTAGATTCACCCTGGTACACTGATATAATTTATGTTTTATTAAACCTGCAGACTCCTCCAGGGTTGTCCAGAACCAAAGGAAGATTTTTAAAAATGACATCTTTGAAATATTGTATTTTAGATAGCACTTTATTTTGGAAAAATCATGAAGGAATCTTGTTGAATTGTCTCTTAAAAGATGAAGCTGATAAAATTCTTAATGAATTTCATGCAGGTGATTGTGGAGGACATCTCTAATGGAAATCTACTGCAGACAAGATCTTAAGGGCTGGATTTTACTGGCCAACTTTATTCTCTGATGTTAAGAACTTTGTAACAACTTGTCATAAATGTCAGATATTTGAGGGTAAAAGAAAGTTGTTACCTCTGCCTTTAAAACCAATTTCCACAGAAAGACCTTTTCAACAATGGGGATTAGATTTTATTGGAGAAATTCATCCCCCTTCTTCAGGACAACATAGATGGATTTTAACTGCTACAGACTATTTCACTAAATGGATTGAAGCCATCCCATGTAGACAGTCCAATGATTCTGTAATCATAGGGTTTTTAGAAACCAACATACTTTCAAGATTTGGCTGTCCAGAAAATATTATAACAGACAATGCTGCTGCATTTAAATCAAAGAAAATGATTAGTTTCTGCCATAAATATCATATTACTTTAGGCCATTCAACAGCCCATTACCCTCAGGGTAATGGACTAGCAGAATCCTCCAATAAAAGCTTGATCAATATCATTAAGAAATTGTTGGAGGAAAATAAAAAGAACTGGCACAAGAAACTGACCAATGCATTGTGGGTAGACAGACTTACAACTAAGAAATCTATTGGGACTAGTCCATATGAGTTAGTTTATGGTCTGGACGAAAGATTCCCATCATCTTTAGGAATCCCTGTTATGAAATTACTTCAGGAGGCTCAAGTGGAGCCAAATGACATTCAAAGAAGAATTAATCAAACAATCCACCTGCAGCAAACCAGAGAAGAGGTATACCAAAGATCACAAGTCTTACAGGAAAAGCTAAAGAAAATGTTTGATAAAAGGACTAAAGCAGAAGATTTTCAACTAGGTGATAAAGTACTGAGATGGGATTTTAGAAGAGAAGAAAAAGGGAAACATGGAAAGTTTGATTTCTTGTGGAAAGGGCCTTATATCATTCATGCCTTGCAGGGAAACAATACTTACTTTTTGAAGGAGTTGGACAATTCAGAAGTTGAAGAAGGACCAGTCAATGGTCGAATGCTCAAGCATTATTTCGATCCAATTTACTAGAGTGTTTTAATGTTTCTAACTTGTACATAATATGTTGTTTTCTTGTTTTATTTTTGTTAAAGCAGTTTGGATTGGATGGTGACTTCTTGAAGTTGAAGCCCGAAGTGAAGGCCCTAATCTTCAAAGAGTTTTACTATCATATATAAAATAAAGCTACCAGAAGAAGGAAGATTTCATACTTCCAGTTTGAAGACATTTTGAGGCATCTGACCTGCTGTTCTTGACTTTTCACAAGGAAAAGCCATCCCCAAGTGGAGCCAGTGTTAGACTCCTATACCAATAGGTTTCATCTTTCATGATTATCTTGATTGAATTATGGAATATGTTCAAACCTTCTTACTTGAGCAAAGGTGTTCCATATTCTTAAAAAACCAAAAAATCAAAAAATTTAAAAAATATAAAGAGGGTATACCCTAAAAGAAAGATCAAAGGGTAAAAAGAAATAAAATGGTCAAAAAAGACAAAGAAATGAACCCCAAACAAAAAATAGAACAAGGAAAGTGTGCAAATCCAAATGCCACTACTATTTCATCTTCTGTAATAAAGAAATTGTGTGCAACTTGTCAAACCTTTGCCACAATTCATGAATAAGTCAAACTGTTTAAACTTGGCTTACTCATATTTCAATTTCATGTTGTAGATTAGAGAATAAAGATCTGACCAAACAGTTTAATCTTGGCAGATAAGTAGATAGGTAGAGTTAATAAAAGGTGCTCAACAGTTTAATCTGAGCCCTTGGATGTAATAAGGGTAGATTTAGATAGATTTTCCATGTAAAAAGAAAAAGATTGAAAAGGGTTTGCAAGTCTAAATGCACCCTAATAAAGAAGAGAAAATGGTAGTGTCAAGTAGATAGGGTAGGTAGATGGTGCTGCAAAGTGTTATCTGATGAATGATGCTACTACATGCTTTTGATCCTTTACTTTCATCATAAGTACTGAAGCAGGAAATACACTGGAAGATTACAGCGAGCAAAGCTAAAAATCATTAACTTCCATCATCACTTTTTCCCTTAAAGTTTTACTAATTTCCCCCAAAGTACTAGGGTACTTAGAGGTCAAAAGGGCTCAAGGCATTTCCTTGACTTCTGGAGGGACCGGACCCTCGGCCTAATGATCAAAAAGACCTAAGTACTTGAGATAATTCATCATTGTTATCTTCCATCTTTAACTTTTTCCTAAGTAAAATCCTATTTTACTTCAGAAACTGATGCAAAATTCCATAAAAATTCCTCAAAATAACTTGTTATTCTAAGTTTAAGTGTTGAAGATAAAATGTTGCAATTTACTTCACCAATTATCACTTTCTTAGATGTACAAAAATGTTTTGATTTTCCTTGTCCTTTGCCATATTAACATTTAACTCTATTATATTAAATCCCTAGTGAAATACCCTATCCTAAATATATAAATCCCTTTTTATAAATAACCCAAAAACCCCCCTATTATAAAGTTTAACCAAAGTATTTTATATCCCCGCGCATTTAAAATAAAAACCCATTATATGCCCTTTGGTTAAAATTATCAATATATTATAATCCCGCCCTTATGGTAATTAAATAATGTTATTGGTTACCATATAATAAAATATATATACAAAAAACTTTAAATATGCGATATGTATGTTTAAAACGCAAAAATATGAATAAAACTTCGGAGAAGTCTTGCGCCACCGTGGATTGTCCACCTGGCATTCCACCTAACCAAACCCCGCCGCAACCCATTTCTTACACATTCGGGATTAATTAGTCATCAGGACTAATTAATAACCTTTTATCCGCTTATTAAATATTCCTTGGAGTGATTAAATAACGTTAAAAAGTGTTTAAAGCCCGACGGGCCCACATCTGAAACCTCCGCCTATTCCCCCATCGCTTCAGCCGTCGGATCAACCCTCCGCAGATCAATGGTCCACGTGAACCCCGCTACCCATCCTTTGTGAGAACGTTAACCAGCGGGGAACGAGCGGTATTTGAAAAGTCCGACATCCACGTGGCAAACGTTCTGTGGAATCGCTCCCCCCGCAATCAATACCACCCTTGACCAAAAGCGGTGCGGGCGCTTACCGCTTACCGCTTACCGCCCAACCTTGCATACGTCATTCCGTACGTTGATGACGTCATCATAGGCGTAAAATATTTTAACAAAATGACAAAACATTTTTTTTCATGTTTTCCTGTTATTTTCGTTATTCTGAAAACGACAGAGCTTCCGCTGCGATTTTCAAATTTCCTCTACAATTGACCAATTTACTCCGAAATTCCGCTGCGCCCGTGTTGAAGAACAATTCCGCCATTACCTGTTACCGGTTAAAGAACCAGCTTCCGTCTAAAAGCAGGTATTTATCCTTTTCCGCCCGACTGCAAGTAAAACTCAGTGTTCTTTGTTTTTCGCCGAAATAGTGATTAAAAATCGTCACTGAGCCTTTTCCAGAGGTTTTAAAACTGTAGAATTGCTCCCTGAACCACCAAATTGCGCCAATTTCCTTCATTTTAGAAATCCCGTTCGGCCTGCGAGGAAAACCAAAAAACCTCCATTTTGAATCCACAAGAACCAAAATGGAGGCCCCGGTAGCTTTGAATATCACTCCATTGAATGCTCCTCACCGTGAATTGGAATATTTACCTTTGATAGATGAAGATTTCCAAATTAAAGACCTGCATTTTGATGAAAGTCCCCTATTGAGCTATTGTCGCTGCAGAGACGAATACTCAAAGGGGCAAGATCTTATAGGGTTTTGGGAATCCAATCTCCCAAGGTATCTCATTCCTTCAGTCCTTATTTTCCCAGAAATCATTCACTACTGTCATTCAAACTATGATCCCACACAGAGGGCTGTATTAGCTCCTGATCAAAGTGTTCTATTTCCCATCACTCCCCAGGCTATCAATGCCATGTTACACTTTGAACCAGACCAAGAATTAGCACCATTTTCCATGGAAGGATTGATTGAGAAAACCAGGCAATTAACCCCAGAAAAGCTAAAATTCATGTGTCAGACTTTCATGTTACCTGAGCATCAGCCAAAAGGGTCTCCTCCCTATGGTTTTTACTATTTCAATACATTGGGAAGGCTCATTGTAAATATAATATCTTTTGTCTTGGGATTCAACACCAGTGAATATGTGGATGAGATAACCTTGGCTTTGTTATCCATTTTTACTCCGGGGCAACCTCCTGAGATCAAATATGACTTTGCTTCCTTCATAGCCAACAAGATCCATGATCAATTCATAAGGCTAGATGTTGAAAAAGTTTTTAAATACTCCTCAGTCATCTATCATCTCATTATCTACTATCAGTCAGAAAGGTTCCCTTTCCCTGTTCAAAAACTTGATGCCAAGGGAAACCCCAGGTCAGTCATATTTTGGTCCCCCATAATTCATTTTTCCTCCGAGTCTCCCTATTCCTACACTGAATTCATTGACCAGTTTGTATATCCTGCAACAACTTTGTTAACAGGAATTCCTCCCCCAAGACTCAGTAATGAAATTAGAAAGACCTTGCAACTATCAAAGAGTTATAAAGTTGGGGATTGGTATTTGTATCAAAACCATACAGTCATCAGAATTTATGGATGTGAATTACGTCCATTCAAGTTACCCAGATATGTGCCCATGAGGATTTTTGCCTTGGAATACTTCAGGCAGATGAACAATTCAGATGTGATCCATTTTTGTAATGTAAAGAAGAAAGCTCAGTTAAGGATCAAAAGCCAATTAGGTCCTTTCATCTGCAATTCTAGGGAGGCTGAGAGAGAAGCATAAAATCTATTAGAGAAAAAGTTCCAGACATCTTTCCGTTGGGTTCCTTATGACCCCTTTGGTTTTATTTGTGAAAAGAGATTAAAGAATAAATCATCTCCTTATATACACCACAAGATTCCTGATCTAGAACAGTATGCAAATCAAGATGAATGGGTTGAAGGAACACTTGTTGAAGAAGAAAGTGAAGCTGACAAAATGAATAAAATGATGAAAGATGTTGAGAAAAACTTTGACCTAGAATCTTATGGTCAAGTGCAGGTACCCTACATTGGCACTTCTTCAGCAGCAACTCTACAACAAGCATTACAGGAAAGCAGTTCACCAGTTTCAACAGAATCAAAGGGTAAAGGAAAAGAACCTGTAATCAAGGTTATTGAAACTTTGGTTATGGCAGAGAAACCACAAACTTCCAAAGCACCTGAACAATCACAGGTTTCTCCCACACAGTTACAACATCCACAGGTTCCAGAGTTACAGACTCCATCAAATGTAGAAATAGGAAAGAAAAGACTGGTTTCAGACACCACTCCTCCAAAAGAAACCTCACAAGTACATCAGGTCAAGAAACAGAAACCAAATCCACCTCCAGATGTGGAAATTATAGATGAAGTATTTGATGATGGAAGGGAAGATAGTCAGCAAACTGGCACAGCAAGTGAAACAAACATAAGCCAGAGAGGGAAAGCTTTACAAAATCAATTAAGCACTGAAGTATCTTCTTTCAGACCGCCAAAGACAGACACTGGAGATATTAAAAGAACCTTCATTAATATTAAAACAAAGAATGATCCATTGAAAATGAAGGTATATGATCAATATATGAAGATGGCTCCCCATAATCAAGAAAGGCTAATGTCAGTGTTTGACCTTTCACAAGGTAAAATGCTGATGAGCCACTTCAAAGCAAAAGTGCCAAAGCCAACTTCAGCAGCAGATTACATCAGAACAAATTTTGAAGTTTTAGCAAAGGATATCCATCCCCTGGACCAGATAGAGCTTCACAGACAAACTAGGGAAATGGTCTATTCTACTCTCACCAACAAGGCCATGGCAGCTATAACGCTGCAGGATTCTTTGAATAACACTACTGCACAATTGAAAATTGAGAAGGCCTCCTCACAGGCCAAAGATAATAGAATAAAGTATTTAGAAGAGATAATCATTGGTTTGGGTCACAACCCCAAAGACATTAAAGGTATTGAGGCATTGATAAAGAAGAAAGAGGATGATATAGCTGCACTCAGAAAACAGCTAAAACTACCAGCCTTGAGGCACCCTCAGACCCAAGAAGTTATAAACGGGAATTCACAGGAAGAAATGATGGAGTTGCTCCTAAATATGACTGAGCGACTAAATGAAACAGAGAAGGAATTGGAAAAAGCATTGCAGGAACAAGAAACTATCAGGCAGACATCAACAACAGGTACCACAACAACAGGGCAGCAGATACAGCCATCCCAGGTAAATACTTCTGGTTTGAATTATGATGAATTAATAAAGCAGATGGAAAGTCTACAACTCAGGGTCACAGAACTCCAAGAAACAAAATTGCAATTAACAAAATTGGAGGAAAAATATGACACATCTAAAAAGACAGCTGCTGATAACACCAGAGAGATAAAAAGATTGGAAAATTTGGTTGAGGCTTTGGAAAAAGATCTTTCTTTGGAAAAGCCTCTAAAGGAAATAAATGACATTCTTTGGGGTAACATCATAGAGTTAATAAAGGTCATATGGCCCTCCATTCAAGCTATCTTTGAACAAAATGAGCTGGTTAAAATTGCCCAAGAAGAAATAAACAGGCACAGTTTTGGAAATAAAGAGAGTTTTCATTAAGAGAACTTTCATGCAGAATTTAGAGAGGAAGTGTACAGACATTTTGGTTGATATCAACATTTTCAGAGAGAAATTTCAAGCTTTGTTGGATAGTGGATTACCAAGTCCTATGCTCACAGAGGATCAAATAATGGACTTAGAAGCCTATATAAAGAGAATAAATGCTCATGCTCAGAATACAACTGCTTTTTCTCCTAGTTTACCACAATCAACATTACCGACAGGGAGAAATATCTATGATAGAGTAAGGAATTTATTTCATTTGGAACATGAATTAAGGTATCTGTTTCCTAATGAGCCCACCTTCTACAAAATCACAGAAGCAGATGAGACATTGAGGAAACTCAGAAGAACTATGATACCAGATGATCAATGGTGGAGAGAAATGTTGGAAATTTTATGAAAATTATCTTCAGCATAAGAATTTTATCTTTTACTATTATGTGAAAAGTAAAAAGGAAAATAGATGAAAGAGTATCAGATGAAAAGTTAAAGAGTATCCGTAGGAACAAAGAGTGTCCAACAAGCCAAAGAAATACTGCAAGGGACAGCACAGAGCCCTATTTCAGCACTTACCTCCAGCACGTCCACGAAGAAAGGAACAGCACATCGGCAGTTACCTATTATTCTATCTACGAGACCATTTGTCTCCTGTTTTTTTGTAAATAATGCCTTAGTCACCCAAAATATGGGCTAGAATAGTGTAAGATTGTTTCGAATTATTTTGTGTATAAATAAACCCTCAAAGAGAGTATTGAGGGTGGATTCTATTACTCTGCTGTAACATTGAGATTTTCGGAATAAAAGCATTTTGGAGAAATTTATTTGTGGCTTACTGGATGACGGTTTAAAGCACTGGACTTGTTGCAGGATTCATGTGTTGGACTACAGTTCAATAAGTTTTCTACCCTTTTGTCTGAAATTTTATATTAGTTTATAATATCATCATGTCCATTTCTGAATAATTTACATAAAGGATTGAATCAGAATTTGCTTAATTGTACTCTGATTTCAAATGTGGTTGTTCTTAATGTTTTCTTCTAAATTAGTTATAAGCATGAATTCTTAAATGCTCTTGCTTTGCTAATTTAAACATTGTTGATTACTATAATAAATAATTCTTCATTGCTCTTTGTTTGTAGTCATCTCATTTCTTTCTTTTGAACATGGTGAAAAATTCTTAGCTGCCTTTCATCCCTTCAAGATCATCCCATCCACTTTAAATTTTAAGGATTGTTCTCTGTCTAGCTATCTTGCCCTGTAATACCATCTTGTGCTTAGAATAGAAATCCAGTGAAGCCATCCTTTGACTCCATAGCCCAATGGACTGAAAGCTCTCAACCTTGCCCTTAGTTTGTGGATTCCACCATTTTCCCAAAACAAACTTTGAATCTATAACTAGCCTAAAACCTTCTAAGAAAAAAGATAAATTATAAAGAGAGAGCCCTCTCTGGATGCAGATTGGCTAGATTCTGCATCTGAAGGTTGGTTTGTGGTTACCTCGGGTATACTTTCCTCTTACACAACTTCTAGGAAAACCTGAGTGATAACATAGTGGCGACCATACTGGGGAACTGAATCATTTTTATTTGTTAATATTGTTCACTTATAAGCTATAGACAGAGTCTGAATATCAGCCAGGAAGCCTTTGAAATTGCTTTTGCTCTGCAATTGCAAAAGTAAATAAAAGCTGCTTCAGTCTATCTCTGATTTAGCTTACATACTGGACCTTAGTTTCAAAAAAATTCAATCAGATTCTCTAGTTTAATAATTCTTTGAGAAAATTTTAATCATACATCATTATCTCTTGAAGAATTTGTAGAAGTTGTATTTATTTTTTCAATTAAAATCAAAAATCCAAAAAACACATAGTCTAGGAAAACTGGCTTCAGAAAGGATTCGACATACTAGGTCAAACCCCGACCCCAATCCACCACCAATATTTGAAAATCCAAATCTGATTCCTAGGATTCTTAGAAGACAAGGAAGTCAAGAAAGTTCTGAAAGAGGAAGTCAGGAGAGTACAGGAAGTTCTAGACCACTTTCTAGGTCTGCATCTTGTCCTGTGAAAATTATTTATATTGATGACATTCCTTTTGATGCACGATTTGAAACATCTTTGTTTGTGAATTTTTCTGAGACTGAATTATCTAGATTAGTTCCAGATCCATTGTTCTTTGAAGATTTGCAATACAAATTTGTTTCACATCATCTTGACAGAGAATTTCATAACTCTATTCAGTCTGAGCAAACCTTTGAAGAAAGTTCAAACATCTCTGTAATTACTGAAGCTTCTGCGAGTTCAGTCGTTTTTTCCCAAGCTTTTCAAACACCTGTTGCACCTCCATCTCCTCCTGCTAGACCATATTCTCCTCCTGCTAGACCATCTACACCTGTTATCCCACTTTATCTTCCAATGGATAATCGATATGCCCCTTTACAGTTACCATCCAACCCTCCAGCTTTACCTCAGGACTACCAGAGTAAGATCACACCTTTTGATGGATCAGGTACTTACACAGCTCAACAACACACCAAAAGGATGACTGATTACTTTGAGTTTTATGAGATTGATACTGATAATATCCGAATGAGAATTTTCGTTCAGAGTCTAACTGGAGAAGTTAGAACTTGGTTTAGGGCTCTTACCCCGAACAGTATTGCTGATCTAGAAGCTTTGTATAGGGAATTCTTGAACAGATGGGAGAAAAAGAAGGATCCTCTTCAGATCCTGTCAGAGTTTGAGAAATTAAGAAGAAGACCTAACGAGACCGTGCAAGATTACATCATAAGATTCAATGAATCTTATAATTCAGTTCCTCAAAACCTAAGACCCCCACCAAACAACGTGTTGGTTAAATTTCCAGATGGTTTTGACTCCAATATAGCTTATTCCCTCAGGGAAAGAGCTCCTCAAACACTAGAGGAAATGCAAAGCATAGTGGTGAGTGTAGAAGCAAATCTGATAGAAAAACAAGCCAGAGCTAGGGCAGAAAGAAGAATGCCTATGAATGAAGAACCTTCAGCTTTTGAAAAGAAGCTGGATGTAATCATTAAAGGTATGGAAAGATTAGGATACAGAGTGGAAACCATTGAAAGAAAGTCTTCTACTGACAATCAGAATGTTGCAAGAAACCCAAACTTTAGGAGGAATCTGAACCAAAATATTGGAAAGAATGTCCCTGATCAGAACATTAGGCCACCCTTCCAAGAAAACTTTGTTGAAGGTTCAACTTCTGAAGAACCTACAGAAGATGTAGAAATAAACAATGTAACAGATGACAAAGAGGAACCAGAGGTTTTCCTATCCCAGGATGATCAAGAGAACCACATCCTTGAAACATTCCAAACTCATTCAGGAGAGACTTTTGATTTCAAGGAAGGCTATGACACAGCAATCTATGAAGTCCATAAACAGTATAATTTGAGAAGTAGAAGGATTGATGTGCCAGAGAATAATAAACAGAAAACCACAAAACAAAATGTCAAAGGTAAGCAAAACAGTCCCCCTGTACAAAACAGTCCCCAAGTACAAATTTTGTCTAGAATAACTCCCAATTCTTCAAATCCAATAATTGAAGATGTCTCTGATAATCAACCAATCAATAAACAACAATCTACTACTTTTCCTCCTGTGGGAAATGTAGAAGACACAGTAGAAGTTAGTCCAGAAACATCTTCAAAACAAAACTTCATTCATGAAAAAGAGAAAAACATTGAAGACCCAAAAAACAGAGAAAACCCAACTGTGCAAAACACTAAAACTCAAACAGAAAAACCCTTCAATCTAGAGGCTGAAATAGGCAAACTTAAGATAGCTATTCCTTTATCATAATTGGCTAAACATGATGTCTATAGGAGTCAGATTTCCAAGTCCCTAAACATTAACATTACTGGATTGGATGATTCAGTAAACATTCTTGATGATCAACCCAAACTTCTTTTTGGCCCTGAGGTTAATGGCAAACCAGAAAGTGGAGGAACTCCTCCATTTTATGTAAGCCTTAATATTCATGACAAGATACTCCATAATGCAATGCTTGATTCTGGAGCATCTCACAACTTGATGCCAAAATCAGTAATGGAAAGATTGAATCTAGATATTACCAGACCATACAAAGATTTGTTTTCATTTGATTCCAGTCAGGTAAAATGTTTAGGTTTGATTAAAGATCTGTGTGTCACTTTGGTCCAATACCCTGCTAAGTCTATTTTAATGGACATAGTAGTTGCTGATATTCCACCTAAATATGGTATGTTATTGTCTAGATCGTGGGGTGCTAAACTTGGAGGGTCTATTCAACTAGACATGTCATATGCAACTATTTCAGTATTTGGTCAGCCTAAAAGGTTATATAGAGAAACCTTGATGAAGTACTTAGTCAGTAGCCATGAGAAGCCTGAAAACTTCCCTGTTTACTCTGTACATTCTGATATGGATTCTTTTATTTTATACAATGCCGAGTTGGATTTTCCTACTGAAATAGAAGCTCCAGAATTGGAAACCATAAACAAAACCACTGTTAAAATTGAAGAAATCTCTGAAAACAAAGAAACAACAGATGATCAAGAAATACCTGAAGAAACTAAACAACTAGCTCCTGTCAAGAAACACTTTAAAACAATTGATGAAGATTATGAACATGAAATTCTATGGCATTTAGAGTTTGATGGCTCAGTAAACAGACTAGGGGCAGGAGCTGGGATTTGGTTACATAATGTTGAGAACAATTATGCAGAAGGTCATGCTTATAGGTTGAATTTCAAATGCACTAACAACATGGCAGAGTACGAAGCTCTTTTATTAGGACTTAAACATGCCAAGAAATTGGGAGCTATTAGGGTATCAATCATAGGAGACTCCGAGCTGATTATTCAACAGATTAAAGGAGAATTTTCAACAAAAGACATGAGACTGAAACAATACCGTGAGACAGTGGTAGAGATTCTCAACACATTTTTACAAGCTCAACTTGCCAAGATTCCCAGGAAACAAAATTTGCATGCTCACAGTTTAGCAATGTTTGCTAGTACATGCAAGTTACCTTTTGATCCTAATCATCAGTTTTCAGCTGAGATTAGACACAGGCCTGCAATACCAGACAATCTTTTGAATTGGAAAGTATTTGTGAATAACAATCAAATCAATATGGCACTAAGAGCGCTGACAGAAATGTTCCAACAATAAATGTGACATTTCCCCTTATTTAGATTGTTGTTGGTTGCTTTTTTGCGCTGCCTGCAACCGTGGCCTTCGCTCCCTGGGTTCGGCGTTGCCCCTCTCTGTGGCGCTCGGAACCGTGTGGC
Source organism: Pinus albicaulis (assembly GCA_034641835.2). Lineage (NCBI taxonomy): Eukaryota > Viridiplantae > Streptophyta > Pinopsida > Pinales > Pinaceae > Pinus > Pinus albicaulis. Next base: position 1,157,148,843 of record CM076570.1, on the reverse strand, counting down.
CTCTGCCCACGGATCGGATTCTTTGTTTCTGCGCTGCGTTTGCTTATGCGCATGGGATTCCGGATCTGATCCGGCCCTTCTCCCTGGCTATGGAGACCGTAGGAGATCCTCCCTTGCCTCCTGATCTGGAGGCCTTCAGATCTCTTGTAGCTGCTTCCGAAAAGAGGCCGCCCTCGGCTTCACAGCAAAAATTTGTTAAAAAACTGGACAATATTCCTACGGTGGCCCTCCCGGTGGAAGACGCTTGTAGATCAGCTCTCAACTTGGCAGAGAGAGGCCTTATCGGTCAGTTTACTGGGCTATGGCCATCCCCGAAAGCAGTAGAAGACTGGGTCAGACGAAACTGGACACCACTGGTTAAGGAAGGAATAAAAAGCTACTTTGTAGGCAAGGGGTTCTTCGTCTTCGTGTTTGACAGTGTGGAAGATCGCAGTCTGATATTTCGAAACGGGCCATATTTCATGGGTCCTCAAGGGCTATACCTGAACAAATGGTCTCCGGATTTTGACCCCGCGCAAGATGTGCCCACAGCCGTTCCCGTCTGGGTGCGACTCCCGCATCTTCCTCTTCACTGCTGGAGTCAGAGTTCGTTACAATCCATCGGCAACACCCTAGGCAAGTATATTGATCAAGCCCCTAGGAAGGATCAGTTCTCTTGCGCCCGCATATGCGTGGAAGTTGATCTGGAGGTCGGACTCCCCGAAGCTATCAAACTATCACTGGCCGACTGGACGCACATTCAAGAGCTCGATTACGAGCAACTGCCTTTCAAGTGCCGGCATTGCCATGAATACGGGCATTTCGCCAGATACTGCAAAAAAAGAAATGAGGAAATGACAGAGAAAGAGAAAGGAGAACAATGGAAGCAAGCAAAGAGATCAGCAGGCAGTAGACAGAACAACAAGAGCAGAGCAAGAGAAACAGTTTCCAACACCGGGCAAGGAGATTCAAGCCATCAAAATGGTGGAAGCAGGGAATCAAATAGTATTGCAGCAGACAAAAACCCCTTCGAATCACTCGCTCCAGCATCAGACCCTCCAGAGCTCGAGCAGGACGATCCACCACAGCTGAACAATCCAGAAAACGAAGAGCCATGTAACATCTCAAATCCGACCCCCAGCAACACTCCTTCTCCTTCATATGCTGATATTATCAAACACAAGAAGAAGATCCCAGATAATATGGGATCTTCTGATGAAGAAACCTTTGAAAGGCCCTCCAAAAAAGTAGGGAGAAGAACAAACAAGGAAACTAGGGAAGAAGAATCAGAAAGACAGAAAACCCTAGGCAGTCAACCCACCATTGAAATGGCCATCGGGAGAAATACAAGGCCAAGGGCGCCCAAGGGAGGAGGCCCCACCCCATCAAGTGGTAAATGATGCAGATGGTCTCTTGGAACTGCAGGGGTCTGGGAAATCCCAATAAGGCAGATGCTGTCAAAGATTTACTGAAGATGGAAACAGTGGACATCCTAATGCTCCAAGAGACCAAGATAGAAGGGGATTCTCTCCTAAACACTAGCTCTATGAAATGGAAATATGACTCTGGAAAGGCGGTCAGTGCAAGGGGTTCGGCCGGAGGCATAGGCACATTCTGGTCAAAAAACTCCTTCACTTTAGAACATTGCTCAGAAACCCAACATTGGATCTATACTGAACTGCGCCACACTGCAAGCAATCTCTCCCTCGCCTTGTTCAACATGTATGTCCCAGTCCATTATGATGAAAAGAGAGAGTGCTGGAGGTCTCTCTCAGATTACATAGAACAAAACAATCTTTCCAATATAGTCATAGGAGGCGATTTGAATATAATCCTTGATCCCAAAGAAAAAAGAGGAGGGATCTATGCCAGGGACCCTTACATCAACACATTGGAAAATCTGATTCAGCAGTGGGATTTGGTCGACTACAAACCAGTGAAAGGCAAATACACCTGGACCAACAACAGAACAGGAGAAAATCACATATCAGCCAGGTTGGACAGATTCCTTATTAGCAGCTCGCTAATGATGGACAACAGAATAGTTTACACGAAAATTCTTCCAAAGCTCACATCAGATCATAAACCGATACTACTATGCTTGAAAGAAGAAGAAGATTTGGGCCCCCTCCCATTTCGTTTCAGTCCTCTTTGGGCCGGAATGGAAGGGTTCACTGAAACAGTCCAAACATCATGGCAGATCGATGTCTCTGGATCTCCTAGCTATGTCTGGGAACAGAAAATGAAAAACACAAAAAAAGCCCTCAAAGACTGGATAAAGAGATCTATGAAAACCCCCACTAGACAGAGGAAGGAGGCTGTCCTATTGTTAGAAGATCTCCAAATGGAAATGGAGGAGAAAGTCCTCTCACCCACAGATTTAGCCAACGAAAAAGCTGCTCAAAGGAACACTTACAGCTCATTCAGGAACGAAGAAGAGCACTGGAGGTTAAAATCTCGAAGTCTGTGGTTGAAATCTGGGGACAGAAATACTACTTATTTCCATAGACAATGCAGAGCACGTCTCTCACGAAACTACATCGCAGAGATCACCTCCTCCAATGGACAGGTATATAAAGGATTTGCTCAGATCAAAGAGGCGGCAGTAAACCACTTTCAAAATCTACTTAGTGCAGATGGAAATGGGAATGAGGAGGATGTTTCAGAGCTTCTCTCCAACATTCCAAATCTGGTTAGTAAAGAGGATAACGACTCTCTATTAAGCCCAGCTTCAGAAGAAGAGATCACCTCCATAGTTTGGTCCATGGAACCCGACAAAGCTCCAGGACCTGACGGATTCTCAGTGCACTTTTACAGAATCTACTGGGAGATAATCAAGCATGACCTCTTCAGATTGATAAGAGGAATCTTGAGAAAGGCGAAAGTTGGAGGCGGAATCAACTCCACCTTTCTTGCTCTAATCCCTAAGGAAACAAACCCTGGTTCTTTTGATCGTTATAGACCAATCTCACTCTGCAATTCTTCATACAAGATCGTGTCCAAACTACTGGCAAATAGAATCAAGCCACTTCTTCAAAAACTCATCTCCCCGGCTCAAGGGGGATTTGTACAAGGCAAACAGATTCTGGACAATGTTATACAAGTCCAAGAAGCACTTCACTCCAGTCACGCTCGGAAAGAACCAGGTATGATCATAAAACTTGATATGTGTAATGCATTTGATAGAGTAAATCGTTCTTTTCTGTATAGGGTGCTTGCTGCCTTTGGATTCAGCCTGTAGACTTCATAAGATTATAAAAGCCCAGATTGAGAAATGATTGCCCAATGGTGAATGGAAGACTCCACTGATTTTTTCTTAGCTACCAGGGGACTGAGGCAGGGCTGCCCCCTCTCACCCTTTCTTTACATTTTGATGGCTGAGTCATTGAGCAGAAAGCTAACTCATGAGAAACAAACAGGCAATCTTCCTGGGATAAGAATAGAACAGGGTATCGCTCCAGTGAATCACGCCCTCTTTGCAGATGACTCACTTCTGTTAGGGGGTGCATCACTGAGACTTGCCAATAAATTCAAGTCCGTTCTTCAGATGTTCTGCAACGTTTCAGGTGCGCTGATCAGCGAAAGGAAGAGCGCTGTCTTTGGATGGAACATAGATCAATTTGCAATTGACAGGATAGAAAATGCCTTGGGATTCAATGGACACGCCGCTTGGGAGCAAATTAAATATCTCGGCCTCCCATTATCGCTGTCTAATCGAAATTCAATGTGGGAGGAGGTGATCTCCAAATTCAAGAAAAAGATCAAAGCTTGGGGCGGTCTCTGGCTTTCAACTGGAGGAAAGCTCATCTTAATTCGAACAGTGCTCTCAGCGTTGCCAACCTTCCAAGCATCACTGTCGATGGCCCCAAGACAGATTGCTGATCGAATCTCTTGCCTCCTGCGAAATTTTTTATGGAACGGAGGTCGTGGTAACAGAAACAGGTTTCATTTAATTAAATGGGAAACAGCTTTGCGCCCCCTGGCTGAAGGCGGCCTTCAACTACGCGATCCCCATAATGCTAACTTAGCATTGGGGTGCAAGCTGTTGTGCCAGATGCACAACGACCCTACTCACATTGTCAGTCAGATATTTAAGAGCAAATACCTTAATAATCAACCAATCACCTCTTTTAACACAGAAAATTCTGCTAGAGGAACGCAGGCCTGGAAGCTCTGCACCAAAGCAATCACATTCTTCAGAACTCACCTGTACAAAATTCCAGGAAATGGCAAAAGTATCTCGCTGTGGAAAGATCGAATCATGGGCCATCCTGCTCTTGCAGCAAATAATGAAATAACAGAATTAAGAGAATGGCTAAGTTCAAAAGGACTCCGGAAGATAGAAGACATTGTGGACTGGGATCAAAATGGAAATTGGCAGAGATGGTCTTTGCCCAATATTCCATCACATTTAAATAATCAGTTAAACATTTTCATTGCTGCAATTACAGACTTTACCCCTGTGCACAAGGAGGAGGAAGACTCATGGGGCTGGGGAAAGACCGGGGTTTATACAGTTAGACAGGGATATTGGCAGCTGCAAGGCAAAAAAGACTCTCAGCATCCAGAAACCGTGTGGAAACAGATCTGGGAACATTTCAGTTTGCCCAAGATCAATTTCTTTTTTTGGACTTTGTTTCATAATAGAATCCTTACTGGTGAAAATCTGTGCAGAAGAAACATTTTTGGCCCCCATCGATGTGTCCTCTGCAAAAAGGCTTTGGAAACCTCTGATCATTTATTCATTGACTGTGAGACTACTCAGAAGGTCTGGTCCATCTTCTTGACAGGTCTGAACGTGAGAATTCCTGCCCACTGCTCGATCATAGACATGTATCTGTCTTGGAAAGCTCGCTATCCCTTCAATATTGTAGACAAATCACTGTGGCACAAGGTATGGAATGCAGCACCAAAATATGTATGTTGGAATTTGTGGCTTGCCCGGAATGAAACCATTTTTAATCAAAAAGAAATAACTGCAGACACCATAGCGAGTCAGGCCAAGAAGCTCCTTTTAGAAACCCTAAGACAGTCCACAGCCAAAGATGACAGCTCCCTTCGAAATAATGAAAAGGCATGGTTGGAAGGCTTCACCCTCACGCTTAGATTTCCAGCAATCACACGTCCAGATTTCAAAGGGAAATGGCAGATTCGAGACACTGCGGACAGATTTAAGAAGTGGTGGAAAACACAAGGAAAATGCACTATTTTCTTTGATAGTGCCTCTAAAGGCAATCCAGGCAGGTCAGGAGCCGGAGGAGTCATTTATTTTCCGAATGGGAAAACTGAGGTCTTCAGTTGGGGACTTGGGATAAAAACCAACAACCAGGCTGAAATCCTCAGTCTTTTAAAGGCCTGTCAATTGGCCAGGAAAGAGAATCCAAGAGAAATAATTGTCTTTGGTGATTCTGAGTTATTGGTAAAATCTCTAATTTACAAAAACGGGCTCAAAGATCCAGTGTTAAATAAACAGCTGGCAAGGTTGAACAGACTTCTAAAGGATTTCCCCTCAGCACAATTCTACCATATACTCAGAGAATTAAATACAGAAGCAGATAGACAGGCAAATATTGGATGCACTCTAGAAAAGAGCATGATCATCATAAATGCAGGGGCTGCGATCATGGCAATCATCCCCTAACATGGCATCCAAGTGAAATCAGAGATTTGTAAAGATGGATGCAGGGAATTGTAATACTTGATTTGGCTTCGGCCATCCTTTCTTATCAATAAAACTAACCGTTTTAGTTAAAAAAAAAATAAAAAAATAACAATCAAATCAATAATTTTTTGACACTTCAGAATGAGTTTTCTAACTGTAATATAGATGAAGACATAACTATTGATGAATTTGATCAAGAAAAAGAACAAAAAATGGAAATATCAAGAGAAAATGAAATTCATATGCTGCATCCAACCACATTCACTGAAAAAGACATTCAAAATTTGAAACACATGGAATCTGATGAGATCATAGATGATGAAACAAAAATCATTAATTTGAAAGATAATCAATTACCCAAAGGATTAACACCTTTGGAAGATCTGTTCGACTCAAATGATATTCCATTCAGACCTAAAATGGAACCTGTTAAGGCTGATATGGAAGAATGCAACTTAGGAACCCCAGAACATCCCAAAATAGTTAAGTTGTCCAAATCTCTTCCAAAAGATCAGAAGGTTAAATATGTTGAACTATTAAAAGAATTCCAGGATGTTTTTGCCTGGAGTTATGAAGACCTCAAATCTTATGATACATCCATCATTCAACACACTATACCTTTAAAACCAGACCAGAAACCTTTTAAACAAAAGCTTAGGAGAATAAATCCTGTTTTATTACCCTCAATTGAAAAGGAAATCAAAAGGATGTTTGAAGCAGGGATTATAGCTCCTATCAGATTTTCAGAATGGGTTTCTAACCTGGTACCAACAAGAAAAAAGACAGGAGAAATTAGACTGTGTGTCGACTTAAGGAATTTGAATAAAGTTTCTTTAAAAGACAACTATCCTCTGCCGAAAATGGACCACATTCTGCAAAGGGTAGTGGGATCTTCGAGAATATCACTACTGGATGGATTTTCAGGGTATAACCAGATTCTGGTTCATCCTGATGATCAGGATAAAACAGCATTCACCACACCATGGGGTACGTTTAAATATGTCAAAATGCCATTTGGGCTCAAGAATGCAGGAGCTACATTTCAAAGAGCAATGGATATTGCTTTTGCTAAAGAGATACATGATTTTCTGGTAATTTACCTAGATGATTTGACTGTTTTTTCTAAAACAGATCAAGAACATTTAGATCACTTAAGGCAAGTATTTATAAAGTGCAGAAAATATGGAATTTCTTTAAACCCTAAGAAGTCATTGTTTGGTTTGGAAGAAGGAAAGCTCTTAGGGCACATTATTTCTAAAGATGGCATTAGGATTGATCCAGAAAGAATTCAAGCAATTTTGCAAATACCCCACCCGAGAAACATAAAAGAGTTGCAAGCATTCATAGGAAAAATTAATTTCTTGAGAAGATTTATTTCTAGTTTAGCAGAGTTACTTAGATTACTGACTAACATGTTGAGGAAAGATTCAAGCATTGACTGGACTGTAGAAGCCAAACAATCATTCGAGGAAATTAAAATGGCTTTAACAAGGACACCAGTTTTGACCAGTCCTAAATTTGATAGAGACTTTATTATTTTTTCATTCGCTTCTGAACATACTGTTGCAGCTGTTTTACTTCAAAAAGATGACCAAGGGTGTGAAAAACCAATAGCATTTTTTAGTAAAGCACTGAGGGATGCATCTCTAAAATACAATATTATGGAAAAACAGGCTTTTGCATTGGTAAAAGCAATCAAAGATTTCAGATTTTACATATTATATTCTCATGTGATAGCTTATGTGCCTAATGCAGTAGTTAAAGATATTTTGACTCAGGATGGCATTGAAGGTAAACGAGGTAAGTGGATAGCTACCATTTTAGAATATGATATTGAGATTAAACCAACAAAACTCATAAAAGGTCAAGGATTGGCACAACTCATGACAGAAACTAATTTCCAAGCCTTAGACATCAATGAACTGGATAACGAGCAGGAGATGGCGACTCCTCAGATCAGTCAAGCTTTCTTAGATTCACCCTGGTACACTGATATAATTCATGTTTTATTAAACCTGCAGGCTCCTCCAGGGTTGTCAAGAACCAAAAGAAGATTTTTAAAAATGACATCTTTGAAATATTGTATTTTAGATAGCACTTTATTTTGGAAAAATCATGAAGGAATCTTGTTGAATTGTCTCTTAAAAGATGAAGCTGATAAAGTGCTTAATGAATTTCATGCAGGGGATTGTGGAGGACATCTCTACTGGAAATCTACTGCAGACAAAATTTTGAGGGCTGGGTTTTACTGGCCAACATTATTTTCTAATGTTAAGAAATTTGTAACAACTTGTCACAAGTGTCAAATATTTGAGGGTAAAAGAAAGTTGTTACCTCTGCCTTTAAAACCAATTTCCACAGAAAGACTTTTCAACAATGGGGATTAGATTTTATTGGAGAAATTCACCCCCCTTCCTCAGGGCAACACAGATGGATTTTAACTGCTACAAACTACTTCACTAAATGGATTGAAGCCATCCCATGTAGACAGTCCAATGATTCTGTAATCATAGGATTTTTAGAAACCAACATACTTTCAAGATTCGGCTGTCCAGAAAAGATTATAACAGACAATGCTGCTGCATTTAAATCAAAGAAAATGATTAGTTTCTGCCATAAATATCATATTACTTTAGGCCATTCAACATCCTATTACCCTCAGGGTAATGGACTAGCAGAATCCTCCAATAAAAGCTTGATCAATATCATTAAGAAATTGTTGGAGGAAAATAAAAAGAACTGGCACAAGAAACTGACCAATGCATTGTGGGCAGACAGACTTACAACTAAGAAATCTATTGGGACTAGTCCATATGAGTTATTTTATGGTCTGGAAGCAAGATTCCCATCATCTTTAGGAATCCCTGTTATGAAATTACTTCAGGAGGCTCAAGTGGAGCCAAATGACATTCAAAGAAGAATTAATCAAACAATCCACCTGCAACAAACCAGAGAAGAGGTATACCAAAGATCACAAGTCTTACGGGAAAAGCTAAAGAAAATGTTTGATAAAAGGACTAAAGCAGAGGATTTTCAGTTAGGGGACAAGGTCCTAAGATGGGATTCTAGAAGAGAAGAAAAAGGAAAACATGGAAAGTTTGATTTCTTGTGGAAAGGGCCTTATATCATTCATGCCTTGCAGGGAAACAACACTTACTTTTTGAAGGACTTGGACAATTCAGAAGTTGAAGAAGGACCAGTCAATGGTCGAATGCTCAAGCATTATTTTGATCCAATTTACTAGAGTGTTTTAATGTTTCTAACTTGTACATAATATATTGTTTTTTGTTTGTTTTGTTTTTGTTAATGCAGTTTGGATTGGATGGTGACTTCTTGAAATTGAAGCCCGAAGTGAAGGCCCTAAGTTCCAAAAATTTTCACTATCATATGTAAAATAAAGCTACCAGAAGAAGGGAGATTTCATACTTTCAGTTTGAAGACATTTTGAGGCATCTGACCTACTGTTCTTGACTTTCCACAAGGAAAAGCCATCCCCAAGTGGAGCCAGTGTTAGCCTCCTATACCAATAGGTTTCATCTTTCATGATTGTCTTGATTGAATTATGGAATATGTTCAAACCTTCTTACTTGAGCAAAGGTGTTGCATATTCTTAAAAAAACCAAAAAATCAAAAAAGTTAAAAAATGTAAAGAGGGTATACCCTAAAAGAAAGATCAAAGGGTAAAAAGAATAAAATGGTCAAAAAAGTGAAAGAAATGAACCCCAAGTAAAAAATAGACCAAGGAAAGTGTGCAAATCCACATGCCACTGCTATTTCATTTTTGTAATAAATCAATTGTGTGTAGCTTGTCACACTTTTGCCACAATTTATGAATAAGTCAAACTGTTTAAACTTGGCTTACTCATATTTCAATTTCATGTTATAGATTAGAGAATAAATATCTGACCAAACAGTTTAATCTTGGCAGATAGGTAGATAGGTAGAGTGAATAAAAGGTGCTCAACAGTTTAATCTGAGCCCTTGGATGTAATAAGGGTAGAAATAGATAGATTTATCATGTAAAAAGAAAAAGATTGAAAAGGGTTTGCAAGTCTAAATGCACTCTAATAAAGAGGAGAAAATGGTAGTGTTAAGTAGATAGGGTAGGTAGATGGTGCTGCAAAGTGTTATCTGATGAATGATGCTGCTACATGTTTTTGATCCTTTACTTTCATCATAAGTACTGAAGCAGGAAATACAATGGAAAATCATTGCAAGCAAAATCAAAAAATCATTAACCTCCCTCATCATTTTCCCCCTTAAAGGTTTTACTAATTTCCCCCAAAAGTACTAAGGTGTTTGGAGATCAAAAGGGCTCAAGGCATTTCCTTGACTTCTGGAGGGACCGGACCCTCGGCCTAATGATCAAAAAAGACCTAAATACTTGAGATAATTCATCATTGTTATCTTCCATTTTTAACTTTCTCCTAAGTAAAATCACATTTTACTTAGGAAACTGATGCATAATTTCATAAAAATCCCTCAAGATAAATTTTTATTCTAAGTTTAAGTGTTGAAGATAAAATGTTGCAATTTACTTCACAAGTTATCACTTTCTTAGATGTACAAAAATATTTTGAGTTTCCTTGTCCTTTGCCATATTAACATTTAACTCTATTTACTAAATCCCTAGTGAAATACCCTTTCCTAAGTATATAATTCATTTGTTTATATATACGCCAAAAACCCCTTTATTATAATGTTTTAACCAAAGTATTTATCTCCCTAAAATTCATTAAAACCCGCTTCTACAAGCCCTTTGGTTAAAATATAGCGTTATACATTAATCCCGCCCCTATGGTGAATTAGTTGTATTAATTAATTTACCATATAATAAAAAATATATGCGCAAAAACTTTAAACATGCCATATGTATGTTTAAATACAAAAATATGAAGAAAACTTCGAGAAATTGTCATGCCACTGTGGTCTGTCCACGTGGAATTCCACTTAAGAAAACCCCCGTCGCGACCCCTTTCATTATGCACGCGGGATTAATTAGTGATCCGGACTAATTAATAACCATTTCCGCCTATTAAAAATCTCCCGGGGTGATTAAATTACACGTTAAACTGTTTTAAAGCCCGACGGGCCCACACCTGAACCCTCCGCATGTTCCCCCATCTTTTCAGCCGTCGGATCACCCCGCCGTAGATCAACGGCCAGTGTTCACCCCGCTGCCCATCCCTTGTCAGCAATTTAACCAGCGGAGGATGGGTGGTTTTTGAATAGTCAACCGACCACGTGGCGATCATCCTGTGGAATCGCTGCCATTCCGATATATACCACCCTCGACCAAAAGCGGTGCGGGGACTTACCGCTTACCGCTTACCGCTTACCGCCCAACCTTGCATACGTCACCCCGTACGTCAATGACATCACACCTCGAAAAAATAAAAACCCTTTTGACTTGTAAATAAAACCATTTTTTCATGTTTTTCCTGTTATTTTCGTTATTCTGAAAACGACAGAGCTCCCGCTGCGATTTTCAAATTTCCACTGCAATTGACCAATTTACTCCAAGATTCCGCTGCGCCCGTGTTGAAGAACAGTCCCGCCATTGCCTGTTACCTGTTAAAGAACCAGTTTCCGTCTAAAAGCAGGTATTTATCATTTTCCGCCCCGACTGCAAATAAAACTCAGTGTTTTTTGTTTTTCGCTGAAATAGTGATTAAAAATCATCACTGAGCCTTTTCCAGAGGTTTTAAAATTGTATAGTTGCTCCCTGAACCACCAAATTGAGCCAATTTCCTCCATTTCAGAAATCTCGTCCGGTCTGTAAGGAAAAAAAAAAATCTCCATTTTGAATCCACAACAACCAAAATGGAGGCCCCGACAGCTCTGAATATCACTCCATTGAATGCTCCCCACCGTGACTTGGACTATTTACCTTTGATAGATGAAGATTTCCAAATTAAAGACCTGCATTTTGATGAAAGTCCCCTATTGAGCTATTGTCGCTCCAGAGACGAATACTCAAAGGGGCAAGATCTTATAAGGTTATGGGAATCCAATCTCCCGAGGTATCTCATTCCTTCAGTTCTTATTTTCCCAGAAATCATTCATTACTGTCATTCAAACTATGATCCCACACAGAGGGCTATATTAGCTCCTGATCAAAGTGTTTTGTTTCCCATCACTCCCCAGGCTATCAATGCCATGTTACACTTTGAACCAGACCAAGAATTAGCACCATTGTCCATGGAAGGATTGATTGAGAAAACCAGGCAATTAACCCCAGAAAAGCTAAAATCCATGTGTCAGCATTTCATGTTACCTGAGCATCAGCCAAAAGGGTCTCCCCCCTATGGTTTTTACTATTTCAACACATTGGGAAGGCTCATTGTAAATATAATATCTTTTGTCTTAGGATTCAACACCAGTGAATATGTGGACGAGATAACCTTGGCTTTGCTATCCATTTTTACTCCTGGGCAACCTCTTGAGATTAAATATGACTTTGCTTCCTTCATAGCCAACAAGATCCATGATCAATTCATAAGGCTAGATACTGAAAAAGTTTTTAAGTACTCCTCCATTATCTATCATCTTATGATCTATTATCAGTCAGACAGGTTCCCTTTCCCTGTTCAGAAACTTGATGCCAAGGGAAATCCCAGGTCAGTCATATTTTGGTCCCCCATCATTCATTTTTCCTCTGATTCTCCCTACTCCTACTCAGAATTCATTGATCAGTTTGTATATCCTGCAACAACTTTGTTAACAGGAATTCCTCCCCCAAGACTCAGTAATGAAATTAGAAAGACCTTGCAATTGTCAAAGAGTTATAAGGTTGGGGATTGGTATTTGTATCAAAACCATACAGTCATCAGGATTTATGGATGTGAATTACATCCATTCAGGTTACCCAGATATGTACCAATGAGGATTTTTGCCTTGGAATACTTCAGGCAAATGAACAATTCAGATGTGATCCATTTTTGTAATGTGAAGAAGAAAGCTCAGTTAAGGATCAAAAGCCAATTAGGTCCTTTCATCTGCAATTCTAGGGAGGCTGAGAGAGAAGCAGAAAATCTATTAGAGAAAAAGTTCCAGACATCTTTCCGTTGGGTTCCTTATGACCCCTTTGGTTTTATTTGTAAAAAGAGATTAAAGAATAAATCCTCTCCTTATATACACCACAAGATTCCTGATCTAGAACAGTATGCAAATCAAGATGAATGGGTTGAAGGAACACTGGTTGAAGAAGAAAGTGAAGCAGATAAAATGAATAAAATTATGAAAGATGTTGAGAAGAACTTTGACCTAGAAACGTGTGGTCAAATGCAGGTACCCTACATTGGCACATCTTCAGCAGCCACTCTACAGCAAGCATTACAGGAAAGCAGTCCATCAGTTGCAACAGAACCTAAGGGTAAAGGAAAGGAACCTGTAATCCAGGTTATTGAAACTTTTGTCATGGCGGAAAAACCACAGAGTTCCAAAGCACCGGAACAATCACAGGCTTCTCCCACACCAGCAAAGCACATCCAAGTTCCAGAGATGCAAACTCCATTAAATGTGGAAATAGGGAAAAAGAGACTGGCTCCAGATACCACACATCCAAAAGGGGCCTCACAGGTACATCAGACTAAAAAACACAAATCTGATCCACCTCCAGATGTAGAAATTATAGATGAAGTATTTGATGATGGAAGGGAAGATAGTCAACAAACTGGCACAGCAAGTTAAACAAACATAAGCCAGAAAGGGATACAAAAGCAATTAAGCACTGAGGTATCCTCTTTCAGACCACCAAAGACAGACACTGGAGATATCAAAAGAACCTTCATTAATATTACAACAAAAAATGATCCATTGAAAATGAAGGTATATGATCAGTATATGAAGATGGCTCCCCATAATCAAGAAAGGCTAATGTCAGCGTTTGACCTTTCACAAGGTAAAATGCTGATGAGCCACTTCAAAACAAAGGTGCCAAAGCCCACTTCAGCAGCTGACTACATCAGAACAAATTTTGAAGTTTTAGCAAAGGATATCCATCCCCTGGACCAGATAGAACTACACAGACAAACTGGGGAAATGGTCTATTCTACTCTCACCAACAAGGCCATGGCAGCTATAACGCTGCAGGATTCTTTGAGTAACACTACTGCACAATTGAAAATTGAGAAGGCCTCCTCACAGGCCAAAGATAATAGAATAAAGTCTTTAGAAGAGATAATCATTGGTTTGGGTCACAATCCCAAAGACATTAAAGGTATTGAGGCATTGATAAAGAAGAAAGAGGATGATATAGCTCCACTCAGAAAACAGCTAAAACTACCAGCCTTGAGGCACCCTCAGACCCAAGAAGTTATAAAAGGGAATTCACAGGAAGAAATGATGGAGTTGCTCCTAAATATGACTGAGCGACTAAATGAAACAGAGAAGGAATTGGAAAAAGCATTGCAGGAATAGGAAACTATCAGGTAGACATCAACAACAGGTACTACAACAACAGGACAGCAGATACAGCCATCCCAGGTAAACACTTCTGGTTTGAATTCTGATGAGTTAACAAAACAAATGGAAAGTCTACAGTTAAGAGTCACAGAACTTCAAACCACTAAGTTGCAATTAGTAGAATTGGAGGGAAAATATGATACATCTAAAAAGACAGTTGCTGATCACACCAGGGAGATAAAAAGGTTAGAAAAATTGGTTCAGGCTTTGGAAAAGGATCTTTCATTGGAAAAGCCTCTAAAGGAAATAAATGACATTATTTGGGGTAACATCATCGTGTTAATAAAGGATGTTTGGCCCTCTATTCAAGCTATTTTTGAACAAAATGAGTTGGTTAAAATAGCCCATGAAGAAATCAACAGAACCAGAAATGAATTAAGAGGCAGGCCTGAGCAGGCCAATCAACTCATTCAATTTTTGAACACCAGGACAAAGCAACAGCTTGCAGGGTTAGGGATTGATGACAGGACAGACACAGTTTTGGAAATAAAGAGAGTTTTCATTAAGAGAACTTTCATGCAGAATTTAGAGAGGAAGTGTACAGACATTTTGGTTGATATCAACATTTTCAGAGAGAAATTTCAAGCTTTGTTGGATAGTGGGTTACCAAGTCCCATGCTCACAGAAGATCAAATAATAGACTTGGAAACCTATGAGAAGAGAATAAAGGCTCATGCTAAAAATACAGCTGCTTGTTCTACTAGCTTGTCAGAATCGACATTACCAACCGGGAAAAGTATCTATGATAAAGTGAGGAATTTATTTCATCTGGAACATGAAATAAAGTATCTATTTCCGTATGAGCCCACCTTTTATAAACTTACTGAAGCAGATGAAACTTTAAGAAAGCTCAGAAGAACTATGATACCAGATGATCAATGGTGGAGAGAAATGTTGGGAATTTTATGAAAATTATCTTCAGCATAAGAATTTTATCTTTTACTATTATGTGAAAAGTAAAAAGGAAAACAGATGAAAGAGTATCAGATGAAAAGTTAAAGAGTATTCGTAGGAACAAAGAGTGTCCAACAAGCCAAATAAATACTGCAAGGGACAGCACAGAGCCCTATTTCAGCACTTACCTCCAGCACGTCCACGAAGAAAGGAACAGCACATCGGCAGTTACCTATTATTCTATCTACGAGACCATTTGTCTCCTGTTTTTTTGTAAATAATGCCTTAGTCACCCAAAATATGGGCTAGAATAGTGTAAGATTGTTTCGAATTATTTTGTGTATAAATAAACCCTCAAAGAGAGTATTGAGGGTGGATTCTATTACTCTGCTGTAACATTGAGATTTTCGGAATAAAAGCATTTTGGAGAAATTTATTTGTGGCTTACTGGATGACGGTTTAAAGCACTGGACTTGTTGCAGGATTCATGTGTTGGACTACAGTTCAATAAGTTTTCTACCCTTTTGTCTGAAATTTTATATTAGTTTATAATATCATCATATCCATTTCTGAATAATTTACATAAAGGATTGAATCAGAATTTGCTTAATTGTACTCTGATTTCAAATGTGGTTGTTCTTAATGTTTTCTTCTAAATTAGTTATAAGCATGAATTCTTAAATGCTCTTGCTTCGCTAATTTAAACACTGTTGATTACTATAATAAATAATTCTTCATTGCTCTTTGTTTGTAGTCATCTCATTTCTTTCTTTTGAACATGGTGAAAGATTCTTAGCTGCCTTTCATCCCTTCAAGATCATCCCATCCACTTTAAATTTTAAGGATTGTTCTCCATCTAGCTATCTTGCCCTGTAATACCATCTTGTGTTTAGAATAGAAATCCAGTAAAGCCATCCTTTGACTCCATAGCCCAATGGACTGAAAGCTCTCAACCTTGCCCTTAGTTTGTGGATTCCACCATTTTCCCAAAACAAACTTCGAATCTATAACTAGCCTAAAACCTTCCAAGAACAAAGATAAATCATAAAGAGAGAGCCCTCTCTGGATGCAGATTGGCTAGATTCTGCATCTAAAAGATTGGTTTGTGGTTACCTCGGGTATACTTTCCTCTTACACAACTTCTAGGAAAACCTGAGTGATAACAAAAGTGACAGTATGGATCCAGAAGTTTCTGACGAAGCTCTACAAATACTCATGGCAAAGAAGGAAAATAAGAAGGCCACTTGTAATACTCTTCTTTGTGCAAACAATAGTGAAGATAGTAAAGTTGTGGAAGCTATCAAGATCAAAGTTGAAGAACAACAAAAGGAAATTGATAAGAAATATTCTACCTACAAAGAGATTATCTCTCAAATGAAAGATCAAATAGAAATGTTGAATGGACAGGTGGACAAGTATCAAAGGTTTCATACTTATGCATCCAATCAAATTAAAGAACTAGAAGCAGAAATCAACGATATAAATGCAAATCTCGAAAAATCAAGCAAGAAGAATGAAGGACTTGAAGCTGCAATCATCTTTCTACAAACCGATCTTGAAGCATCAAATAAGAAGAATGAAGAACCTCTGTCATTTGAAAAGGAAGCCCTTGAAGCAGAAATCATCTCTCTCAAAGAAGATCTGGAAAAATCAAATAAGAAGAATGAAGAGCTACAACAAACATGTGAAGAAAACGAAGATTGGTTGAAAGAAGAGATTCTAAATCTGAAGGATCAAGTAGAAGATGGAAAAAGGAAAAAAGAAAGCATGACAAAGCAATGTCAAGCCTTGGAGGTTGAGGTAAACATTCTCAAAGGTAAATTAGAAGAAAAGGTTAAACTTTTGAGGTTTCAAGATAGTACTAATATCTTGGACAATATTCTGAGTAATCAAAGGTCTCCTGCTATTAAACTTGGTCTTGGTTTCCATGAAACTGTTAAAGGAGAATCTAGCTCACAAGGAAGTGCTAAAAATTCAGAGGAAGTCAATGAAAAACCTGAAGTGTTGAAAGAGTCAAAAGATCAACCAAAAATCATGAATTCTCAAAGGAATTCATTCAAGAACGTTGAATGTTTTAAATGTCATAACTATGGGCATGTTGCAGCAAATTGCAGGAGCAGATCATTTCAGCCACAAACAAACAAGTTCTACTCAGAAAGGTACTCTAGCTTCTTCAGGGGATATTGTTTTTCATGTAACAAGTATGGACATAAAGCAGTTGATTGTAAAAGGAGGAAGAACAGAAATACTCATTATGATTCTTATTTTTATTTCTCTGGCCACATGAGATGTTATGCTTGTAATAAGTATGGACATGTAGAAAAAGAATGCAGGATGAACAGATCTGGGAAAGTGGACAATTTTCAGCACACAGTTGGAAAGCTCAAGAAAATTTGGAAAAAGAAGGAGGACCGATCAGAAACGTAGGGAATTCAGACCCTACTGCAGTCATCCGCTTCTGAAGCTTACTTCTCTAATTGACTGCAGGAATGATGTGGGATACATTATGAGATTTAGTAATGTATCATCACAGGGGGAGCAATGCATGATGACTCTCATGGTTGATTTGATTATTCTGGTTATGTTTACTTCTGACAGCGCATCTGATGTAGAAAGGACAGGTACAGGAGGTACAAAATCAGGAGGAAATGAAGGAAGATAAAAATTTTCTATGCTTCACTTTCCATACGCGGGTTATATTAACAAAAGTCGCGTATACACGCGAGTTCCAAATGACATAGACGCGTATGCATTAATGAGGAGAAAATGACCGATAGCCGAAGATCCGAGCAAGCAGGGGGAGTATCCATCCACCGATGATTGCAATGTTAATTGGCTAATGTTAGCATTATTCGGGTTATACTCATGATAATGAAATGATACATGGGTTCTTGTGTTGAAGATTATGGATGAAGCTCGGTTGCTTTATGATGAAGGAGCATTATTGTTGAGATGAAAGTC
Organism: Pinus albicaulis; assembly: GCA_034641835.2. Taxonomy (NCBI): domain Eukaryota; kingdom Viridiplantae; phylum Streptophyta; class Pinopsida; order Pinales; family Pinaceae; genus Pinus; species Pinus albicaulis. The sequence goes on along the minus strand of CM076570.1, from coordinate 1,157,130,881 downwards.
TTAGTAACTCAGATGAGGATCGATCATGCAGAGATTGTTATTTCGATGACTTGCTTTTGAAGGTGTTTCAGATTGCACAAGTTAAGGAAGAGCACTGGTTTAGGGGGAGCAGCAGGTTGAATACTAATGATTGCATTGTTGGCAATATGACTGCTTATTCTTTGGTTTTTGTGATACTCATGCTCAAATGATGATGAATTGGTACATGGTTTATTATAATGATTTTTTGAGCCCTGGTTGCTGATAATTATCTTTTGTACTCACACATGGATGAGTTGGTTGTCATTTGATTCAGAAATAAATCATGCAGAGTTTGTTACTATGGTAGAGAGATCTTTTGCCTACATATGTTACTTCATGTTAAATTTTGAAGATCATGGTGATGTTGGACCACATGGATGATTTCTTGACACCTATGTGAAGATGTTGTTCTGATATGAGAATCTCTCTTGGAAAGATTGTATTGATGCTACAAAGAATCTGAAGGCTTGGTTACTATTGTGCTGATGCTACAACCGTTGGATGACACTTGAAGACACAACTACACTGTTCTATCTATCTGTAGTCCAGGGAAGCATTCAAATGTCTCAGAAAGAAGCTGAACACTGTCTTTGCCTCACTGAGAATCAGATCTGGTTGAAATTTAGAAGATGGTTTGGGATACGCGAGTTTCCCGAAATACAGTCGCGTATATACGCTATTTCCTTCACAGAAAACCGCGTATGTCTGATTGCTGACAATTTTTGGTTGAAGTCAGCTCTCTTCAGCACAGCTGCAGTGCTGTTTGGTATCTCAGATACTGTTTGGTATCTCTGGTGGTGTTCCAGTTCTCATAATTCTGTTTCTAATGTTTTGATAAAGATGCCTTGATGATTTGTTGGTGAAAGTGTTCAGGATGCACAAACTAAGGGGGAGCCTTAGTCTTATGGAAAGGATGCTTGGATGCACAGACTCAGGGGGAGCTTTAGCGTTGCTGAGTATAACGCATTGTTGGCATTATGATGATTCTGAAATATGTTCTCCATCTTGAGGACTTTCTGGTGTTGGTTATGAAAAGTCACTTTTGTAATTTGATGAAAAGGTCTTGTTAAGACCCATGATGTAAAATTGTAATATTTAGTCTTGTAAGGACTTGTCGAATTTGTAAACCCACTTGGTTGGGTAGCTGAGTCAATTTTTGGAAACCCACTTGGATGGGTAGTTGAGTTGAAATGTGTAAACCCACTTGGTTGGGTACTTGAGTCTCATATGTAAATCCACTTGGTTGGATGTATGATGTAAGTATGGGTTTTTTGGTGATAGGAAGTTCATAGAGTCATGTACTTCATTGAAAAATATGTTTGAAGATTCAGCATGAACTCAAGGGGAGCTTGGTCACTTCAATATACATCAGATCTACAGAACACTTCTTCTATGAGGAGAAAAGCGGGTGAGTGTGTTGGTTTTGATCCGCCCGTTGCCCTTGATGTCAAAGGGGGAGAGTGTGTTGGTTTTGATCCGCCCTTTGCCCTTGATGTCAAAGGGGGAGAGTGACATGGTGTCAATGTACTTATCTGTTGTGGTAACCAAACACCATCGTGGTTGCCATCAAGTCCAAAGGGGGAGATTGTTGGAAATATGATGCAGAGTGTTGTCCTTGATGTCAACCCACTGAATGAAGATGAAGACATGCGACTGTTGACATGTGTTGTCCTTGATGGCAATCCACCTGATGAAGTTATGCTTGACTTGATGGACTTAGTAAATGAAGTAAATCTGATGTGATATAATGTTTGTTGACAATATGATGCTGAGTGTTGTCCTTGAAAGGCAACCCATCTGATAAAGATGATGACAACTTACTTGATGAAGTTGTGCTTGATAGAATATGTTCTTGATGAAGGAAATATGATGTATCTACAGTGAGTACAGAAGGAAATGAAGAAAGGATTTCAGCATGTGCTAGATTCTATGTCTCTAGGTATACGCGGATTAGCCTAGGGGAAGTCGCGTATGCACGCGGAAAAGAACGTGCCAAGTCGCGTATGGGCTAAAGCGCTCAAAAAGTGCAAAACCAAGGGTAACCACCATGGTATTGACCCATGGTATTGGGTAATGATCCGCCTAATTGACCCCGTCCAGATAGTTTTGGGCTCATTTTGGCCCATGGTATTGAAAAAGGGGCTCATGGTATTGAAAAAGGATAAACCTATATAAGGAGAACAAATTCATTGTGCATAACATGAGTGTGGGTGCAAGATGTCTGAGCTTGAATGAATACTTCTCTCTAAAGTATATCTGAATGGAAAGGGTTACACTTGAATGATAAATCTGAATGTATGATGCACCAATGATGAAGAAGGGGATCTAGATCTGAATTGCTCTTGTATTTTCTAGATCTGATTATGGAAGGCTTAGATCTGTGATGAGGTGAGCATCTAGGCGAACATCTGTCTGAAGCAAAAGGGTAGATCTGAACTGAATATCTGATCTGATGAAGTATGCTGCTCTGTAATGATTGAAGATCTATACGCTACTTCGCCGCGGAGGAAGCGCGTATATACGCAGCTTCAGCGAAGCGAAAGCGCGTATGCGCAATAAAATATACACTGAGGTATACGCTGGTTTGTGTGGACGGAAGCGCGTATATACGCGACATCAGTGAAGTGAAAGCGCGTATGCAAACTAGGGTTTGCTGAAGAAAAGGGTATGAAATATCTGATCTGTTCTGCTGTGTTTCTGCTATCTGATCTGTGTTGTTAAGTATCTATTGGTGATGTATGTTTGTGCTTAAAAGTTTGGAAAGGGTCCAGTCTGGAAATATGATGAAATGTGGCCTGCAAGTGGTGTTCTATTGAAGTTGTTGGATCCGGTGTGAAAATTGATGAAACGTGGTCCAAGGTGGTGCTGAAGGTTGTAGCCTTCAGTCAGGGGGTTGTAGCTCCCTTCCAGGTGAGGCTGGTAAACGAGATCGGGGGGTCGTAGCTCCCTTCCAGGAGAGGCTGGTAAACGAGTCAGGGGGTTGGAGCTCCCTTCCGGGAGAGGCTGGTAAACGAGCGCAGGTGGGTGCCTGCGTGCTGGTCAAGTCTGCGCCAGCACATATGTTGTAAGATGTTTTCTCTATAATAAAATATTGAAGGTTGAGCAACTGCAGCGGTGGTTTTCTCCCGATTTGGGTTTCCACCTAAAAATCCTGGTGTTCATGTGTGATGCTTTGTGTGATGGTTTATTCTGTTCTTACTGCACATATTTACTGTTTATTGAACATCTGATGAATGAATGATGGAATAATATAAGTGAAGAGTTAATGACAGATCTAGATCTCTGTGTATACGCTAGTTTCATAAAGGGGATCCGCGTATATACGCTAGTTTACTGAAGGAAAGTAGCGTATGGGTTTTAAGGAATGAAAAAGTAAAAAGATTTGATTATGCAGTAAATACTGATTCACCCCCCCCTCTCAGTATTTTTCCAACAGAACATGGACATTGCAGTGAGGCGAGGGAGTGCGCGTAGCATATCGCCCTGCTGCCGACTCCTCAATGGGTGAATGGAGATTAAATTTGTGCGATGGAGTTGGAACATGGCGATTGGGTTGAGGGGAAGCGAGAATAAGCATGGGGTTGTGAACATCATCTCGAAGTGATTTCCATCCTCCTGACGCCACGGCTTTAACGGAAGAACGAACATTTTTTCTTAGAGACAGTCCTGGCGGAGTTGGAACATTTTGGTGGGGTTGAGGCCCTGGAGAAGCAGCAACCACAACCAAGGGGCTTTCCTTAAACAATAACGTCGTCATAAGTAGGGCGAGAGCAGCAACCACAAGAGTAGACACAGTAGCTTTCATTTTTATGAGCAACGGTATCATCGTTCTTACACTTTTCCACAAAGAAACCTGTTATATACTGGATGAATCTTCAGCGGATTGATCTGTTAGCAGATTGATGGTTTGTAAATACTGGAGAAAATGGGATTTATGAGGACGTGATTTCTTGATGAGTTGTATTAACCGATGAAATATATCTTGCATCCGCACAATACAAACTCATATAGAGGGATCGTCTATAAATACGTGAGGGAGAGGGGGCGAAGCCGAAACGGACCCGACATTTTAGATTTGCGAAATTCAACAATCTGTATATCATATTGAATTCCAATTAACTGTAAAATCGAGCATGGACAGATTCTGCATTCGTAGAGCACACGGGAGAGAACATACACGATTGTTTTAAAGTCACCGTGCCAAAAGGCATTTAACGTTCAATATTTTCCAGTTGGAATGGATGGTTTCAAATTTCAATTTTGTGCGTTGAATATTTGAATGTGGGGAAAGAGCCTGGAAAAGGAATGTGCAACCGAGTTGGTATGTTTGACAAGTTCCTCGAAACAGTTTAGTTCATCCCTCGTGTTCAACTGACTTCAACGCATGGAAAAGCAAAGCTTCAATATATATACAGAGAAATTAGGAAACTAATTTTGAGGTAATGTAAATGTATGCAACTGTGGGAAGGAATTAAATCTTGCCCATAAATTTTGTTCTCAAATCTAGGTTCACATTAATCACTGATTTCGCATTTAGCACACACTCGGAGATTTCGAAAAGCACTTTCGATTTATTTGAATCCGTGTTTTCGCATTTAAGACGGACTCGAGAAGAAATCGGAAACATTTTTAAAAGCAGTAGGAATTGCCCGGGAATGGTAAGCGGTAGGACAACATTCAGATTCAGATGACGGAGAATAGCGAATGGCAGTTGAGTGAAATAGCTACCTTGATGTGTGGACCCATCTCGCATCCCTTGACCGTTCCTATTTCCCACAACGTTTGCGTCGACCTCCGTTAGGTCTCTTTATGACTCATGTGCACCATGTTCATGTTAATCATGATGTATCCATCATGTTATGGCGGGATAATGAAAATTTGAAATTAAGTTGCAGATTTTTCTTAAAAAACCAATTCAGAAATAATACTCCATTCTTGGCTTGAAACCAATAAGTGCACCTCACTATGGAATACATAGAGGAAAACGCAGACGAATATGTGTTGGAATATTAATTCCAATTGCCCGCACCTAGCAGACAGAAGAATTAAACATTGAGGTGAGTTTGAAGGATGATGGCATAAATTGTTGATGGGAACGAAAGATAGCAATGGTGGTGGCAACCTTGCATTCTTATCTAGAGCATCTACCATATTAACTCCTCCGCCAACCATATTAAATGCACAACCAGCAAGCAACATTTAGAGGGCATCCAACTTTGGCTAGCGGAGGGCATCCAACTTTGGCTAGCGAAAGGAGAAGGCAACCCCGGAGAAGGTGACATCACCCTCTCTACCTGACCAATGAGAGCAATTCCGTGGGGTAAAGAGAATTGGCGTGAATGTTCTTCAACCACTCCACTGAAACTATAAAGGGAATAAGGTTTTGAACTTTAGCATAAAGTTTTTAATGTGTTTTATTATTTACTTTTACCGACTTTTATCACGGCACATGTTTTATTTTAACTTTGGTTAATTATATTTTGATATATATATATTATAAATGTGGAATATTTATAATATATATATATATCTATATATCTATATATATATATATATATATATATATATATGCTCTGAGCACATTGTGAAGTTGCAATTGCATTGTGTAATTTGTCCGAAGGCAGAGAAACACAGAGACAGAGAAAAAATATTGAAGTGTTGTGTTTGTGGTAGCCAGGAGAAGATTTGTTTTGTGTAATCCAAAATAACAGAAGTTTTAAAGACTGTCGTTTTGTAACAGTTGGTTTTATGTTTAATGAAAATAAAATTTACATTTCATCTCTCTATGTCCGCAATTTTTATTTAATCTTTGTGTTGTGGAAGAGGAATTGTTTTATTCCTTTGTGCGTTTAGAATTGTTCAGAAATTCCAACATGGTATCAGAGCTAGTCTAGGCGCTTAGTGAACGAAGCAAAGATCACTCTTAACTGTAGAAGCTGTAAGAAAGTTTGTTGAAGCGGATTTCTCCAGTAGAGAAATCTTCTGTTTGTTTACACAGTCAAGATAGTTTGATTGTTTGTTTGTTAATAGAGTCAAGGAAATTGTCTGGTTTGCACAGTTACGATGGCAGCAACACGCACCAGTCTGACGAATCCCCACTTTCCACAATTTAACGGCAAGAACCATGAATATTGGGCAATCACGATGAGAGCCCTGTTTTCTTCTCAGGACATATGGGAGCTAGTTGAGAATGGCTACCCAGAACCACCAGATGCAACAGCATTCGCTGCTTTAACAACGACAAAAAGGGATTTGTTAAAAGATAATAGGAGGAAAGACTCCAAAACCCTCTTCTATCTCTTTAAATCAGTGCACAAGAGTATTTTCCCAAGGATTGCAGCAGCAACAAAGTCTAAGGAGGCATGTGATATTCTCAAAACAACCTGTCAAGGCATGGAGAAGGTGAAGACAACAAAGTTGCAAATGTTGAGGATAGATTTAGAAACTCTCTGTATGAAAGAGCCGGACACTATAGCCTCATTCTTCACTCATGTTATTGGGTTGGTTACCTAGATAAGGTCTCATGGAGAAGCGCTTGAAGAAAGAAGAATAGTGGAGAAAATCTTCAGAAGTCTACCCTCAAGATTTGATGCCATATTCGTGGCAATAGAAGAGACAAATGATCTCTCACTATTTACAGTGGATGAGCTAAGTGCATACCTGATGTCTCATAAACACACTCTGAATAGAGGAACAAATTCCTCATTGGAACAAGCTTTCAAGACTCAAATGTCTTTTGGCCGAAGCAGAGGTCAAGGCAGAGCAAACAACCAAGGAAGAGGCAGAGGCCAAAATAGAGGAAGAAGCAACCCTGCAATTTCAAATGGAAGGGGCAACAATCAGAACCAAAATGAAGGCTCAAGCCAACATCAAGCTCATGGACAAAAGTATGATAAATCTCAAATCCTATGTCATTATTGCAAGAAATATGGGCACTATGCCAATGAATGTAGGAAAAATCAAAATGACATGAATAATAGGTAGAATTATAATTTTACAAAAGAAGAAAAGAACCAGAAGAATGTTCTATTAACATGTAATATAGCACAATATAGACAAGAAAATGTATGGTTCTTAAACTCAGGTTGTAGTAACCACATGACTGGAAACATAACAATGTTTGCCAATCTAGATGAAAATGTTAAATCTGATGTAACAAGAGGAACTGATAGTAAGATCTTTGTCAAGGGAAAAGACAGAGTAAGTATCTTGGCAAGAAATGGAGAACATAAGTTTGTGCCAGATGTATATTATGTGCCTGGCTTGAAATGTAATCTTTTGAGCATTGGACAACTCATAAAAAATGGCTATAATGTATTATTTAAATACGATGTGTGCATAATCATGGACATACCTCCAAGAAAGAAAGTCATTGTAGAGGTGCAGATGACAAGCAATAGGATGTTTCCTCTCAAGCTCAGAGCAAACTTGAAGGAAAGAAGAAATGTAGCAGCTTGAACGCAAGAGGTTTTTCAAGAGGAAGTGAAACTTGAAATCTGATTATGGCACTTGAGATTTTGACATCTCAATTTCGGAGGCCTAAACTTGTTGCACAGAAAGGAAATGGTAAAGGGATTACCATTAATTGAGAAACCATACAACCTTTGTGAAGGTTACATCTTGGGCAAACAACACAGAGAAAGATTTCCAGCAAGAAAGAGCATAAGGGCAAAAAAACCCTTAGAAATTTCCCATTTTGATTTGTGTGGACAAATGCAAACGCCATCTTTAGCTCACAACAAATATGTTTTGACATTCATAGATGATTACACCGAAAGACAGCGGTGTATTTCTTGAAATAGAAGAGTGAAGTTTTTGAATAGTTCTGTCACTTCAAAGCTCATGTTGAGAAGCAGCGTGGGCACTACATCAAAGTGCTAATAACTAACAGAGGTGGAGAATACATCTCCAAAGATTTCCTACGTTTCTGTAGGGAGAATGGCATACGTAAGCAGTTTACCACAAGGTACACACCTTAGCAAAACGGTGTTGCAGAAAGGAAGAATAGGACCATCATGGACATGGTCTGAAGTATATTGAAGGAAAAACATTTGCAAAATGAGTATTGGGCTGAAGCTGTAAATTGTGCAACATATATCTTGAATAGATGCCCAACCAAAGCTATTATGGACAGAGTTCCAAAATAAGCATGGAGTGACATAAAGTAGCATGTCACCCACATGAGAGTATTCGGTTATGTGGCTTATGCACACATTTCGGATCAACTAAGGAAGAAGTTGGAAAATAAGGGGGATAAATGTATCTTTGTTGGATACAGTGATGAGTCCAAGGCATACAAACTCTATAGTCCATCCACCAAGAAAGTAATAATAAGCAGAGATGTGCAATTTATTAAAGAAGAAGCTTGGGATGGAAGCTTAGAAAAAACAGTAAAGGTGAAGACATGTGTGTCTCATGAAGAGGAAGAGGAATGCACAACAGCAAATAATTCCTCTACAGTGGTTCCTCCACCACCGCAAGCACAACAAACCACACCACAAGCTAGAAATAGGACAACCTTGAGAAATCAAGGAAGTGCTTCTCCAAGTACACCACGGGGAACTGAAACTCCCTTGAGTTCAAGTTGAACTCCAAGTACACCAAGAAGACTGAGATTCATAAATCTGAGTGAGATTTATGGAAAAGGAGGTAAATGATAATGCTGGTATGTATTCTTTATTTTCTTGTATTGTCATGTTGATGACGCAATTCATTTTGAAGATGTTGTAAAAGTGGAAAAATGGATTGAAGCAATCAATGAAAAGATTGGTGCAATAGAAAAGAGTAATACATGGTGGTTAGTGGACCTCCCTAAAGGTAAAGAAGTCATTGGAGTAAAATGGGTCTATAAGACCAAAAGCAATGCTGAAGGCAAGATTGAAAGGTAGAAAGCAAGACTTGTTGTCAAAGGCTACAAGCAGCAACAAGGAAGAGATTATGAAGAAACTTTTGCACTGGTTGCAAGGATGGAAACAGTGAGAACAATGTTGTCCATAGCAATACAACACAAATGGAAGGTTTATCAAATGGATGTGAAATCTGCATTCATGAATGGAGGGTTGAGAGAAAAGGTATATGTTGATCAACCTCCCGGCTATGAGATTGAAGGCCAAGAGCACAAAGTATGCAAGTTGAAGAAAGCTCTGTATGGGCTGAAGCAAGCATCGAGAGTATAGTACAGTAGGATAGATGCTTACCTGACTGAAACTGGATTTGAGAAATGTGATGGAGAACCCACAGTCTACATAAAAGAAAATTATGGTAAGATTCTTATTGTTGTTTTATATGTAGATGATTTAATCTTTACTAGCAATGAAGTTTCTCTCATTGCTGATTTTAAAGCAGTAATGAAGATTGAATTCGAAATGACTGATTTGGGTTTTTTCAGATATTTTCTTGGAATAGAAGTAGAGAAAAATGAAAATGGGATTTTTATTTCCCAAGAAAAATATGTTGAAGAAGTGTTGAAAATATTGAACATGCAGAACAACAAGGCAGTTGTAACTCCAATTGTCATGGGGTTAAAATTGAGCAAGGAAGACAACATCAAAGATTTTGATCCAAGCTTTTACAAAAGCATAGTTGGAAGCCTCATGTATTTGACTGCAACTAGGCTGGATATAATGCACTTTGTAAGTTTAATTTCCATATTTATGGAAAGGCCGAAAGAGACTCATTGGCAGGCAGCCAAGAGGATTCTAAGATATGTGAATAGAAAAAAGGGGTAAGGTATTTTATACTCCTCATCTGAAAATTTTAAATTGACTGGTTACACTAACAGTGATTGGGCTCGAAGTGTAGATGATAGAAAGAGAAAATCTAGATATGTGTTTCATTTGGGATTAGGAGTTGTTTCATGGGCTTCCAAGAAGCAACCAATAGTTGTTTTATCAACAATAGAGGCAGAATATGTGGCAGCAACAACAGTAGCATGCCAAGTAGTATGGATGAGAAGAATGCTCAGATAGGGAATAAGGTTTTGAACTTTAGCATAAAACTTTATTGGAAAGTATAAAGGGAATAAGGTTTTGAACTTTATTCCTCTAAACTACTGCTAGAAAAAGAGTCTTTAGATAAACTCAAAGAACTTGATCCTTTCGAAGTCTTGCTGAAATCCAAAGCTGGTTTACCCCTTCCAAATTGGAGTTCTGTTGTCAGTGGCTTACAAAAACCAAGCAGTCCTCCTCATATCAGTTCTTCATCTTCTTTTTCTTCCCCTCCTAAAACTACCACTAGTACATTTGGCGGAAATTTCGACACTTGGTTCTGACACTTCTGACCAAATGTCGGAAATTTCCCCAAATTTTTTCAACTTTTTCAAATCCCACCCAAAACCATCGCTATACTGACGTTTATAGAAAAGTGTCACAATCTCGACACTTAGACAAAGTGTCGCAATTTTTACGTTTGGAGGAAAACGTCGGAATTGCGACACTATGCCCCAAACCGTCGCTATTACGACGGCTGCCTCCAAATGTCGCAATTGTGAGACTTTGTCTAAGTGTCACAATTGCGACGTCTGGAGGTATCCGTCGCAATAGCGATGCTTTGGGGGTGTCTGAATAACGATGCCTAATGGTTAATTGGTTCACTATGTAATTCAATGGTTTTCCCGCTCAGCTTTTTCAACCTTTATGCTTCTTTCCCATAATTGCATTCTGCCTTATGATTCTATTCTGCCCTATTCAATTTTTTTTTCCCGCTCAGATTGTTTGACCTTTTTCTGATGAATTCTGAGCATGTAAAAAAATGCCCTGTATAGCTGCGGTGATTTTCCCTTCATGTTAACTCAGCAAGTGGTGGTGGTAGTAATGTAGATCAACTTCATTCCTGCCAAAAGCTCGAATCCGAATCCTCTCGACTGGAAACCTCTCCATTTTCATTAACTGTTGTATTTTTTACAAACAACAGAAGCTTGGATATCTGGTAAGTGGTTTCTGTTATAAGGGTTTTACTGGGTGTTTGTGAATAGATGTTCAAGGGAAATGCCATGTAGTTGCCTGGATTAGTAATTTTTTATTGGTATTATTGATTGATAGTCTACTGCATATTTTGAGAGCTAAGCCCTTGGAGTGCTGTGTATTTCACGTGGGTAACTTTTGCTTGGTACTATTGATTGCTTGCTATTCTATTTATGTGTTTGAGACGATGCCTCACCACTACATGGATCTTGGTATTCGGTAAGGGGAAGACTCTTACTAGTTTGGTTGTGTACATTATTTTGTTAGAGACTTGTTGATTCTGGCTCCCAATTACTGGTTTTTGTTTTGATGGGCTTAAAATAAGCATTTTGGGAGAAATGCATGATTTCATCAATGGAAAGCCTTTTTTCCTGCTCTTTTTCTATTTTTCTCATATGCTTAAAGTACTATATTCCCTTATCTATTTTTTTGAAATATGTTTAAAGCACTTTCCTGCTCCTTTTTTAATATGCTGGAAGCACTATATTTCCTTATCTCTTTTTTTAATATGTTTAAAGCATTGTATTGTTTTATCGATAGAATTTTGCAGCATGTTTCTCCAGAAAATAGATACAATTTCCTTTTGGTTAGCAAGCCACCATCCAATTGCCTAAACGAGCTCATTTGTAACAGATATGAAGTAGCAGAAGTATTAATCTACGGTCTTCTATAACTGGATTCACCTTTTCTTCATGTGAAGAAGCTAAAGAATGGCCATGTATTGGCTGCCTCTATAACTGGGAAAATCTTGTCATTTAACTCTTTTAACTATCCTGCTCAATAGCATGGTCATATCATTCTGTTTAAGATAAAATCAGATCCAAAATACTGTTCAGAGTCTAGACTCACAAATGTGGCCTAAATAACGTATTTCCTACCACACTTCAAGCTTTTCTAAAATACTTCATGCATAGCTGATGAATTTATTTGTAGCCCACATATTTGAGTCACATTGTCCAAAAGATACAAACCAAAATATAATATAATGAATTACCTGAACAAGCTACTACAAACTTCTACGGAAAATACAATGAAGAATCCATTTGATACTCACAAGGGTGTATTACGGACTCCACATAACCACTAACATATCTTCAAGTAGTATAGGTTGTCAGGGGTAATATAGTGAATGCTACAATGCAACTACAAATGCTCTTGCCAGTTTTGAGTGGACAGAATAAATATTGAGATGAAGAATAAAAGCTATTTAAGGACTCCAAATCTTAACACAATATGAATAGCATGATCCTATAGAGTGGAAATAACTACATTAAACACCTATGTGATTGAGGACCTTGATTCCTGCTCTTTGGGTACTCAGAGTCATAGAAACCTAATCTTTGAATGAACTGATGCATTACAATTGAATTATTTCCATAGATAGAACTATAGATACAAAGGTGGAGAACATGGTTCCATAGAGACAGAGTCTCCTTCAGCTCCTCATTCTCTGATAAATTTTCCGCCATCATGCTCAAGAGGCTACCTTACTATTTCATTTTTTTATTGCATTCAAGCATAAATAACTGACAATGAAATTCAGTAATTGAAATATGGATGGAGCAGAATTCCATTCACTAGAAAAAATAACTAGTCCTTGACCAGTGAATGAAATTATAACTATTTAGAATTATATTCATCACTGTGAAAGCTTTTAATGTAAAAATATTTCATTCCAATTTGTGCCAGTCTATTACTTTGGAATGAGTACTTGCCAACAAATTAACTATTACACTAAACATATATAAGCTTGTAACTTACATGTCTTACGTTTTTCACAGTCTCCTTGAAAACACATCTGATTAGATTTTCAAATGAAAAATGTGAGTTCACCTGAAGCAGATCTAACAAGCATGCCATTCTTGTCAGATTCATGACCAAAGAGCTCTCTATACTCTGTTCATACATAATTCTTCTTTGAATCCACAAGACTTTTAAGTGTTTCGTATGCATCTTGTGTATCCAATTATTCAATTTCATTCAAGTTGGCCAGAACAATCATACTAGAACTTCTTTATCTGCTTTCTAAGCTTGCTTGAATACTGGATCTATGTTTTTTGAATCTTCCTATGTTCATGTCTACCTGTCGAAGGCAGCTTCCATCACCTATTGAAGTTAGGGAAGGTTGATGTTCCTATGCTTGAAAAACTTAATTGTATAATGCAAAAGACAAAAGGACCTTGATTCCTGCTCTTTGGGTACTCAGAGTCATAGAAGCCTAATATTTGAATGAATTGATGCATTACAATTGTATTATTTCCATAGATAGAACTATAGATACAAAGGTGGAGAACATGGTCCCATAGTGACAGAGTCTCCTTCAGCTCCTCATTCTCTGATAATTTTTGGGGCATCATTGTCAAGAGGCTACCTTACTATTTATTTTTGTTATTGCATTCAAGCATAAATGACTGACAATGAAATTTAGTAATTGAAATATGGATGGATCAGAATTCCATTCACTGGAAAAAATAACTATTCCTTGACCAAAGAATGAACTTCTAAGTATTTAGAATTATATTCATTGTTGTGAAAGCTATTAGTGTAAAAATATTGCATTCCAATTTGTGCCAGTCTATTACTTTGGAATGAGTACTTGCCAACAAATTAACTACTACACTTAACATATATAAGCTTGTAACTTACATGTCTTAAATTTTTCACAGTCTCCTTGAAAACACACCTGATTTCTTACATTTGATTAGATTTTCAAATGAAAAATGTGAGTTCATCTGAAGCAGATCTGACAAGCATGCCACTCTTGTCAGATTCATGACCAAAGAGCTCTCTATACTCTGTTCATACAAAATTCTTCTTTGAATCCACAATACTTTTAAGTGTTTCTTCTGCATCTTGTGTATCCAATTATTCAATTTCATTCAAGTTGGCCAGAACAATGCTACCAAGACTTCTTTATCTACTTTCTAAGCTTGCTTGAATACTGGATCTGTGTTTTTTGAATCTTCCTATGTTCATGTCTACCTGTTAGAGGCAGCTTCCATCACCTATTGAAGTTAAGGAAGGTTGATGTTCCTATGCTTGAAAAACTCAGTTGTATAATGCAGAAGAGGAAAGGCATTTGCAATGCAATTCTAGGTGCCGCAGTGATGGTTTCTACCAGGGCATCATCCTCTAGCACAATTCAAATGGTTTAATTTATAGCAAAGCTCAAGTGGATTGCATTTTGTGAATGCTCATAGAATAGCTTTCTAAAGAATAGCATGCCCTGTGTTGCCTGCTTCTGTACTCTATAAAGTTTCCATCCATGTAATTGTCATGGGTATTGGGGGAAAAAGTGTGTCAACTGTAATATTTGTAGAAAAAAGGCTTCTGGAAAAATCACTTCCGCATATTCTCCAAAACTAGTGACTATAGATGTTACTGAAGCACAAGTGCACGTAGTTCGAGAAATATTCCAGTTTGATGCCAAGGGAATATTTTGATATCAGGGAGGTAAAATTTTCAAAATGTATTAAACTTTATAGGAATTTTAACCTTAATTTCACAGGAATGCGATGGTGTGCCCGTATTTTTGAGTAGTGGTCGGCAGACATCACGGAGGAGAATCTTTGGGAATCTTGAGGAATCTCTTTAGATTGGAGGCCAAAATTTTCCTAAGGTCGAATGAGATCAACTTTATACTCATTTCTTTGAAAAATTTCGCAAGGATCCCAATGGTGAGATCGCATTCATGTTTTGAGTTACGTATTTATAGATTCTCAAAGGAAGTTAAACATCTCTCAAGAATCTAGGGAATCTAAAAGATTCCCTAAGGCCCGCATTTTCACGTTGCTATAATTCAAAAATTTGACAATGATTAATTATTCAACGGAATGAATATGATGGTGTGTTCATATTTTCCATCCGACCTTTATGTTTTTTGGCCACTTTTCAAAGTGCATATGTAGGTTTCAAAGACTCGAGTGAGTAGTGCTATTTCACACCTTTTGACGCCACAATTGTGATGTCGATCGTATCCAAGAATGAGTAAAACATTCTTTAGTCATCTGGTGAGGTATATGATGTGTTGATTTCATGTACATATTTTTCTTTTGAGATGCATTATACTGCATGCATCCCTATTGATGTTTGGTGTGGGATCTTGTTTTGTTCATGATGTGATATTTACTTTCTATCATGGATTTGTATTTAGTTTTGAGCTCCCTTGATGTAATGTTGGCTAGATAATTGTCACATGTATGTTTGATTGAGATCCCTTTATTTCCATGTTGGTGGGATACTCATAGTCATTATGTGTGAGTTGTTATCATAGTGATAGGAGTCTTTTTGTGAATGAGAGTTCATATAGTGGAACATCTCGTAGAGAGGTCCGTGCCCACCTCGTACGAGAGAATTTTCCGTGCTGCACAGAGAAAACACCATCCATGTACATCTTCACCTCTACAAGACTCTCTAATTTAGCAACAGACACCATATTGACACCGAGGCTAGGATACGTAGTCCCTCATGGAAGAACTCGTTATCAATGTCTTATGTTGCTCATGTTTGCTATATTCCTCTTCTTACAACATGCACTTTTTCATTTATGTTCATTAATTCTTTAATTAAATGTAATTATAACACATCACCAAGCAGTAAAAAGGTTCGGGGTTAAGGGTATCACAAATTTAGCCGAATCACACTTTAACAAGTATTCATGGATATATTATAGATGCATTTTTTAGAAATACTTTTTAGAACGTCTCAATCAACACGAGTGCAATTTATGAATTATCCATGGTGATGTAGTTTTTTTTATTTGTCTAGGTTTTATGTATTATCTTACAATACCTAATCATTAACTCTTACACTTACAATTGACTTTCAAAACAATTTTCAATACATGTGTTCAAATCACTGTTCAATTCATCCTTGAAGAGCATGGCCAAGGATAATGCATCGAGGCTTGCTAGAAAACTTTCCTCAAAGATAGCCTCTTTTGTTGTTTCAACAATCTCAATACAAGTACATTTATAGGATCAAAAGTGTCACTTTTCGCTTAATCTTCTTAACTCGAAATTAATTCTTATGACTTCTTACATTAACTGCTCTTGCAATGAAATTCATCGTAAAAAAAATCATAGTATGATAATACGTGGACAACCAAGAAAGAAACACAAGAGTTTACTTTGAGAAAAACCCACATTGGAGAAACCGGACAAATTGTTCATTAGAGAAGTATTTTAACTATTAGCTATTCAATTATGTATATATAATAGTATATTGTGTCGTTTATCTTGCTAAATTTTATATTTGGGCTTCTTTTAGTGATATGCTAGTAATCACATTTTTTTTTTAAGCTAATAAGGGTACAATAACACTATATATATATATATATATATATATATATATATATATATATACATAGCTATCTGTGTGTGTGTGTGTGTGTAAACATAGATAATATAAATATATATTTATCTCTAATTCCTACGATAGGCCTTCTTTTTTAATCAACTTATCTTGATTCTTTGTTAACTTTTTTATTTTGCCGATGAAACTGGCCCCCGAATGCATGTTGGTGACATATGTCTTCAATGCATGAATGCTTCCAATTAAATCTAGGAAAACCACACCCTCAAATACCATAATGTGCATGTGTGTTTAATTCATGATCGCATTCAATCGTATTTATTAGGCAAAACTACACCGTCAAATACTAAAATATGCATGTGAGTTTAATTCTCACCGCCTCCACCATCTTTATCCGTAAAAACCACGCCGTTGAATGCCGAATTTCTACAAAGCCTTGGAGATACTCCAAAGATGCCTCACCAACATTCTCGAAAGACCGATATTGGTCGAATTTTTGATATTTCTTATAATTTTTGTGTGAAAGAATCTATATTGGAAAAGTTTCTCGATATTTCTTATAAGTTTTGTGTGAAGGACTGATATTACAAGCTGATATTTCTTATAAGATATTTTTGCATTTTCTCTAGCTTTAATACTTGATCAAACTTATCTACTATAACTATCAAAGTTCTCACATTTAAAAAGAAAAGCACAGTTTCTTTTAGGAACGATATATTATTTTTTATGTAATAAAATTTTCTATATAGGTCAATTTTACATTGTTTCCTTGTTGATATGCCATATTGACATTTCTATCATAATTGGACAATTACCAGTTATAGAACTACGTAGGTGTTGGTTCGCTTTTTTACTCCATGGATCCCAACGATAGAGAAACATGGGCGGCATAATGACATAAAGGATATTTATCTGATACAACTCTACTCTTTGAAGGATGCAGTTGAAGTACAAAATAAAAAATGGTGGCAATACATGTCTAGCGTTATGTGACTCAAGGCTATAATATCCATAATGTACCGATGGGTTGTTTTGTTGTCTACACAATAGGGGAGATTGTTGACAGTGGCTCCCCCGATTATTCATTTTCATAGCACATCAAGTCAAAAAGGATATGTAGTGGTAAGTTGAGATCTCAATGCACCCGTGAAGATGCTTCTGTGATGGTTGATGGTCTCCAACTCATGTCATGAGCGTTGTATCAATATTTTTAATTTGGGGTCGGGTTCTGCAGTTTGAGTGTAACTCTCCATGAAGGGTCACGTCATGATACATAAGCCTTTCCCGCCATTATCACCGGTATGCATCTAGATACTTCCACTTAGATGGATTGCCTTAGCAAGCAAAGGCCTTCCACGCTTTCGCTCAGCCACCGTTCCTCATATTTCTCGGATGGACGATTCAAGCCGCAAATATCGATATGTAAGTCATTTTGAAATTGCTTATTATTTTTTCTAGAACTTTGATATGTCTAATTACTAATAGGAATACATTGTTTTTTAGTTGGAGACCTTTGAAGAAAATTGGAAATCATAATCTTCATATGTTGAACTCGATTTGATCGTATATTTTTTCCATTCAAGTATTAAAATGTATCAGGCGGGGAGCACTCATATCACATACCACCTAATGAATGAATGATGTTATTTATGGAATTTTTGGATTGAAACTATTTCATATTTGAGAAATTTGAAATTTCAAAATATTACACATAGTTTCAATCAAAAAATTTACTTAGTTTCAGTCCAAAAATTCATGCAAAACTGTGGAAATCTTCACATTTAAATAATGAATGTTTTGAGGAATAATTTATTATTGCAATATTTGATAATTTTGAAAGAAGTTTAGATCATTGATTTGTTTCTCTTATTCTAACATGGTGCATAATGGAAGAGGATGAGAATCTCGTTGATAAATATGCCCAAGGAGCCCCTTGCATCCCCTTTTATAGTTGTCAAGCCACTCGGCTGTGGGAGTGGGATATTTTATGGCATTACTCGAACTACATTTGTAGTTGGTTTTCAACACATTGAAAGAATAACCTTTGAGGTGAAGGCATTGCAGTGTTTAAAAACGACATGAGAATCGCCCACATGTTAAGAGATTGAAAGGACACCGCCATCTCATGCGCTGTACACTTTCAGATCTTCTCCTCGCCATTTTCTTCATCGGCTTCTCCTCTAAATGAGATCTCATCTTCTTTTATTTTTACCTACCATGCCACAACAATAAATTGATTGTTACACCTTATTATTGAACCCATATGTTGATTGAAAAAATGAATTTTAGCATCATATTTATTCAAAGCTGATTTTAGAGCAACTTTTCGGTTTTTTTTTTCAGCTTTGGAATGTTCCATGTGAGAAAATTTAGCAAAAAAAATTAAGAAAAGGCATACGTAATTTTGTAAATTTATCAAAGAAATAATTAAACAAAGTAGTTGTCTTTAATAATATATTTTTGGTCTGAATCCAGTGGAAAAAATTAAGGTGAGATCTTGATTTGTGTTATTGAATCAAGCTAATCGCACATATGGATCGTAACACCCTAAAAAACCACTAGGGCACTTATATTGTGCATATTTTACCCATGAATTACCCATCAAGCTTGTGATTTCAATGAATTCCTGCCTTATTTTAAACAAATTAGATCGGAAAAATCCACCGTAAAAGTTTCCAACAATTCCCATTAAAAACAACTCCAATTTTTATTTGAATGCCGTAACACTAAGATCCCGACTTTATTTATAAAATGGATCCATTAAAAATTGAGAACTTAGATACCCATAACCCAAAAATTATTGAAATTTGTACTTCCCACTTAATAAGGATTTGTGTTGAATATCAATCCCAATTATCACTTGTGTTAGCTTTATACTTTTCCATCATTGGTTTCTTTTTAGTTTTTCCATCATTCAACTGAACCCAATGATTTTGTTAGTGTATAGGCTTTAAGAAAAATCATTATTTTCCATCTTTGGAATAACCAATAATTTTATTTAGACCCTAGGGAACAATCCATCAAATGCATAGAGATCATATATATTAATCCATCAATTTGATTTCACTACAAACTTCATTTTTGTTTGAAAGTGAAATAACCTCAAGTTTGCAACTTAGTTTTTCCATCACTTCGACACTCGATAGATCCAACATTTTAAATGCTAAAATGGATCGAGCACTTTTCTTCCTACACAAAGCATTACACATCCCCAAACCAATCGGACTATAGAATGCGTCACTTCTAGAATCTACTAGAAAGGAAAGAGACATGTCAAATCGTTAGGCCAAGTTAGCAATTGTGAAATAAAATAAATGTCAAAATTGTATAGCCAATAATGCTAGTGCTTAGAGGTGAGATACTCTTCAAGTCTAAATAACATAGATATGCTAGCCCTCTTCTTACAAAGAGGTAGTCAATGTACAGATATCCCAAGTCTCCTCTCACGTAGTTAGGCTTACACGTACATATGTTGGCTTATGTATAATTTCTTTTCTAATAAAATTATCGAGCCAACATATATGGAATTTTCCAAAACAAAAAGGAAATGAAAAATAGCATTACAACAAAACATCATACATGCTAGAAGAAACTTTGAATAAACTCGTTCAATGAATTTTTATAAATGTCAAAGTACCAAAATTTTGCAAATATTAGAAAATCTTACACAAGCATTTATGTGCGTACCCCACACCAAGATTTTGCTCAAATTTTCCACTTTTGTCGGGCCCTGAGATTTATCCGAGCATCAATTCTTGCTTCTTCTCGCTAATATCTAAGATTTACGTGCATCCCGAATGTTGCACTTATTACAAAATTATTTTCTTCGTTGTATATTGGTTTTCTTTGTTTGAAACATTTACTAGAAGAAATATTAAGAAGAATGTTGGAGAGTGTTAGAAATGGTTTAGTGGTTTATCCATTTTTTTCTTAGCATTGAAACAAGGAATAATGCCCTTGTATCAAATGGAAAATTCTTTTACATTTTAGGTTGTAAAATTATTAAAAACAAAAGAAATGATAATATTTTCGGTAATTTGTGAATCGTTCTTTATATATTTATCTAATTAAGTATTATTTACTTTTGAATATTATCATAATGAAAATTACATTATTTTGCAATGTTATTAATTATTGAATCATAAATTTGCACTTCATGTCATTTATTATCCATGTACGATGTGAACATTTATTATTGTTAGTGTTTTTTCACCTATAAATGAATAGACTAGTATTTAAAATTTAACCATAATTTCTAATTTTTAAAAATATATTTTGTTAACTATACTGAAGTTTAAATTTTTCTCATTTCTTTTTAAGACTAATAAGTAGTAGATTTTTTTAATACAAGGAAGTAAAATATGAACCAATAAGAGATGGTTAGTTAAATGGTAGAGAAAAGAAGCTGTATCTATGTAAATCAAGTAACTTTCTGTGATGATTAACAAGGATAAGTCTTAGGGTTATTTAGCATCATTCTCGACAACTTTCCTTCCGCAGATGTTTCCTTGGAAGTTATATAGATTTAACAGTTTTATTGAATGAAAGTGAATCGTTTGTTATTAGTGATATGCAATCTAATATTTCAACATCACTGACACAGGCATATCATTAAGTTGTATTTCTTTACCATGAGTGTAGAATGAAAATTCAAGGATCATTAGACAAAGAAAAAAGGACTCCCATATTTTCCTCACAAGCATGTACTATAGATAATTACTATATTGGCCAATGGTAAAACATGTGTGGACCTACATAAAGTGCTAGAAAATCATCTCAACAGACAGAGAAGAGGAGTTCTGCAGTAGTTATACTTTAAAATGCCAAAATCCTTCTATTGACTAAATGTTTTGTTATTGTGACCAAACCTAAACCAGATGAATATTGTGGTATCAGCCCTGCCCCAGAAATTTACATGGTCCTTTGGTAAAAATATATTAATAAAAATTTTGTTAAGTAAAATAAAAGTACACTTGTAGAAAATCCTTATCAAATCCTCGTTTATTATGGAGATCACTAGTCGCTTAAGTTTATAGCCTATAGCTTCAGAGAATGTACATCGGGGCTTTACACCGGGAATAACTACAAAACATTGGATGTCACCAAAGATCGGAGACCTCATTGTTGATACCAGCCTTGTTTGATTTGTGGTCCAATGTAATACCCCCAATTTGTGTGTTGAATTTTTTTAAAAGTTAGACATTTGAACTTAATCCTAAGGGGTAAAATTCAAGGGATAAGTATGATGTGAATGTAATCAGAAGATTTTATTGAGGAAATAAATAAAAATGATTGTGCATTTTGACCAAAAAGAGAATTTGAGATCACTCACAAACTAGAGGATGGGATACAAGGCAATAAATCCCCAAAAATCTTTCAAAAAATCCTTGAAAGAATTTAAATTAGATTTGAGGAGGAATCTGAATTTCCTCAATGAAGAGGAGTAGTTGTAAGAGTGGGGTGAAAAAGCCTTGTAGGCCGAGGGAAGCAAGAAGTGAAAAGAGTCCCAAAATGGGAAGCCTAGGCTAACAAAGAAAGAAAGCATCCGCTATTCCGGACGCGAATTGTAGTGCTGATGCTTTGGGGAAATATGAGCTTAAATATGCCGGCTCCTAAGCGTACCGAGGTTGGTCCGCTCGGGAAGTGATCTCACGGGGGGAGTCCCGGGAGAGGAAGAGGACTCCAAGGTTGGGAGGTTGGTCAATTGGTAATAGTGGTATGTTTCCCGTAGTTTCGTTTAATTCTCGATGTATTATGGTATGAATTAGCTACATATAAAAATTTAGAGACATTTTATGTTTGATTTTACTTACATTTTAATGGGTAGTCCATCATAAGGCATTCATACCTGCATTAATCGTTTAGTTGTAGACCGTAACCATGGAGTAGAAACCCCATAAACTTTAAACCAAGGTTGGTTTAAATCATGCCATTTGGTCCTACAGAGAAAAAAAATATATGATTTGGTCATTAAAGATACAATAATTTTAGGATATTTTATGCCCGTATATGGGCTAGAAAAAACATTATAGCAGAATCGAAGCATGCATGGTATCTAAACAAATAAAAGAATACAAGAAGATATTAGAATATGATACTCAAAATTTTGCTAGAAAAGAGAAATTTATTCTATATGATTTTATAACAATTATAATGGTATAGATTGAACTTCTGTAGGCCATCTTGCCCCTAAACAATTGGACCATAGCAAGCACTTGACTTATAATCAATGTTTTCTAGTCATACTATTAACTACATATAGTATACATCAAAAGAAAAAGTAGAATTTAAGAGTATGCATTATGGTATGTAGTTATAAATTCTTGTTAAACTCCAAAGCAAATCTTCACTGGCTTAAATTATAGAGCATGTTGTGTTTTAATTTTATTTCCTAACCTATCAAGGATATGGTATGGTATGTATTATAAAGCCAAGGATTAATGAATATTGTCAAAGGAACTATTGCATACATGTATATGCATTTAATAAAAACGTATATATATAGTACAATGCGATCCAGTTAGTATGTAGTTCTTTAAAATCGACTATAGGTGAGATATATACAAAAATGAAGCATATAGGGTACAAGAGAGATAGGAATACGAAAACATATGAAACTCCTTATATGTAAAACAAGAAATCACAACAGCTTCTTCATATCTATAGATGTCACATAAAAGATACGAGGAAAAAAAATAATAAAACGAATCATACGTTTATATGTGTAGAATATATGACCGAAGGAAAAGTCAATACGAATTATAGGTATCCATGGTAAAGTATATGAATGATTAAACAAATGCCTATTCAAATTACAGAAATAGAGGGCGAGTAAAATTAAAACAAATTATTATACGTCGTGGATTTCGTCAAACAAGTACCTCGACTATAACGAAGTGCGCGAACCTCGCCATTTAGATCTATTAATAGGTAATGTATTTAACCGGGAGGAGTGATACAAATATTATTAAAATACATTATAACTGTTTAACTAAGGAAGCAGACAAGACCGGCGTTAGTAGATTTACACAAATGGATAATGCACCGCCATTACGAGACCGCGCGTAATATAGATCGCTGGTCGTTTATATGTCGCACACTCAGATATTAACTTAAATGCAAGCAATTGGGTTTCATGGCTAACCTAATACAAAAATTTAATTAATCGCGAAGAACGTTGCCATTATCAACACATCTAAACACAACGTTGAGACCTGAAGCCAAGCAGCAAACCTAAAAACTACCGGGGAGAGGCGAGCAAAGGATGCATTAGCCGACCACAAGAAAAACAAACGAGACAAATTAAACATATGTACGAGTATCACAAAATAAAAAATAGGGGAATGTAGACGTTGTGTCAAGAAATGATCGCAGCCGCATATTAAGTTCGTATTGACGGGGAGGGAACCCGCCTAACGAGCCAGTAGGTTTGTAGCCGACCGCTAGGGAAAAGTGGAGAAACAAGCTGGCCATGTGAATGACAAGAACGCTCGCGTTGCTAATTTGAAGCCTAAGACAACGCCGAGCACCGGCGTCTGGTCTCTCGTCCGGGAGGTCGACGTGTTGTCCTCCGCAATATACAAATTCGAAAAGAATTAAATACGCATACCCCACTAAACCACGAAGAAAACATACAAATCTACGTCGTAAGGGAGATGACGAAATACAAGATCAGGAAGAAAAAATGAAACCCCGTATGGAGTTCGACCACACTCACAAGAATTCAGCCGATGAGGAAGCCTGAACTCAACACCGTCATGACCTTAAACAATTTGCCAAGTAAACCTGGAAAACGCCAATACAACTCTACCCTGAATGGAGGAAATATCGATGAATCCGAACCCGCCCGGAGCTTCAACTTAAAAGGAACTCCTGCAACCCTAATTACACCATTCCGTAAAGATCCGAAAATCCCAAGGCTGGAGTGCAAGGTCACCTATGTCGATAGGACTCGTACTCAACGATATTAAGATGCGTCTACTAAGATCGCGGTGAGGCGACATGTCAATTAGCGGTGGCTATCCATCCAACCCATGCCAGGGTCCGAGACGAGACGCGCTCGACGATCAGTACTCTCCTTCCTCCGGGATCAATACGTCAACTCTCCGGCTGCGTACGTGTTCACACTAACCCTAGTTAACGTACTCGACGTCACCACAAAAGACGCTTGAGCTAGCCGAATGCCTGGCTATAAAAATAACCGTAATCATGGAAAAACAAACACAAACCGAAGCCGAAGGTTGCACCGAGGAATGTGGTTTCGCTGCCGCCGACCTCGCACAAGTATGCACACACAATAACTCCGCTTATGCCGTGGGGAAAATCTGGCCAACACCGTAATTGACACGAAGGGTTGAAAAATTCGAACATCATGACTCGCCGCATAAACCTACGTTTAAAATTTTAATCATAACTCAAACGTCAAGTCGTGATCGAATGTGCTTGTTCGAATGTAATTATAACTATGTGAAAACCTATACTTCGACGTAACCGAAATGGGGGGTAGGTAAAAGAGCGACCGCGTTGAGCATTCAATGATTTTTCACTTGTAACCTGTACACATTTCATAATGATATATATAGATATTCGTAAGGATCCATCAAAAAGGGAAATGGAGTTAATTTAATTATAAGAATAGATATAATGATGTCACTTCAACATCTAGTCTAAAAAGGTTGACATAGGTATATAATACCTATATATAGGTATAGGTGCCATATATATGTATATATACAACATATGCTTATTAAATTAATATGGCCAAAGGCTATATATATATACATGCAAACCATATCCCCGGATAAATATATAAATATAATGATCTCTACACATACATATAACCTCTACACATACCTATATAGGTGGATTAAGGGTATTAGATCCATAAGTGTGATACATAGTTAGAGGTAGAATTTACAAATATATGGGAGAATAGATAAGGCTTTAGAAGAGGATATTAAAAAGGTATGGGAGAACCCCATCTTCTAATAATACAGAAGATATATATATATATATATATATATATATATATATATGTAGATATAAGGTTGAAAGGAATGTAGGTGAAGTGTTCAATGTTTGAGGTAACATGGAAATGCTAGATGATCCAAGGAAATTATATAAAAGGAAGTACAAGCAAAATCGTAACCGCATTTCAATAACTCGTGAATAGAGCTAAAACCCTGAAGTATTCAAAAGGAAAATAAAACAAAAAAAATTCCTTAAACTCGGAGGTGTTACAAATGGTATCGTAGCACCGGTTACAAAAAATTGGGTCACACTTTGTGCTCACTACTTATTACATATTTTGTTTTTGTGGTTTTATAAACATTTTACACCGTGTTGTGTAAGTGTACAGCTGAATGGTCAAGGTGAAGGGATTTATGGATCTCACAGATGAGTTTGCTACCTGGCATCCCAATGCCCCAGACGTACAGGTTATGGGCCAGGCCGTAACGCAGAATTACCGAATCGAGAAGCCGTAATGACATGTTTGCCATCAGCCAAGAAGGGAGTGTGAAAATCCTTCATCAGAGAACTAATCCTCTGTGAATAGCCGTGAAGGCGAAGGTTCCTGAAAGAGAAATACATGGATGAGTCTCTGATGATGAGGATGGCGAGACAAAGCTGAAAGATAAATGTAAAAGAGAGTTGCAAGGAGAGTTTAGAAAGATCAAACCTCCTTCCTATGATGGGGAGAAGGAGGAGGATGTCAAGCTTGGGTTGCTGAACATGATCAAGTATTTCTAAGTATATGAATATGAGAGCAATCAAGGCCGATTAGCTTTGTATCAGCCGTAAGGAAAGCCACACCGTGGTGGGAAGAGACAAAAATGGTGCATGCCATTGATGAAAAAACTCACATTTCGGAAGATTTTCGTACTAAGTTCAAAAGTCGTTATTTGAAAACGAACGTTATTATGATGATAAAGCAAAAGAATTCCATGAATTTAGACTAGGATGTACCACTATTGATGAGTTTGTCACTAAGTTTACCAATTTACCGAGGTATGTTCTTACATAAGGGAAGAAAAAGCAAAGGTTCAAAGGTTTTTGAATTGCTTACCTACCGTGTACAAAGAGAAAATTGAGTTTGACAACCCGAAGACAATGGATGAAGTCATAGAAAAGCGTATTATGCTATCACGCTTAGCAAAGCCGAACAAGGAAGAGCCGGTCAACAAGGTGAGTTCAAAGGAAAAAGACCAAAACCAAGATATCTAAGAAATTTTGGTAGAGATCATCAACCCGAAAAAAATTCAATAAACCAAAGAAAGTCGGATCGCTCAATCCCAAGTGGTTTCAAAACCGGTAGAAGGAACAATAAAAAGGAAGGGACACGTAATGAAGGAACCTTGAAGTGTTGCATGGAGAACCCCATATGATGAGGATTGCCCCCATAGAAATATCCATATGATCAACAGGAGCGAGAGGCAACAATTACCAATGACATAGTCAAGCATACCAACTATCAAGGGGCCTTTGGAAAATCTGCAAAGGTAATATCAAGCTACCCATGGTGGGAAATGGAGGGTAAGATTTCTGACCTAATGACATCGTTTTGATTGATCCAGTAGTTTCTTGAGTTACATTAGTCCCGAAATTGTAGAAAAATGTAACATTAAACCCGAAAAGCTCTAAGCATGGTTGGTACAAATAGCCACCGGAACTAAGAGAAAAGTCACACATAAATTGCCCAAAACAGCACACAATTGAATGGCTCTACCAATGTATGCAAATTTGAACATATTGCCCTTAGATCCCATGATCCATTGATAGAATGGATTACTGAAAAGAGGAAAAGCCCGATGAACTCAATGGGATAAAACGCCGTATCATGGGTAGATGAAGAAGGGAAACCTTTACACTAAATGGAAACCAAAATCCATATCAGTAAGACAAATATCGGCCTTGCAGAATTGAAAAGCAGGGCCTAGAAAAGGATACTAGGTCTATGTGCAAAGGCATGTAGAAGAAATAGAACAAAACTCGAGGAAGAGTTACCGGATGCTATACCAAGCCATCGTAGAATTTAAGGAAGTCTTTCCCAAGGAAATCCCTCATCTTCCCCCAAAAGAGAGATTGATTTTTTCATAGATCCGGTGGCCGGGAGCCACACCTCGTTTCCCTGAGCTCTCATCTGATGAGTCCGCCGTGAATCGATGGAGCCGAAGATGCACCGCAAGAATTATTGATAAAGGTTACATTAGACCAAGTGTATCTCCATGGGGAGCACCGTTTTGTTTGTTAAAAAGAAGGATGGAACTTTTAGGATGTGTGATGATTATCGTCAACCGAACAAGGACTAATAAGAATAGATATCCACTTCCTAGAATGATGATCTCGTTTCGATCAAGTGAGGCCTACTTTTTTCCAAGATAGACTCATGATCGGCTATCACCACTTAGAATTAAGGGAGAAGACATCAAGAACAATTTTTCGAACCGTATGAGCATTACGAATTTGTAGTCCTACCTTTGGATTGAATAATGCCCTGCTACATTTATGGCCGATGACGTCGTGTTGAATATACTTGGACAAATTTGTTCTTTGCACCATGATGATATCCTAGTTTACCTTAAAATGAGGAAGAACATAAGGAACACCGTAATGTTGTTGCAACCTAAAAGAAAATCAACTATATACAGCACTATGAATGTGAATTTTATAAAGATAAAATTCAATATTTGGGTCATATTATTTCGAAAAAGGGCTTGCAGCTGACTCTGAAAAGATAAAAGTACCATGAATGGCGTCCAATCGAGGTTTCAAGAAAAGAAGGTCATTCATGGGGATGGCAGTTACGATCTAGAGATTCAGAAAGATTTTCGGCCATAGCACATCCCATCACTTCATTGCAAAGAAAGGGGAAGTGTCAAGTTTGTGTGGATCGAAAAATGTCAATACGCTTCGCGCGAAAAATGTAAAACTTATTTCAGCCCCTATATTAAAATTGCTGATCCCGATAAAGAGTTTGTTGTATGCACAAAGATGCTTGCAGAGAAGGGCTAGGAGTGGGTCTTGTTGCAGAAAATTCACTATTGCGTATGAATCTAGAAACTCGAAAATACATGAACGTAATTATAGTGCGTATGATTTGGAATTTGAGTGTACCGTTATCCATGCTCTAAAAATGGGAGGCATTATCTTCCGGGGAAGAAATTCACACGTATGATCGATCATATTAGTCTTAAATATTTCTTTTCTCTCAACTCCGACCTAAATGCAAGACAAGCTAGATGGTCAGTTTCCTTTTCTATGTGAATTTGATATGGACATAAAAGTACAATAAGGAAGGAGAATAAAGTTATGATGCATTAAGTCGAAATTCTTGTCAAAATTTAAACAAAGATGGGGAGTAGTGCCCATATGGAGGTAGAGGAACTGTGGGGAAAGCAAGCAACTCAAGATCCCAACTATGAAGCACTATTGGTGAAACTACAAGCAAAGCATAAACTCGATTTCACTAAAACCAAAAAGGGCTGCTCTATTACAAAAACAGTTGTATATTCCAAATATAGAGTCATTGAAAAAGATCAATTTTAGATGAATATCACAAACAACCCTAAGGCAGACATCCAGATACCAAAAGATGTTAACAAACTTTGAAGAAGTGTTGTTCGCCAGAATGAAAGGGTGGTTTAGCGAGTATTTAAGTAGATGTATGGAATGCTGCTAGTTAAAGTTGAGAATCAACACCCGTGGCTTTTAAATCCGTTGCCACTGTGAATGGAATGGGACACGCTTTCCATGTATTTTATACCAGGATTACCTAAGACTAAATATCAAGATGATTCTCAGATGGTAGCAGACACTCACAAAAGATGCTCACTTTATATCGTTGAAATTCCATTTCTAATGTACTTTCAAGTAGCAAATGTTTTCCTAAAGGAGATAGTAAGGATTCATGGGAGTTCCCAAGGTGATTGTCTCAAATCGAGATGCTAAATTTACAATGCTGAGGGGATTGTTTGGTGACGTGGGTACTAAGCCGAATTTTAGTACCGCCACCACCCTCAAACCGATGGGCAAACAGTAGACAAATCAAATTTAGAAGATATGTTGAGAATGTATGTGATGGATAGGCCATCAAAATGGGAAGAGTATCTCGCATTTGGTCGAGTTTGCTTCATAATAATAGTTTACCAACCTCTATTAAGATGAGTCCGTTTGAGGCACTCTATGGGAGAAAGTGCCGTACTCCCTTGAGTTGGAGTCAACCAGAGGATAAACTGGTGTTGGGACTAGATGCACTACAAGAGATGGAAAGAATTGTCAAGCAAATACAAAGAAATATCAAGACAGCACAAGATCGCCAGAAAAGTTATGCTGATAAGAAAAGAGTGCACCGAGAATTCAAAGTGGGGGATCATGTGTATTTACGCATCAAACCCAAAAAGAGCACACTTTATGCTGGAAGTTGTGCAAAACTTGCACCTAGATATTGTGGGCCTTTTGAAGTATTAGAAAGGGTGGGACCAGTGGCTTACAAGCTGGCCTTACCACCCCATGTTAGAGTGCATGATGTGTTTCATATTTCATTATTGAAAAGATATGTACATGATGCTTCTCACATAGTTGATTGGAATGTTGTACAGGTGGAACCAGAAGGGGAGTTTCTGCCAGAACCGCTTCAAATACTGGAGTGGAAAGAAATTGAATTGAGAAACAGAACAGTGGCCAGAGTAAAAGTGCAGTGGAAGCACTTTACTGCTGAAGAAGCTACCTGGGAAAGGGAAGCTGAAATGATGGAAAAATATCCATTTTTGTTTAAGTGAACTCTAGTAGTTGAATAACAACACCGAGGACGGTGTTTATTTTCAGAGGGGGAATATGTAACACCCCCAATTTGTGTGTTGAATTTTTAAAGTTAGACATGTGAACTTGAATCCTAATGGGGTGGACCCCAAGGGATAAGTGTGATGTGAATGTAATTGCATAATTTATTTGAGGAAATAAATAAAATGATGGTGCATTTTGACCAAGATGAGAATTAGAGATCACTTGCCAAATCCATGAGGATGGATAAGGCAACAAATCCCCAAAATCTTTCAAAAATCCTTGAAAGAAATTAAATTAGATTGAGGAGGAATCTAAATTTCCCCAATGAAGAGGAGTAGTTGGGAAGAGGTAAAGAAAAGCTGGAAAAGCTGAGGAAAAGCTTAAAGCAGCTTTAAAGAATCCCAAGATGGGAAGCCTAGGCTAAACAGGAAAGAAAGCATCCTGCTATTCTGGACGCGGAATTAGAAACATGCTTTGGGGAATTATGAGCTTAAATAAGCTGCTCCTAAGCAGATCAGGGGTTGATCTGTTCTAGGAGGTGATCTCTGCTCGGGGGGTGAGTCCTGGGAGATAAAGAGGACTCTAGATAAAGAGGACTCAAGGTTGGGAGGTTGGTCGATTGCGATATGTGGTATGTTACTTTGTAGTTTTACGTTTAATTCGATGTGTTATGGTATGAATTAGCTACATATAAAAATTTAAAATTTGTATGTTTGATTTTGGTACTACATTTAACGAGTCCATCATAAGGCATTCACCTTCAGGATCCGTGCAGTTCTAGACCCGAGAGAAATCCATGGAGTAGAAACCCCAGAAACTCTAAACCAAGGTTGGTTTAAATCTGAAGTTACTTGGTCCCCATAGAGAAAAAAATATATTATTTGGCTTCTTGAAGATACAAACGGGATATTTTATGCCTGTATATGTGCTAGAAAAACATTATAGAAGAACTGAAGCATGCATGGTACCTAAAAAATTAAAAGAATACAGTAAGATATTAGAAAATGATACTCAAAATTTTGCTAGAAAAGAGAAATTCTATTCTATATGATTTTTATAACAATTATAAGGGTATAGATTGAACTTCTAGAGCTATCCTTGCCCTTGAACACCTGAATCATAACAAAGCACTTGACTTATAATTAATGTTCTCTAGTCAAGTACTATTAACTACATATAGTATACATCAAAACAAAGTAGAATTTAAGAGTATGCATTATAGAATATGTAGTTATAAATTCTTATTAAACTCCAAAGAAAATCTTCACTAGTGAAGGGTTAAAGTACTCATAGAAATTATAGAGCATGTTGTGTTTTAATTTATTCCCTAACCATTGAAGGATATGGTATGGCTATAGATAAAAAGCCATGATTAATGAATATTGTCAAAGGAACTATTGCATACATGTATATGCATTTAACAAAAACGTATATATATTAACAAGTATCCAAAGTTAGTGCATGTAGGTTTTTTTAAAATCGACTATAGGTGAGATATATACAAAAATGAAGCATATATGGTACAAGAGAGATAGGAATACGAAAACATATGAAACCCTTATATGTAAAACAAGGAACCACAAATACACTCCTTATATCTATAGATGTCATATATGACACAAGAGAAAAAACTAATAAACACGAACCATACGTTTATATGTGTGTATAATATATGACCCGAAGGAAAAGTCAATATGAATCAAAGGTATCAATGGTAAAGTATATGAATGATTAAACGAATGCCTAGTCAAACTACAGAAATAGAGGGCGAGTAAATTAAAACAAAATGTTATACGTCGTGGACTTCTGTCAAAACAAGTCCCTCGGACTATAACGAAGTGCGCGAACCCGGCCATTGAGATCTGTTAATAGGTAATGAAGCAAACTGGGAGGAGTGATATAGCGACCATAAAATACATTATAACTATCTCTAACCATAGGCGGTACAAGACCGCGCAGAGATTTACACAGTGCTAACAGAACGCTATTACGAGACCGCGCGTAATATAGATCAGTGACTGTCTATATGCTGCACGCGGTATATTAACTTAAATGCAAAGCAATTGGGTTTCATGGCTAACTGAATACAAAATTCTTACCTCAGTCGCGAAGAACGCTGCCATTATTGAACACATCTAAACACAGCGTTAAATCGCGTCAGTGCAAACCTAACAACTACTGAGAGGCGAGCAGGATGCATTAGCCGACCTGTCAGTAAAACAAATGAGACAAATTAAAATATATGTACGAGTATCACAGAAAAAATAGGGAAATGCATACACTGTGTCAAGAAATGAAATAGCCCAGGTATTAAGTCTAGACGCGGAGGAACCCAGCTAATCAGCTAGGGTTTGCAGCTGAACAGTTATGAAAATTGGAGAAACACAAGCCCTGTGAATGGATAAAGTAAACGTCGCGTTGCTAATTTGAAGCCTAAGAAACGCCGAGAACCGGCTGGGTCTCTCGTCTGGGAGGTCGACGTGTTTTCCCCTCTGCAAAATACAAATCTGAAAAGAATTAAAAATGGCATACCCTACTAAACCACGAAGAAAAACATACAAATCTACGTCATAAGGGAGATGACCGAAATACAGAACTGCAGAAGAAAAAAAAATGAAACCCCTCTATGGAGTTCGACCACACTCAGTAACGATGATGAGAAGCCGCAACTGAACCCTGTCATGACCTTAAACACCGGCGAAGTAAACTGGAAAACGCCACAACTCTGCCCTCGGGAATAAGAGGAAAGATCGGATGAACCCGAACTGCGCCGGAGCTTCAACTTAAAAGGAACTCCTGTAACCCTAATTCCACTATTCCAGAAAGATCCAAGAATCCTCAGGTTGAGTGCGGAAGGTCAGCTATGTCGATAGGACTCGTACTCAACGATATTAAGACGCGGCTCCCACGGTACCTCGGTGAGTCGACATGTCAATTAGCAGAGCTATCCGTCCAACCCATGCTAGGTCTGAGACGAGACGCGCCGGCGGTCAGTACTCTCCTCCCGGGATCAATACGCCAACTCTGTTTGCAGATAGAAGTTCACACGTTAACCCTAGTTAACGTGTATTCGACGCTCCAGCCACAATACGCGTGAGCTAGCTGAATGTCTGCGGTGGTGCAGAACCGTAATCATGGAAAAAAAAACAAACCGGACGAAGGTTGCACCGGATTGAACGTGGTTTCGTCGTCGCCGACCTGCATAAGTATGAATACACAATAACTCAGTTATGCCGTGGGGAAAAATCCGGCCAATACCTGTAATTGGACATGTAAGGTTAGAGAAATCCAGAACATCATGACTCGCCGCGTAAACCTACGTATAAAATTTTAATCATAATTCAAACGCTCAAGTCGTGATCGAACAGGCTTGCTCGAATGTAATTATAACTATGTGAAAACCTATACGGATGTAACCGAAATGGGGGTAGGTAAAAGAGCGATCGCGTTGAGCATTCAGTGATTTTCCACCTGTAACTCATACGCATTACATAATGGTATATATTCGTAAGGATCCATCAAAAAGGGGAACGGAGTTAATTTAATTATAAGAATAGATATATTGGCGCGCCCCAATACCTTGGACCTATGTATATAATACATATATATAGGTATAGGTGCCATATATATGTATATACACATATGCTTATTAAATTAATATGGCCAAAGTCTATATATATACATGCAAACAATATCCGTGATAGATATGTAAATATAATGACCTCTACACATACATATAACCTCTACACATACCTATATATGTGGATTAAGGATATTAGATCCATATAAATGTGGATACATACTTAGATGTAGAATTCACAAATATATGGGTGAATGGATAAGGCTTTAGAAGAGGCTATTGAAAAGGTATGGGAGAACCACATCTCTTAATATTGTAAAGGGATATATATATATATATACACATATATATATGTATATATAAGGTTGAAAGGAATGTAGGTGAAGTGTTCAATGTTTGATGTAGATGGAAATGCGAGATGATCAAAGGAAATTATATTAAAAGGGAAGTACAGTTAAAATTCAGAACTCATTATTTCAATTAAATACGTGAATAGAGGGAAACCCAAATTGTATTCAAAGGATTCCTTAAGCTAGGGTGTTACACTATGATACCCTTTTATCCAAAATTAGATGACATGAGTGGACTAGGTATAATTAAAGAAAAAAAGAGGTCAAAAATGGGGGAAAGCGAGGCTTAGTATAGGTGGCAAAAATAGGTAAAGTTGAGAATTAACGGTTTTTCATAAATAATTATAAATTAAAATATTTCTGTACCAACAACATAATTTTTCACGGGTCCACCTAGACCTGGTCTTATTTACATCAACATAAGAAGTTGTAAATCATGGGTATTACATAGTCCCCCCCCAAAAAGACGGAAAAATCATCCTTTGTGTTTTGCGGATAAAATCTTGTTATTCTTTGAACAACGTTGGATACACTTCTTTCATACTTTGTTCCCATTCCCATGTAACTTCTTAGGTGTAAATTATGTCCACTTCACTTTCACCCGAGCTATTGTTCTATTCCCAAGTACGGTTTCTTCCTATTCCGATACACGAAGTGGTTCTAGAAAGAATCCCCTTGATGCTACATGTATCAAATTCCATTCAACCACATGAGAAAAGTCATGAAAATATTTTTTCAATAATGACACATGAAAAACATTATGACTCTATAACTAGGTAGAGCCAATTTATATAAGCTACCGGGCCGAGATAGTTTCAAAACCTACAAAGGGCCTGTTATTGTGGTGCTCACTTAAACAACTACCGGTGTGCGGGGTACTCTTGCGAGGTTTCATCCTCAAGTACACATGATCTCCAACCTTAAATTATTTGTGTATTATTTCTTATCTTCATAACCCTTTTGACAATCTTGAGATACTTTGATGTTCTTTTGAATTTTCCTTATTGTTTATTCCATTTCATGTAATTCCATAGGTCCAAGTACCATTTTTTCCTTTCCTTGACTCCAACTAAGTGGAGTATGGCATTTCCATAAAAAGCCTCAAATAGACTCATCTTAATAGATGTTTGATAGTTTGTTGTGAGGAAAATTCTGCAAATGTAGAATATAGTCCCACCTAGTGGGTCAATCCATTATATACATAAAGACACATACTCTACTATTTCATTTTGTCATTTATATCTTCTTGTCGAGGATGATTATGTTGAAGTTCATATTTGTTCCCATTCCCAGAAAATTTTCTTCGAGAATGATGATGTGAAATTTTCATCCCTATCTGAGAAAATGATCATCTTTGGTATTTTGTGAAGCAAAAATTTCCTTCATGAACACATTGGCCACTTGTGCTACCCAAAAATTGGATTGCATTGAAATAAAATGTGTGATCATTGGTTAGTGTGTCTACCACTTTGCCATAATGGAGTCATGTTGGTACTTATTACGGGTTAGTCTTGTGATAAAATCCATGGACATCACTTCCAAATTCCATTCTAAAATCAAAAGGGGGTTCAAAAAACCTACGGGATGTTGATGCTCTACTTTAACACATTGGAACTCGAAACATCTTGCTAGGTAATCAATTGTTTCTTTCTTCATTCCAAACCAAAACAAATTTCTCCTGATATTTGTCACCATATTTTGGTAACATGGATGACATGAATAAGGTCTCTTATGGTACTCATCCAAAATCACTTGCTTCAAGATTGGTGTGTTATGAATTTACAACCTGTTGTTTGTAAATTATTAATCATTTTAGATTCATTGTGTATCATGGGACTTTGACTTCTTCGTAATTTTTCTGAAATTCCAAATGAGGAATCTTATGAAAAAAATTTATTGGAGTTTGTTCCTCAGCATTGAATTTTACAACGGCACTTGTATAAGACAAAATTTGATGAGAGTTTCCCACTTAAAGCATCGAAATTCGGTTTTCCTTTCTTTAATGTGCTTTATCTCGATGTCAAATTAAGCTAAGGAAAGTTAACCATACGCTTGCCTTGCATTAAAATTGTAGAAATTAGACAAGCAATATGTATATCATAGATTGAATCCAATCTAACAATGTACTAAAGCTAGATAATATTAAATCTCTTCTACAAATCAATTGTAT
Source organism: Pinus albicaulis (assembly GCA_034641835.2). NCBI lineage: Eukaryota > Viridiplantae > Streptophyta > Pinopsida > Pinales > Pinaceae > Pinus > Pinus albicaulis. The sequence goes on along the minus strand of CM076570.1, from coordinate 1,157,094,704 downwards.
AAATTTAAACACAACCACCAATCACATGGAAACAAAGAAAAAATCAATCAAACCATAACACGGATAATTTCCCGAGGGGAAATATTATTGCTCAAAACCCCTCTGTCATATATTTTATATTCCTGAGAATCATGAAACAATTACAATGCACTCTTCTCACAGAGTCTCTTGCAATCTACTTATTGTCTCACATTGATCCGGACAAAATTGGGCCAAGTTAACTTCTCCAGTTTTTTAATAGCACAGGCGGTAGTTAGCACCGCTTTAACCTTTGTCTCAACTAGGTCTCGATCGGCCCATGTGCATGTATCTATTAATAGTAAATCATTAGTTGCATAGTGAATCCTTTGATTTTGAATCAAGCTAAGATTTAATTCCACTTGATCTATCACTAGTGCAACAAACGATTTACAACTAGTTCAGCGACTTTAACTCACACAATGAGTTAATTACTTACTCATGTGTTAAATTCATGCACTTAATTGCAACTTGAACTCTAAAACACATAGAATCACTACGCATGCCTCCAAAAACTACCTAAACTCGAAATACATGAGCCTAGCCCGAGTTTATCACACTCATTTAACTATTACAATTGATTATGAGATAAGATTACATTTTATTGTCCATTTTAATTAAGGGAAAATTAAAATAGGCATACACAAATTTGGCTCACACCGATGTAGGTGCTACCGAGACACGTGGTCCCACATTCATGTAGGTGTTGGCAGGCCTTGGTCCCACCCTAGTGTAGGTTTTTCTTGGACCTCTGGCCTCATCTAGATGTGAGTCTTGTCATATTTGTTTCCGGATACCAATTTCACTATTTATTATTTGCAAACTTCAACATAAATCTATTTGACTAATGAAATATTTAACATTGATATGATTATTCATAAGCACATTTCTTACCCAACATATAATGCCGCCATATTTTTAAGGGAGTGTATGACAACAACTAATTCTAAGACATAAATTGCATAATTTTTCTCTGTTTCTTCAATTTTCTTGACTCATAGGCTATCCTTTGTATTGTCTTGTGGCAATACTCCTCCCAATCATTCTATGCGAAAATCAGGTACACACCACAAAGTCATTTTTCGGATCCACAATTTTTATAATGGGGGCGAGTATTTAGTTTTTGTTTCGAGAATCTCAAATATTTCTTGGCACTTGGATGTCGATCAAACTTCACACCTTTTTGTGAAAAGTGTAGGATAAGCCAATGCGGAAAAAACTCTCCATAAATCTATGGTAAAATATTTAAATAACCATGAATTGACATATTGTTGGTGTGTTGGGTATAGGACAATTTCGCAGTTGTAGTTTTTCATATCTACACTTAGCCCTTCTTTAGAAATAACATACATGTCCCAAATATTGAATCTTTGGTTTGTAAAATTCACACTTGTTGAGTTTTGCATACATTTGGTGTTCCTTAATGTTTGCGGTACTATTTGAAGATGTTCTGGTGTTCCTCATTGTTCTTAGAGTACACGAGGAATATCATCTATGAATACTAGCACAAACTTGTCCAAATGTTTGTGTAGAACATGTTCATGGACACATGATAGTAACGAGGGCGTTTGTGAGTGCGAGAAAGGTAGGAATACGAACTTGTAATGTCCATACCGAGTTTGGAAAGTTTTTTGTGGATATATTCGTCTTTTTATGTATTGGTGATAAACAGGTTCTCAAGTAATTTTGAGATACGGTTTGCCCCCCTTACTTAACCAAATAGATCGTATTTGTGAAGTTACCAATTTTTTATAGTTAACTTTTTTAACTATCATAGTCTATGCATCCTCGGGATAACATCTTAAAGAATAAATTGGCACTCCCATGGAGACACACTTGGTACGATATACCCCTTGTTTAACAATTCCTGCAGCGAAGTTTTAGTTCTAACAATTAAAGGGTGCTCATTCTATATGGGGCTTGAGAAGCGGGTGGCTACTCATACCAACCTACATTAAATAAATATCTCTCTTAGGGGGAAGTGGAGGGAATTTATTGGGAAATACATCTTGGAAGTCCTTAATCCTTTGAAATTATTTTTTATATAGGTTCATTTTTATTCTTGTTGTCCCAAATATTCAATTTTACTTAGGACACTCGATAACCCTTCCTTGTTGTGCTTCAATTGTAATGTATAAGAGATTTATCTATGAGACAAAAGTTTTGGTTTCCCTCTTACTACAATTCTTGTCCTAGTGCATTAGTACAATTTACTATTTTTTACAAACAATTTAATACTACTTTACATTGTTCAGCCAATCCATACCAACTAGTAAGTCATAAGATCCTAAGAGGAGATTATTGATTCAAATTTTTAATGTACCCATTCATATTTATTACTCTTGTGCAATTTATGGGTTAAATTTCGTTGGTTACGGTAATGGCTACGACAACCAAAGTCTTTGGCTTTATATGTTGCAATTTACATTTTTCCACTATGTGTGGACTAATATAACTTAAACTAGATCTTGGATCAATTAGAAAAAGCATAAGTTGGTCAGAAATGATACCTTCAATTTCAATCATGGTTGATTGATGTTCGGCCAGCCGGCTCTTCTAATGCGGCTCGATTGAGGAGAATGCTTCTTGCAACATAATTCACTTTGGTTGCCTCACGCACTCCTTGAATTTTTTGAATAGCACGAGTGTTGTGTAGAGTCCCGCAACATGTGAGGTTCTCTTCACCCCCATCACTTCAAATTTTTTCATTGGTTATTCCTTGTGTCTCACTTTTGCACATTCCCCCTCCATGGGTTTGGAACCTGTGTGAGAATGGGATGGCTGATTTTCACCACCTTATTGAACATTTGCCGTTGGTGGTTTTACTTAAAATTTTAGATAAGGCTGGTTTGGGTAATTTTGAGATTGCTTGACCTTCCCTTTCTCCTTATTATTTGTCATATTTTAAAAGTTCTCATTCCTACCTTTAAATTGTTGATAGCACATTCATGCTTTCTAATAGCTTCATCCATAGTCTTTAAGTTGTCAAAATCAATTCTTCTTTGTATATGGTGGGTAAACAATTTAAAAAATCTATCTACCTTTTCTTTTTTCTCTTATGTAAGGTACATAGCGAAGTAAATTTGTGAACTTCGTCATGAATTCATCAGTGGTAAGTTGTCCCAACCTTAGCTCATGGAATTCCTTTGCTTTGTCATCATAATACCTCTCAGCAGGGTATACATGATTTAAAAATTATCTAAGAATTCTTCCCGAGATGGTATTTTCATCTAGCAAGTGTATGATTTTTGTATGTTCCCACCATAGTGCGGCTTTACCTTAAAATTTGTAACTTCAGCCTTTCTTTCATATTGCCTTTTTTACCCTTATGCTTGAAAGTATTTTACCATATTTAGGAGCCATGATTACGTCCTCTTCCTTGCTCCCCGTCAAAGGTTAGAGGCTTGATCTTGTGGAATTCCCCCTGCAACTCCTTCCTCCTTTTGGACTTAGAGTCTACTTTCCCAAACTTCTACCCACTCTCGAGATTTCTACGAGTTATTTTTTGTTTCTTTTCCTTTTGTTTTTTTCTTTTTTCTTCTGATGGCCCCGGATCTGAGGTTAACTCTCTTATCAACCTCTCTTGTTCATGACTAGCTTGTGTTGGCTTGATGGGTCTGACACGAGTTGAGAGGTTAAGGTTGCCACTTATACTACTAGCCCTTCGGAAATGACCTGCTTCCACGGTGAGGTCTCACTGGTAGTATGGGAGGGTCTTTGAAACAAGGTTTCCATGCCACAGGAGAGAGTAGGTAGCTAAGGCAAATATGCATTTGCAACTATCGGGTTCACATAGAATCGGTATAATAGCAAGCTCTTAACATTATAATCATCACGTAACCATATAAGCTACTATCATTAACATAAGCTGATCGATACATTCGCATCCACGTGTGCATGTGATTACCATCACGAACATTATAATCGTAGCTAATTCTTAGATCACAGATACATTCACAGCTTAAATAAATATCACGGATGCACTTACGGTAATAAAGACGATCCAATCCACATATCATAAAGACACTTCAAATGTATTCTTCATTCATTAGTATCCAGCAATTACAACCCTAAGCTTTGACTTGTACATAGCCTAGCGAGAGTGCACAAGTGGACTCGGGATCTCCATGCACACAACGTGAGGTCCTTACCCAAAACCACTTAAGATAGATCAAAAATATACCCGTAGCATCAATCCTAATTCCTATTACTTACTACACCCAACTATCTATCTATTTATATCATCGTAGCCTTTGTTATCCAATGAGTACGCAAACTAAGGTTTGCAGCCTAGGTTTACCCTTTAACCTATTACAAAACATTGGGGGATTTGACCCGCCCCAAAGCCCCAATGCAAGACCAAATATTACAAAATTATATCAAAAAATCAACCAGGAGCTCTGGTTCAATAGGCCCCCCAACACGATCTTGTGACTCGTCCAAAAGTCACATCGGCCATGGGGTTTGCATATTTTCCTAAAGCTATTTGATTACATCAACCGGAGGGGTAGTACTCCTTCACGTAGCAAGTAGGGTTCTATGCAATATCCACCAGCACGCGAAGTTGGACCTTCGGTATTAGTAGTGACACTTTCAGTGCGGTTCGGTTTTTTAACTACAACATCCACTTCACGAGATAGCTTGAGGGCTTCATCGGCCCATGGCTTGAGGTGGTCACTAAGAACCTTATTTTTGTGGTGGAGCTCTTCGATGTCATATCTAAGTGTGTGGGTAGTGCGATTTTGCAGGACGTTGAGTTGGGATGAAAGAAGGTTGTGTGAGCAAGGAGGCTGGACAAACCCAAAAACTTTCGGAAGAAATCATAAAAGTCAGTCCTGATTTCGACTTGTTTTCAACAAAGGTCGCACTTTTTTGGTTGTACGGTGCGCGAGAGGTCCAGGTCATAGGTTTTGGGCTAAAAGTGCGGCCCTGCACTTCGACACTCTCGACGGCGATTTTAGAAAAATTTGTCGTCTCAAGCTATGGTGATGTCGTGTCACACACGCATTAGGTGCGAAAACACACACGGTAGTTAGAATTTTTATTGTTTTTAGGGTTTTATAAGTTAAAACAACATCATTAAAAATCAAAAAGAGTGAAGAAATCATAGGGTTTGACATTTGGATAGCAGATCGAGAAAAACAACAACGCTCGTAATCGTAAACCCATGTGGAGTCACCGGTTTTTAGTATGAATCTTAATTCCAAGTGTACAAAAATACCACTTTAATTGTGCATAAAAAATAACCCTAACAATGAAAATAAAAAATTTGCTAATATCTTGATTTGCGGTTAGTTGATCCCAGGATAAATGCGCAAAATAGATCTATGCATTAGAAGACATTAAACAATAGAAGAAACATGATTTACTCCATGTATCCAATAGAAAATCTGAGAATATATTAAATTAATTTTGTATTAATGGCACACAGGAGGAAAAGACAAGGAGGTGTTCCGGTTCTCCTTAATGGGATAGGTTCTTGTAAGTCCTCGGCCTTGATTTAGAGATTCCCATCTCTTGATGGTGTAGAAAACCCAGAAAAAATGAAAAATTATGGCTATGATAGTAGATCAGTAGCCGGACCAAGGAAGTTGAGATCCAGGAGTGATCTTTTGCTCCAGCAAAAAGGTGACAAATGAATGGGAAAACCCTTTTATTTATAACAAAATATTGAGTTAGTCTAGATATTGGTGCATAATTCATCCATCATTAACAAAAACTAGATCCAACTTTTTTTTGGAATCTTTATTATATTTGTTGGAGGGAAAAGGAATTTTACTTGAGTGAATCCCTTATTTGTAAATAATAAATAAATAAATGATTTATTTATCATTTTAAGAATGTGATTAAGTAATAATAAAAAAATAAATGATTTATTTATCATTTTAAGGATATGGTTGAGTAATAATAAAAAAAATAATGATTTATTTAATTATTTAAGGGGGATGTAGTCATATTTAACAAATAATATTATTTGAGTAATGTTTAAATAATTATTCTTAGAAAATAATAAGATAAATAATGATTTATCTAGTTAATTTCCTTGTTTTGGTTAAATATAACCAGAGTAATATTAATTAAACTATTGTTTAACTAATTATTCCTTAAGAAAATCAAACAAATATGGATTTCTTTAATCTTTCCCCATGGGTTTTCCTATTTAGATCATAAACAACAATAAAGGTGGTTTACTAAGTTATTTTTCATAGTGAATGCGATTTTACTTGGGGGTAAAATTGGTCTTACTTAGTGTACTTGGGTCCAGATCAAACCAACAATGGATTAGATGACCAAAAAATGGTGTAACAAACCACCTTGTAGCTGCACTAATGCGTATGAACCATTAATCGTTTACCCCTTACCATGTTAAGTATAATATTTCCTTTGCACAAGTCACCATCATTTTCTACTAATGTTGTCTTGACATATATTGATGTTAATATTCATAAAATATTAAACAATCATTCATAAATCTATACTAGTGATGCTTCTCCATTTACTCATGTACATTCATGACATACGAGTAAAATATATTGACATGCTCCTTTCGCACTACATATACGCTAGTTATAAGCAATCACATTTACTAATATTGTTTAGTCACATAAGCACACATTCCTACAAGACAATAGCTACATCTTCCAAGCATTTCTTTAGAAGAAGCGATACATCGGTTACGATATTTGTGCATGTGATTTTCATAAGTTTAATGCAAATAACTAACCCTTAAGCTATTACTTGGTTCATGTAAAGAAAACTAACACAACAAATGTTGTTCCTATGCATTCTAATGTATATAGTTTCCAAAATAGTCTTCCCGAGGCGGAATGATTAGCACAAAAAGTATCCAAACACATGTTTGATACACATACAAATACATATCTTATTTTCAAAACCCATAATTAACATTACCCATATATATATTCCAAGGAAACCAACAAATTAATATGGGTTTTATGCATATAATCCATCTTATTTTCCAAATAATATTTCCCAATTTATTTAACTAAACCTGCTATCATTTCCATCATGCGGTTATATTATTTCAAATGAAATATAATACAAATATCTCATGCGAGATACATGATATTGTTTCGAAAGGAAACTAACATAATAATTGTGATAGCATAAAGTAATCACACGTAATGAAATAACTATAGCTCAATAGATCTTCTATCCATGCAAGAACCTTGTTTCTCTATAATGCTACATGCAAGTTTTCATGCTTATCTTCCAAGAAATTAAAATAGATAACCTCTTTTATGCATAAAACTAGGCAACACTAACAAGGTTAACAACCTTTAATACACCTAAATCAAGAAGTTAACATAATTCGTCTAGCTATGTAATAATTTCAAGAGGTTATTCTTTTCAAGTAAGAACAACATATATAGAACAACACAATATTTCCCAAAGGAAATATTATGAAAGCTCTAACATGGGTTCTTCATGACTTCTTTTTCCAAGAAAAACTCATTAACTTATCTCCCAACTCATGAAATATCTTCAATAATTACCCTCTTTAATATATATTCATTTTTCAAGAAATAACTTGGATTTCCTTATCCTTGCATATACGTATACGAAATCCCCCCTCATGAAAGAGTGAGCATCTTATTTTTCTTACTTAAGATGGATATGTATATAAATACGAAAAATTACTTATATTATCTTTTTTTACTACTACGAGACATCTTTCAAGATATATAATAGCAATCTTAGCAATAACTCACATGGTTTTCTTTCGGAAAAACAGTGATAAGTTTGTCTTTTACCATGGTATATATCTAAGAACGATATATTTATAAAGACTAACATAATAGAAATAGTTTGAACTAACATGGATTATGTATTTTACCATGTTATATCACTAAAAAACAATATCTTTCTAAAATATTAACATAATAGCAACATTCATTGCTAGAAAAAATAGCATCGTATTTTACCATAGTATATCTCTAAACATGGCTATAACAATTCATATGAAGTCTTTTCTTTTCTTTCGAGAAAGAAATGGGTAAAATATTCAAATGAGAACTACTATAAAAGACAAACCATTCATATATTTCTTTCTCCAAAGAAAAAGGCGTAGTTACCTATATCGATTGTCGATATGCAGGAAGACCACGATTTGAGTTGGTGTGTTCACTATTAACGATAACACTTCGTTTGTTTTTTGCATAATGGTGGCTCTGAGGAATGTCTCACAACATCTCATGAGTTGTTGTCTTTCACCGAGAGAAACTACATACAAGAGTAAATGTCCCTCAAATTAGAAAATAATAACTTTCTTTTAGTGGCCAAATAATGAGTAGAAACCTTTTGGATCTCATTCTATTCATTTACATAAAACAGAGGCGATCCAAAATCTTAGAAATAGAGACAATTGCAATACGAAATTGTCACTAGCAACACCATGGAATTGGAAGTACAATCTGACGTAACCCTTGTAAGGATCACCTAGTCATCAAGATGAATGTTCTTGATTAAGTAAAAAATGTTTCTCTCGGTGGAATGACACGGTGGTTTGTAAGCTATCAGAAACCTAATTTTGTAACTCTCAAAACCTAAATACTTCTTGAAAATAATTCCATTAATTTAATAATCTTTTTTCACTAACAGAAAAGGTAAAAATGTGGGTCTATGGATGTTACAAATCCTGTTATATCGATTTAGAACTTATAGGTAAATAGTGAAATCCCACTCCTAAATATTATCCATCCAATTCTCTTTCCATGTTAATTCTTAGTTACTCATAACTCCTCTATGTGTATTTCCCCAACCATATAGACATTAATTTAACCATCCTTAAAGGCTAGGAACAACCTCTATAATTCCTTTGAACTATATATATCTAGATTATCATAACATGGTTATAATGGATATTAAATTACACGCTGTATTTGATTCATTTACCTTCACCTTAAGAAAGTATGGTCTTAATCTAGGTGGAGATTTCATTAGCCTCATTAACCCATAGTAGAATTACCTATGAGTATGACCATCGAATTTATACTCCACTGGTGTCTCATATGAACGTTATCTAAGTATGCACCCACGATTCCAAGTTTTAATGGAGATTTGATGTTCTATGTATGAAATATAATGTCTGTCACATAATATCAAACCACTAATGATCCAAGTAAAATGGCATACACCCATGGTATTCATCCACCCATGGTAATTATGCAGTGACATCTATCCATGATATTCATTCACCCATGGTATGTATCCACCCATGGTATTCATCCACGAGATGTAATTTTCCCATGGTATTTTTAAGTGGTATCTACCCATGGTATTGACCCATGGTATTCAACTATGGTATCTACTGTAGTATTATAACTCAAAAAAGGCTATAAATAACTAGCCTCACTTTGTAAAAGGACATATTGTCCACCAAAATGTATAAAAAGTCTCCATTTTAATAAAGAATTCCCTTTTGTAGTTTTATTTATTGTGTGTTCTTCTCTCTTTTTTCTAGCATTGTAGTTTTTCGGATCTTGTCGAGGATCCATTTCAATTTTTAGACCTTGGGGGCCTCCTCCAAGATCCGAATCAACTAAATTGTGTTCACATATGGTAATCATTATTATATATTAACCACGTCATCATAATAAACTCGTCATTGGATCTGAGTAATTGTACTTACTATGGTTTAATTGTGACAGTTCACCGGTATAAAGCATTCACCAAATCTACTGTATGAAATTCTCCTCGGGATCTCCTTACAATTAATTTTATTGTACCTGGTCACCTGGCTTATCAGGAGTTTGATTGAACCTTTAAATTCGTAGCATTTCTCGTGATTAGATATTACATGAATGGTGATCTATTTGTAGTTAGGGTTTGAAATTCAATGAGTGGTTTCATTTTTTGTTTGGGAGTAGCGATGAAAAGAAATCTTAGGAGTGGCAAAATCCCTTTTTCATGTAAAAATCTAGATCTTTGGGCACGTGGGTTATGGCCCTAAATCTCGTCGGAAGTGTTCTATTCTTAATACCTTTTAAATTTATTGACGTGGATCTTCATTAAACTCGATCATCCTTAAACATCAATCATAAGCATTCAATATAGGCATTAAGGTTTTAAAACCTTGTAGCCACATAATTCATTTACACGGAAAACATATGAAATCGGAATAATCCACATATATGGATTTAAAATTATATACACCCGCCTTGATAAGTATCGACGATCGACATTCCACCCAACTCGATGCGAATTCGATCCACCATTGTTCCAATCGATCAATTGGAATCGGAGATCAACCAATCGAACCCGTTACGATTGCGATCTCCCTAATTCGATCGATCCGAGTCAATCAGCGTTTTACAATGCGCTCTCGTGCACAGTGCTTAAATTTTGATGCCATTCAAATCGAAATCGACGATCGCATACTTTGAATGCCAACGGTTCACGGTCTTTAACTACGATTCGATAAATCGATCGGCATCGCCGAGTTCAATGTGTGCTCATAGCTTTTGGACTTTTTCATAAATGTCCGATCCAATCGATGTTTAATTCGAATGTAGACTTTATAGCGTTTAACGAATATTTAGATCACCGCCCGATCTGAAGTGATCGATGGTCGATTACTACATTTATAAAAACCCACACACACGGGCACATATAATTAGCCCTAAACATGAACACATAGGCGTATACGGGTTTTCATATAAATACGAGTGTACCATTCAGGCATTTCAGCCTTAGAGACAGCTCACGGCTCGACTACATTTTACTCACTCACAAATGCCCCATGAAGCAGAGATATCTATCCTCTATATTATCTTTTTTTTACCTGTCTCATTACATTTATAGAAGAAATGTTAGATCGGAAGGATCCAATTAGATCTTTCTTCCAACAAAAGCTCCATAATACGTGCACGAGATAACAATAGTAAGTCATATCCATCTTATCCATTTTAAATCTGTTTTAAAGCAGATTTTCCTCCCTTCATTTAGCCGTTGTCCACATCCTCTTTTCTCTGTAAGTTCTTCTTTGATTAGAAAAAGGGTCGGATGCTCTGCATCGGACTCAGGGTAAAAAAATTTATGACCTCCTGGTCATATGCTTTTCTTGGTCCTTAGCAATTCTACCCACTGCATTTCTTTAGTGGAACTGCCTTCATGATCTTACATGAAATTTTATGACAACCTCTGTGATATGATCTCCTTTTTGTTACAAAATGCCTCACAAAGCCCCTCACTTTTCGGTCTTTTGGCATCATGTTTGGTTCTCTCCTTTGGAGACAGTGAGCACACCTTGCTCTAGGTTGCTGCAAATCTTCTCCGCCTTTAATTGCCGCCATCTGCCACGACGGTAAGACCATAAACTCTCCAGCTTTAACACAACTATACCTCTTTCCCCTTACTTGCATTCTTCTTCTCACCAAAATCCTTTCCCTCTCGATACCACTTGATGAAAAGAAATCTTGGAGTAAGCCCAAAATCCCCTTTTGATGTAAAAATCTAGATCACGGGCTTTGTGGTATGGCCCCTAAATCTAAATCGAAGCGTTCTAATCTTAATACCTTTTAAATTTATTGACGTGGATCTTCATTAAGCAGTCATCCCTCGGAAACACCATCATATGCATTCAATATAGGCATTAAAGGTTTTAAAACCTCGTAGCCACACATAATTCATTTACATGGAAGAAACATATGAAATCCGAAATAATCCACATATGATTTAAAAATTATATACACCCGCCTTGATAAGTATCATGAGATCCGCATTCCACCCAACTCCGATGTGGTGAGTCTCATTTCCATTCCGATCCGATCAATTGGAATCAAAGATCAATAATCGAACCACATTACGATTGCGGTCCTACAATTTCGATCTGATGCGAAGTCGATCGACGTTTTACAATGCGCTCTCGTGCACAATTCTCGAAATTTTGATGCCATTCCAAATGAAGCAATCGAAATCGCATACTGAATACCAACGGTTCCACGGTCTTGCAACTCGGTCAATCAATTGGAAATCGGCATCGACGAGTTCAATAGCTCACGCTTTTGGACTTTTCACAAATGTCCGATCCAATCGATGTTTAATTCGAATGCGGTTTATAGCGTTTAAACTAATATTTAGATCTGTCGATCCTGAAGTGATGGAGTAATTCGATTAACCCATTTATAAAAACCCCCACACACGAGGCACATATAATTGTGTTTGAACACACGGGCGTATACATGCAACGGTTTTCATATAAATACGAACACTTTACATTTAAGCATTTCGACCCTTAGAGACCGGCTCACGCTCGACCCCATTTTACTCACTGTTTATAAGCAGAGATATATATCACTCTATATTATCTTTTTTTTACCTCGTCTCATTACATTTATAGAAGAAATGTTAGATCGGAAGGATCCGATCGGATCTTTTCTTCAACAAGAAAACTCCATAATATGTACCTGTGATAACAATAGTAAGTCATATCCATCTTATCCATTTTAAATACGTTTTAAGCGATTTTCCTCCTTCGTTGACTTCGTTGTCCACATCCTCTTTAACAAGCCGGATTCTTCTTTGATTAACAAAAGGGTCGGTCCTCTGCATCGGTAACTTTTTTTCATATTCTCTATTGAGAAAACTCCCTCTTCCTCTACTATGTATTTCAATTTCTGATTAGAAATTTTATCTGGCTTTCTCAAATCTCGTGTTTCCTTTGGAGAGGAGAATCCTTATGGAAAAGCAGAAGATTAAACTTTTGTTTTCCACACCGAGATGAAATCACGAGGTCTTGTAATCTCTCTCTCAAATAACTTGATATTCATTACATTATTCTTTAAATTTTTCCCTTGCTTTGTGGTTTTAGATTTCGGAGTATGGAGTCATCGTTGTGGTTTAATATTTTTAATTATTTAGGCATGTAGCCTCGAAATTGTTCCACTTACTTCCTTTACCACCATGCCATTTTTCCTTATATTTTAACTTCCTTTTTGTGTTTTGTTATGGATTACGAGAGATGCCTTCATCCCTTAACTTGTATGGCTTTCTCGCGATTGGAGTTATGGTTCGATGTCTATCTGACTAAATGAAGACTTGTGTGATCTTTGCTTTGTTGCAGTTGGACTCTCACTCTGTCAAATTGCATTTCTTCACATTTTGTTTTCTCCCTATGTTAATTACGAGTTAAATTGGGAAGGTTGTAGTTTCTCATGATCCAGAATTTCATTTATCATTTTAATATTAACGCTTCCTATTACTAATGTTGTCTTCCATATAGCTAATTGGAGTCATGAAATTGCTTCACGTTTTTGCTTCGGCTCGGCTCGGTTTAGCATTTTGGTTTTTACCAATTTCTACATGTAAAGTACCTATCCTTTCTCCATTCTCTACCCATTTATTACATTTTTCATTTATACTCTCGTCATGCTTCCTTAATTCAAACTTTTGCTAGACCTTTATAGGTTTCATATATATATATATTTAATAGCGCTTTTTCAATTTCTATGAGTGACGTTGCTCACTATTATTTGGAAAATCAAAATTAAGTTTTCTGAATGAAAATTTGTGGATTATGCCATACGTAGAAGTTCACATTCATATGTCATTTTCATAGATTTATAATTTATCTGTGTTAACCTTTATGGTTAAACATGGTTTGGGATGTATTCTTTTTTAGAATTCTATATTTATTCTAATATTAACTTGAAATTTCGATTTCTCTTTAGTCATTCTCTTAGGGGTTGTATTTCCTTCATTATCTCATAATAGTATAATCATTATGATTATACAATTTTTATATTAATTCTAGTATTTTAAATCGTCTCATAGGAAAGTATTACCACTTGGATTATTTCGTTAACTTAGTACCATTAATTTTTGGTAATTTGTGAGAAGTCCTCATTCCCTATAATAATTAATTGTCTCTTGTTATTGTAGGTCAGATGTTCCCTCCTGTCGTAGGTACTTCCTTATCCCTTTTTAAAATCTATTTTATTTCCTTTTTATGTTTGTATGAACCCGAACTAATTCCTAGCTTTTGTTTTTGTCTGATACTCTTACATTTGTATCTTTGTTGATAGCCTTTCATATTCAAGCATAATTGTGGCTTTTTTCACTCTTCATGTTGTCGATACTTAGCAGAGTTTCACGATGAGCTATCTCTACATAATTTCTAGAGAACTTGTCTGATTTATTGTATATGGGACGAGTTTTTTCCACTTGTATAATTTAGTCAGCTTAGGTTGAATTTGGACGGGTGTAACAATATGGTTATACTCTTAGATTTTCCATATCTGTGCTTTATTTGACAAAAATCCTTTCCTCTTTAATCAAGTTATATTTTTATTTTTGATGTAATACTTTTCTTAAAACCCGTATTTCAGTTCTAGTAATAATTGATAAGTTCCTCCTTGCAATTTATTACTGAAATGTCTCAATACTAGTATTACCTTATTCAGTTCTACTACAGTCTGTAATTTACTTGAATGTTTTAATTTCATATGAACTACCATGCATATTTATTTTCATTCAATATTAATTTATTTATAGAATTCCCTGATTGGTAGTGTAATGCTAAGATAGTAATATTATTCATAATAAATTATGAGAGTCACTTAACCTCAGATTTAAACCTTCATCAAGGTTTGGACATTCTGAGAGTTGGTACTTCTTCATATTATTGTTTGTGCAACCATACAGAGAGAGGCTATATTTATTATAGACTACTCTGTTAAATACAACATTCAACATAAAAATAAAATTTAAAAACTTACTCTAAGTTTAATCTCCTAAGGAGGAACTCATGTATGATCATATGCTATGTAAGGTTTATAAGTATGGTTTTTGACTAGATTGGGAACCCTTGCGCTTGCATTTAATTAACTCAGTTTTCTCATGGGAAACCTTATTATAATGCATATCTGTAAGGTTATTTTACATGGTTGGAAATATTTATAGTTCATGGTACTTGTTCTATAATTAATTAATTTTCTCAGATAAAGTTATGTACGTTGGATCACTTGCAATATCCTTGAAATTTATTGGCATTCCAGCTGTGCATGAGTGTGGATTCATGCCTATGATTTTTTAGGCCACCTTCTCTCTCCTCCACCATTCCATCCGTGGGGAAATCGACGGTAAGATTCAGCGGGAAGATTGCATAGGTATTACCCCTGCAACCCTAACTGAATCTCTTTATTTCGCCTTGTGTGCCCCGTGGTTTCGCCTGTGACCTTTTCAGTGGTATAATATTGCAGTCTCGTCGCTCCTCTCCTTCTGGTGTTATAGCAGGTATGGGAGAGGATGGTTTATGTGTTCCCAGTTTTACTTTACTATGGTCCAAACTTGGAAAGGGTTTTTCTGTTGGTTCTCGCATTTCTATGGACACAATTGCCTCTCGCCCTTTCAATGGAAGTTGTGGAAAGTTTCAGGGTTTTCATGGAAAGTTCAGGCTATCACAGGTTTCTGGGTCCAATCCATCTGCAAACCCTCAACCCACTACTGGAAGAGGTCTTCCCCGCAGCGTCAGGTAATTTTTGGTTCAGGTTTACCATCTGCTTGCTCTCAAGTTTATTTATTTGAACCCTTGGGTATATAATTTCTTTGTGAAACATGACTCTTGATTTTCTTTACTTGTATTCCCTTCCTCCAGCTCGGAGCTCGGCCCTTTCAAATAATCGTCTTTCAGGTAAGAAAGTTCAGTTTTCTCTACCTCGTCAATCTTTGACTTACGGGCATTCTAATTACTAATTGTCATCACTAAACAATTTCATGGTTTGTGGTTGTAGGTAGATCCTTAACGTAAAGTTTGAGGACTTTTCTACGATTTTTCTCCACGGTTAAGCTCAAATTTTCTTGCAAGATATTTATACAATGTTATCCTTTTCAGGTACCTCATACCATTCTGCTCTCTTTTTTCGAGACTTCTATCTCTACTTCGGCATGAATAGTTTTTTACCCAACTAGGTTACGTCTCGTAGAGACAATGCTGTCGATTTGCTTATTTATTTTCTTTTCTAGCATGTGCATGTTGAACTCTGCTTACAGGCAAACTTATCTAAATATTGTAAAGTTTTTTAATATTCACGGTTTTCTTTAATTTTTAATGGATTTTACTGGGTTTCCTCTAAACTTGTTCCTCTTGTTCATTGGGGTCTCGGATAGAAATTTCCCAACTCATATTTTTATAATTTTATGGTTCTTTCTGTATAAAACCTCATGGAATTTTTTCTTCAGAATTAGAGTTATTCCCTATGGGGTTTTCTTTCCAATGATACTATGGAGTTTTGTGGAACTCATTAATGTAATGGAACTTTTTCCTTGTTTAGATTATTGTTCACTCTTTCATTTATAAGTATATATCATGATATTTGAATTTCATTGGTAAGTTTGAGCCCCTCGCTGGACTGTGGATATTTTCCTGCATTTTATTTCGATTTCTCTACGGTTTACTCCTATTTCTCAACTTATACTCGGGCTTGGTATCTTTGTACCATGCAACAACTGGCATGATAATTTTAAGTTCAGAGTTTTATCAGTTTTTAAATATACTAGAAAAGTAGTTTTCTTTTCAGTTTATGAAGGTGACCGAACCATCTCTGTCCATTTCCGTGTATATTTAGGCAAGGGATAACGATGTGTTATTTTTTGAGGTTCCCACCTTGAACCCTGATCTAACAGTTCACCCCCAGATAGCTCTAGAGTTACATGGTTTATAATCTAGTACTATACTTCATTATTTTCTATTATATCATATGTTTTCTCTTTTATTGAAAAATACAGTTATATATATATATATATATATATATATATATATTCACTATTTTCACATATTCGTCTATTACAATGCTATTTTCCATAATGCTAGTTAAACACATTACTTAGCGCATTCCTGTAATAACTCTTATGTCTAAATTAAATGAATAAATAACTCTGCTCACTTATCTGAATTTAAAATCTACTGATGATGTCCTCCCAACCATCAAGAGAGGCGATTATTTCCTTCTCTTCCCCCGTGCTCCACACCTGAGAAGTTTGGGTTGACAGAGATTTTTGTGAGACCTCAGGACCCCAAGTCCAGTCTATTCCAAAAATATTCAGGAACGCTGAGTGTTTTCCACTAGTCTCTACCAGCTCAGGAAATTCTTCACTCCTTCCTTAGTTACTGAGAAGAACCCCTTTTCCTCACTGGGATGTACCTTTTATCCTCAAAGGAAAAGTAACTGCCCAAAACTGTCCAACCACTTCTTAGTTCTTGGAATGCTTTTTACCATCAGTATTTTTACTTTTATGGAACTACTTTTCCATAACTAATTTTATTTCCCACAGAAAAAAAAAATAAGTTCATGTTTTTCAAATGATATTTTCTAGAAAAATAAATTTTTGAGTTTCTTCAAAATAATAACTAAAATGACATAATACTAGTTAAACAACTAGTTAATATTTAAGTCGGTTGTCACATTAAATGTGCAGACCTACCAATTGACTGACACTTAGTATTTTTAACCTTTCTTTAATGTACATCATCTACTCTTGCACAGATTTAATAAAATCCACTTCTACAAGTTTACTTCACATAATAAGAACAATAATATTAAAATTCTAAGTTAAAAATTATTTAACTGGTGCATACCACTTAAGGTAGACAAATTTCCACCCAACCTTTGAGCTCTTTCTCCATAGCTCCCCCTAAGAAAAGATCAAATCTTTCAGAAATAGACAACCCCTTGTCTATCCTGAATCTGCTTATTTAAGCCTGCTTTCCCATCAGCTTGCTTCCTTAACTGCGTCTAGTTAATCGAGATGTTTTTTTCCTTTTTTCCTAGGCTTTCCTTTTGTTTTTTCCACAAAAGTACTTTCAAACTAGTTTTTCCTTTTTCTAGTTTTATTTCAACTCTTCCCAGTAAATTTTCTCTTTACTGGGGTGGCTTTTTATATTTTTATCTCCAATCTAAAATTCAATATTTATTTTATTTTTCTCCAAGGATATTTGGAGAACTAAGAAAGTATTATGAACCTTATCCATCCTCATGGATTTGGTTTCCTGATCTCTAATCATAACCTAGTCTTTGCACAATTAATTCCATTTTTACTAAATATTAAATTAAAATAATAAAATAAATCCACAATAATTGTTTTCCTTTGGGGTTCACTTTACCCTTTAGGACTTGTGCAAATGTCTAATAAAAGCAGAGAAACTGGGGACATTACAATTGACAAATGAAAATTCTGGTAGGCCTGGTCTTGTGGGATAAACAAGTGAAGAAATATAACATTTTTGCATCTCTTGATGATGACAAGAGAGTTTCTAGGAACCAAAATTTTTTTTTAGACTTGTTGGACTCTTGATTTCCTCATATGGATAGCCACATTCAGTGTCACTCAGATGGTGGGGAGCAGATGGATCCTCCAGACTCTAGTGCGAGGGCACATACTAATATCACTTCATCTGAAAATGATTGATGTTATTTGTGGGGTTGAAGGCCATGTGATACTCTACGTGGTTGCTCCTCATTCGTCTAGTTGGGTGTGTGGCATATATTTCTTTCTTTTAGTTTCTTGGAGGTCTGTGAAATGTTTTTGGCCAAAGATGTTAGATATGGTGCAACATTTAAGACTCATGTGTGTGGTATTGCTTGGATGATATTGGCTCTGAGGTCCGATTGAATGCTTTGGTCCATTTTATGGTATCTGGAAAGTGTCATTGGTGTCTTGTTTCACTTCTGTTTAACTTTCACTTGGCATCGATATGGCCATGACCTTTGATAAATTTTTATGATTATATGTATATGGCCTCTTTGTGGGTTGGTGCGGTGGTTATGCAAGCCACTCTATGGTTGTGGCTACCTGATATATGGGGTCATGAGCATGTAGTTTCTGGCATCTGTGGTTCCTGTGTCTAGGTGGAATGATGAGGTTTCGAAATAAAATAGGGAGCCTTATAGAAAGTTTCTAAAAAAAATTGTAATTCTATGTATATTTGTTTTTGAGTAATATGAAAGCTTTAATTCATTAAAAAATAAATAAATAAATAAATAAAAGAACAAAAATTTAAAAAAAAATAATAATAATAAAAATTAGATAAAATAAAATAAATATGAACTTAAAAAAAATTCAATACGAGCTTCAAATATATGTATATGTAAAAAGAAAAAGTTAAAAAATCTATTTCAATGTTGACCAAACTGAAATATTTTAATGCTCAATGATAAAACACAATTGAAGATAAAAATGTTCAAATTAGTTCTTAATAAGAGGGATATTCCCAATTCATTCAATTCTTAATATAAAATTATTAAGAGAAATTTACAAAATATTAATAATAATAGTAAATTCAATATCTTTCATAAATAAAATATAACAAATTTATTGTTAGGATTCATAAATAAAATATTTCAATTCCTAAGTGAAATATTTGAATTGTCAACTAGTTATATATTACACAAGGTTAAAAGAAAACAAAAATAAGTCTATGCATGTATTATATAAAGAAATTGAAAAAATAAACAATGTGGTTTACAAATAAAACATTTAAGTGCCAATTACTTATTTACTACTCATAACTAGTAAAAAATAAAAATAAAAATGAAATGCATATATTATATAAGGAAATTGAAAAATTAATTTATTACCGTTAAATTTTTTTATTTCTCTAACTATTTTATATTTACATCCTTTTTCACTTATAACTTTTATTAAATTTATCTGTTGGCATTTCAAGTTTAATCTATTTTTTTTACAAAATCCAATACCCAAAGTGATTATTTTAACATACCCTTCTTCTTCTTTTTTAACCCACTTTGACACATACTATTATTATTTAATCACATTGGTAATGCCGCTTGTTTCTTTCTCATTATATAAATGTGTTGAATCGAAAGTTAAATGTTGTGGTTGCAATCATAACATATGCATGTTCCTAAGTGTTGAATATCATCTAAGTATCATATATATTTAATTAAGGTTTGCAGTTAACTTTACTGTTCGATATCTCCACATAGAAACACATACATAACACTATGGTATATGTTATATGTTACATCTTTCATACCCTTTGAATTATCTCAAAGGCACGCTTTTGTGTGCCACTTGGTGGCATGACAGCCGCGGTAGGAGTGATACCTGATGTACGACTAAGAAGTGTTAGGATTTGATGAATGGTTGGATGTAAATTAGGTAGTTACAAAGGTAACTACCCTCCTCTCCTAGCATCGCTATCCTCTCAGTTGCCCCTTGCTTGCTACCGAGACTTGATCTGAAATTTTCTGAGGAATTACCATGGTAGTTCAGGATTATTATTATTGGTTCCCTTGGCCAGCTCTGCTGACACCAACTATTCCCTCAAATAGATTCTCTAGAGGTAAATAATTAAAGAAAGACCACTTCTTGTTATGGCACTTCATCGATTGAACGATGGTCAGCCCCACTAAGGTTTCGCTCTCCTTCAAGTGAGCTTATATTCAGCTTAATTATTTATTTCATTTTCGGAGTTTTCCTGGTTTTACCCTTAGCCTTGTGTTTCTTTCTTAGGGTTATAGCTGGGAGACTTTAGGGAAAACTGCAGACTTCCCAGGTAAATATTTATTCTATTTTTCTCCTGCGATTGTTTTATTTTCAGTTTAATCAATATGTACTAGTGAATTATATTAATCTCATATTTACTGGTCTTTTCCCTGCAAGGTAATGTCTAAGTGGCGCTCTTCAATTTTTCATTTACGAATTCAAAGCTCTTTTCTCAAGAAAGGAAGCTTTACTCGGGGAGGGATACCAGACCACACCACACCACGGGGATTTATATTGGGAGATATATTTTAATGAAAAAAAGACAATATATTGAACATATAATATAAAGGGATATAAAAAATATATATAGTTAAAGTAAGGTTTTTTAAATTGGGAAGGTATATTGAATTGATATTTGTAGGGGTCAAATAAGTGATTTTTAGAGGTATTTTCCAATATTTAGTTAAATTAAGGAAATTTTGTAGTATGTCACGAATGATTGTGATGTGTAAGAGCCCCTAGATGCACATGAAAATTACTTGACTGGGGTTCCATGTTAATTTTTTTTTTTAATTTACTATTTCACAATATTGAGTTTCGAAACCCCTGGAAAAACCCAATTTAATTTAATATAAAAAGTACAAGAAATACGAGATATGACCTACGAACATATTTATGCACTGAATATAGAATTGTATTCAACTTAATAGTATCAATTAGATTTACTCATACTATGCTTGTTTTATACACCCTTTTTATGCTTTGCTAGGGTGTTTCCAAAAAGTGCTTGATAATATATATATAAATATATTTTATTTTGTTGTTTGTAGTTAAATTTCTACTTGTACATAAACTCTCATGGATATTTTATTGGAGAGTTCATCACAACAATTCTAAAAATAATATATTAAAATATTGAAATTTTACACTATTACAGTTTTATTAAAATTCTAGGTTTGTAGATTTAACTGTAATTAATGCATGCATGCAAATGGAATTTATGTAGAAAAGTAGTAAATGGTAAAAATAATCTCTCTCTCACACACACATAAGACACAATATGTTCTCTCTGGCAAGCCATTTTATGAGAAAACCCAATTGGAAGGTGAGGTCTCTCTCTTTCTCTGCCTCCACTCTACCTCAAAATATGGTTGTAGGTGCAAAGAAGTAATGTATGTGGCCCATCCTCTTTGTTTGTTCTACCTCCTCTCTCGCCTACCTATCTTTGCTCAAATATGGAACAAAATTCTCTTCCTCCTCGTGGTCTGATTATTACACAACCGGAAAGCCTATTAGTGGTTAATTTTGACTAAACCAGATCTTAATTATAGTTACAATATACAATATTCTAGATTATTTTACATCACAATCATGTGTACATCCCTTTTTTCATGAATAATTGAGGGGGATGGGGTGGAATCCTCCCGAAGTATAAGTGTGAAAAAAGGAAGGTCAACTTCTGAGTGATATAAATTTTTCATACAGACTATAATTCATGGGATTCTTGTGTCATTGGAAAGATATATATGTGTATAATAACGTGAAACAATGAAAAGCTATATTGGTAAATTTTTACCCCAAAATATTTCATTCCAAAAAATGTCATTTGGTGCCGCAAAATGTTCTGAGAAGGTTTGAGACCCACATTTTCCAAAGTGAGTCTTTTCGGTAAAAATAATCTGGTAAGCTAATTCCTCCACTTTTCTACTCTAAATGCTTCATAATAGATAAAACACAATATAATTATCAAATCTAGATCACAAACGACCATTGACCATTATCCCTTTCGAGTGTTAAACTAAAAAAAATATTATTGAATGTGTTAATATGTTCCTCTTCCTATTCATGGAACACTATTAACACTTTTATTTTCCGGTCCTAAAGAAATTTTGTTTGTTATTACAAAATTACATACAAAACTATGTTATGACATGATTGGATCAACAATTATTATCCGGGTGCAATAAAGAGTTGTGTAACAAGTTATATCTGTGAATGATATGTTTCTACAAAGGGTCGACTTTACTCTGAAATTATCTCATTATGAGTACAAAATTTAGTATTGGTATTTTTTGTTACTGAATCCCTTAGAATAATACTCCTCTTTCGATAAACGAAAATATTTATACAGCTATTAAGGCTATTAAGTCTAGTGATTTACAAAACTTATTTCGTGCTTTCAATTGCATTCAACAATTCTTGCCTTGCAAGAGTTAATTATGTCCCCAGTTCGAGGTTTATGAATTATTTATCTTTTTTATTTTCTTGTACAATTTTCTGTAATATTATTAACTCCCAGTATTAAGGTTCTCTTAAGTACAAAATGGGTTTATTACTACTTATATCAATTATCAATAATCTTGAAATTTTTACTGAATATTTTCCAATAATATTAATTGTCTTATGGAATGGCATTTTAAGGAGGTAGGGACTGAATCTGGGCTATTGAATCTGTCAAATTGGCCTCGGATCTAACCCAACTCAAAGTTACACCTAGTTTGCATTATTATCAATCTTGCTCTTCTATTTCAGATGTCAACCCTAGGGAAAATAGGTAACAATTCAAATGAAATAACAATGTCATAATATTGTAAAATAAACTCAATGATAATTTCTTAGCTCCACTTTCTTCATTTATGAAAAAAAATATTTTATCAAAGAACAATTATATAATTTCCTAAACCATTTCATAACTCGATATAATAGATCACAATTTCTAAATTAGTAGCCAACAAGTAAGGTAAACTTGTTCAATACTTATTTTTTTCCTTCCTTTACTTATTCAAGCTAGTAACAAAGTTAGAAACAAAGTCACAAGGGAAATAATGCTCCTTCCAACCAATGAGACTAGTCACATTAATATGTCTCCCTTCTAGGGAGCTTCACATATAGTATAGTTCAGAACACTGACTATCCCAAAGAATATCTCATCCCAACGAGGCTTAGTCTAGGGTTCTCGAGCGAGCTTCACATCTAGTAACAAATTCTATCCCAACGACTATCTCATCCAAACGAAGCTTAGTCTAGGCTTCTCAAACTAAAAGCACATTCAATTCCAAAGACTCTTTGATTCCAGCTAGACTTATTCTTATATTTACAAGCTTTACCAAAGGATATTACAATTCAATTAATGCATATAAAAAAAAAACTCTAAATAATGAGAAAGAACATAACTACTCTTGAGTTAAATCTCAACCTTTGATCTATGAGTACTACTAAGAATATTCCATGTAGGTTAAACCCTATCATCTATCTAATTATAAGTGCTTAAAATTTTAATTTAATTATGAATAAATATTGCATAGATGGTGGAGATTTAACTTGCACAAAATATTCCAAACTATTATTAGTAGTCATAAATCAAATCTTGAAATTTGTTTCAAAAGTAGTTATGTCGTGATGTCATTTTAATTAAATTGATGAATTAAAATAAAAAGGTCATGTAAATATGAGTTATGGGTTTTTGGCATGTGATATTAGTAAGCCATGATATTTTAATATAACCTATTGATATGTGAAAAGTCTCCATATTAAAATGTGGGTGAATCTCCACATTTAAGAATCTTGTTACATGTCTTATTAAATGTAAAAATTTTCACTCAGATAATAATAATAATGAAAATAATAATAGTTTTTAAATTTAAACAATGTAATATGTATGGGACATGTCTTTAAGAATTTTGTTGCAAATAAATTAATCTATTTAATTTACACAAATATATTAATAATTTATTAATAATTAAATTAAAAATGTCAAAATGTGTAATTAATTATTTTGTTAAATTAGAAATAAAATACATTATATTTAATCATTAACAATATATTTAATTTTTCTTAAAATTTAATTAATTTTAATTAAAATTAGTTACTAAATCTTTCATCAAATTCATAAATTTATTATTTTTTCTTTTAATAAAAAATAATAATAATTTATTTTAAATATTGTTTTTCATATTATAATGAAAAATTTCATATCTTTAAACCTATCAAAATTGCAAATTTATAATATCACAATTGCAAAGTTCTAATTTTATTTCATTATGATAAATAACTATAACAACTCAAATAGCAACTATGACAATTATAAAATATATAATGAAAAAGTTAATATCTTTAAAAATATCACAATTGCAAAATTCTAATATCACAATTCCAAAGTTCTAATTTTATTTATTATGACAAATAATTATTAATCTATGGAACAATTCAATTAATCATTATTTTATTGTAAAATATTATGTAAAAGGTGAAAACTAATATTTAAATTTATATAAATAAATGATAATAATTATTATTATTTTTAATTAAAAATTAATTAAATTATTAATATATAGATTCTTATAAATCAAAATTAAATAATAATAATAATAATAATAATAATAATAATAATAATAATAATAATAATAATAATATCATTATTATTATTAATAAATTATTTTAGTTGCAAACAAAATGTTTGGTATTAAAAAGAAAAGAAAAAAATTGATGTATTTAAGTTATTAATTATATATTATATATTAATTATTAATTATATATTAAAAGTTGTTGGTGGGAGAAGAGTGGTAATGTCGGTCTCGTTACGATGTCTCATGTTCGATCTTGAGGAAGGTCGTCGCTCACTGAGCGAGTAGTTAGACTAAATCGGGCCAAAAGCCCACTACCCCTTTGTGGTCTCATGTTCGATCTTGAGGAAGGTGTCGCTCACCGAGCGAGTAGTTAGACTAAATCGGGCCAAAGCCCACTACCTTTTTTACCTTTTTCTAAAACCACAGGGTGGCGGCTTGTTGGTAATTAACTATTATGTTAAGGCATTCATTTGTAAAGGTGATACGGTGTGATCTTGGGTGGCAGCTATGATTGTATGATTCTCGTTACAAGTTTCCCTCTTCATACGAGAAGAAAAAAAAATTATATATTACATCTCAAATATTTAATTAACTTTAGAAGATTAATATATTACATCTCAAATATTTAATCAACTCTAGAGGATTAATGAATCTACAAGTTCATTTTACAATCCACTATGAGAGGATGTGTAAGTTTGTCTATCCATAAAATAAAATTAAAAATTAAAAATTATGTTTTAAATAGAAAAATAATATATATTTTTCAAAAATATTTCAACAAATGATTTAAATAAACTATTTGAATATATATTTTAACTAATTTATATTGTTGATATCAACTTCATAGATAGAAAAGAATTTAAATTATTACAGTTAAAAATTTTATTTAATCTTATGTATACTATATTTAGCATTTAAAAATAAAATTGAAACAATAAAAAATAACCTATTGTATTTTGGACTTAAAAAATAAGAAAAAAAAGAGAAAACCCTATTAATAAAAAGCCCAAATTGATGAAGGAAATGAGTGGTTAGATACTGAAATAAATAAAGACCTAATAAAACTCCATATTCATGACTAAGGAAAACATTTCCTCGTTGTTCTTCATACTTTTTGAATTCAATAAGTATTTTGTGTCATGCGTCTTCAACCCAATCTGAAGAATTATTAAGCAGAAGATTGCAACAGTAAAACACAAACAGTTTTTACATAAGCATTCGAACACCGATTCACAATGATTTGCCTTAGGGTAATACGATTATATAAACAGTTATCTATTTCCACAGGTTCTATTTCTACTTGAGTTTAAAGTAGGAAGACTGGAATCGAAATTACAGGACCACAGGGATTCGAGGAATGGGAACAGCCCAGAGTTCTTGTGCCCTGTGGACAGTGAGTCCGCTATTGGCTTCAGACATATCCACTTCCCGCACATTCATGCCACCGAGAAGAGTCCAGTCAAAGCAGTGCACCAGCTGCCCCAAAGCAAGTTCTACAATAGATGTTCCTAACTGCTCTCCCGGGCACCGTCTCCTGCCTGCTCCAAAAGGAATCCACCCAAAGTTTTGCATTCTCCCATCCATGGAGCCAGGTTGCATGAATCTCTCGGGCACGAACCTTTGCGCATCCTCCCATGCCTTAGGGTTTCTCCCGATAGCCCAAACGTTGAGGTAAACACGGGTGTTTCGTGGAATTTCATAGCCCAAAACATTGCAGGATTCCATGGATAAGTGGGGAATCGGAAGTGGCGCTGGTGGGTGGAATCTGAGCGTTTCTATGGCCACAGCTTGTAAATAAGGAAGACGAGGAAGATCAGATTCACGCACCATCCGCTCCATTCCAACCACACGTTCCAGCTCGTCCCGGAGCTTTTTCAGGACTAAGGTATTACTGAACAATTCGGACATCCCCCACTCTATGGTGGTAGTCGTGGCATCCGTGCCAGCGGCCAAGACATCCTGCCATCATCATCAACACATCAATTTAGTATCATAATCACTATATTGCAACACGTGTTTTAACCTAAATTCACTTATTGAAATATTATAGGTGCGAGCTTTACATACATAGATAACGGCCTTTATATTATCTCGTGTAATCTGGGGCTCCATATCTTCATTTGCAGAGGCTGCAAGCAAAACATCTAAAAGATCTTGCTTGACGTTGGGGTCATTTTGCGTGCCGTGCTCCTCTATTATTTGCTCTAGCAAGATGTCTATTATGCTATGCATGTTCTTCAAACGTCGCTTGAGACCTTGTGGATCCATCCAGGCCAACAATGGTATGTAATCGCCAATATTAAAAGTACTTCCTAATAAAATACTTTCGTTGATAATTGAAATTATTCCTCTGCCGCCAAATGAGTCTTCGTCAGAAAACTTTCTGCCAAAGGCCATCCTGCACATTATACCACTAACAAGGGTCGACACTGCTTTGGTAATGTTTACGGGATGATCTGAATTAGCAATACCGCTAATCATTGAAAATACTTCCTCCTCTCTTATAAACCGAAAGTATTCAAAGCTTTTGGAGTTCAGCAAATGTGAAACGCACAGCTTACGCATTTGCCTCCAGTGAGGACCATATGGTGCAAAGCCTATGTCGGTGGTATTATACCACAAATACTTGGCCGCCACAAAGGGAGGTCTGCTAGCGAAAAGCTGATCATGAGTCTTGAGAAACTCTTGGGCGATATCAGGAGAAGACACAACTAAAGTGAGGCGGGAGCCGAGGCGGAGTGTCATAAGAGGCCCAAATTTCAGAGAAAGAGCTGCCATCGCCCGGTGTGGAAATTCACCCAACATGTGAAGATTTCCGATGATGGGCAAGGAGAACGGCCCCGGGGGCAGCTTCCTGTTTCTTACCCTAACGAATAAACTCCATGCCCCAGCAAATGCAAGCAGAGATGCCGCGAATTTGAGATAAACCTCGGGACATTCCAGAAATGGCCTTTCAGATCCCAAACCAAACGCCATTCTCACTTGCGCACAAGACATTCAAGCCAGTGAGCTGCTGCATCTGGTCTCACGTCCCACGAATATTTATAATTGCGTTGTGATAAACGTTAGTTAACAGAACTCTATTTTCGACAAGTCACGGCGAAATGAGTGTTAACCAACCTTTGCAAACCCTAGGATGGCGTAGGCGATAAACACGCTTGATTAATACAGCAGATCTCTGAAAGTCATTGTCCTGTTTCAGTTGGTTTTTTCTTTTCGAAAAGAAAAAGTCGGTTTTGCCTATTTTCTTAATATTGCACGTTTTTAATGAACGACGATGACCATGATCTCCGGTTTGAAAATGAAATGCGACGGTTTTTTCGGTGATTTTGCTGAACGACGTCACCTATGATCACCGTCAAGTTCGACCATCCCGTACAGCGGTATAGATAGCCATACCACTTGTCTCAATATAAATGCAATACCCTGTAGGTATCGAAATGATTCTGGAATTGATCCATAAGCACGTTTAAAATGAAATATATGTATCCCATTCGATTGAATTACTCCGTTCAGGGACGCATGTTTAAATACGAAAAGACAAACTGCAACCAAATAATTTACAAAACTGATTCTATCATTCCTGGTAGAAGTTCATCTATGTTTCATTGAAAGCAGGCATATATTTAGATATCTGATTGATGTATAAGCAGAAGTTTTACAATATAGAAATTAAGAGGTTCCCAAAAATTGCTTCTAATTTTAGTCAAGATTTAGATTTCTATTTAAAAGGGCGAGTGGCATAAAGATTCTAATTCTTGGCTCAACCACTAGGATAAAGGAAGAGATCATTATAAGAAGCTAGGATAGTGCCAAAAATACTATTATCTCCAATTTTATAAGTTGTGCTATGACAAGGAGCTAGACCCTAAAATGAAGCTAAGTTACTATAAGGAGGTGATCAACCCCACACTTAATAAGTAGAACTATCTCTCTCTATTGATTAACAGTAAGAAAAAATGAACATAGCTAGGATAAGAACTAACCCCAAGGTCATCTACTCCCATGAATGGCTAGGACTATAGAATCTATCAAATTTGCCATACTAAGAGGGTGGAAGATGTTGGTTAACATTTGCCACATTTCAAATCTTTTTGACTTGTTAAGTGAGCCTAACTATATCGATTTTGGAGTCCTTCTTTCCCTTCTTGATAATAAGAACAAAATTTTGAAGAACCAAAAATAAATTTTGTTTCTTTTCTTTAGATCAAATCAAATAGAATACATTGATTTTACTAGAAATTAATCATAATCATCATCATAAAATTCTAAATTAATTAAAATTATTAAATTAAATAAAATATTTAAATTAGAATTATATGGAATAATAAATTAATGTAGTTTTACTATTAATAAAAAGAAATATATTGCTTAAATGTTTAAAATGAATTTAATATATACTAATTAAAAAATATATTAATTTATTTTTAAATATAAATTTAAAATCAATTCCAATTATAAAAGTTTCCATTCTCAAATATAAACTTACACTATGAACCAATATTTTTAACCTTTTAACATATTAATTTATACACCATTTAAATAATGTTGTAGCTATTTTTTATATATTTTTTATTTAATACCGTTATATTATTTTGTTTTTAAATAAAGTTTTTTAAAATAAATTAAATTATAATAAATTGATATTTTGAATTTTTGAATTTATTAAAATAATATACTAATTTAAATAAAATATTAAAATTAAAATAAATTATATATTATTATTTTAATAAAAAATAGCGCAATATTATTTTTATATATAAATCATTATAAGAATTGAATATATAGGAAATTAACTTTTGTAAGTTTACAGAAATCATATCCAAAATAATATCACACTTATATATATTAACGTAAAAATCATTTCATCCACGTCTTATTTTAGTATATTAACTGATAGACCATTAAATACCACAGCACAATACTATGTTAAGGTTGATTTCTATATTTTCTATATTATTTTATTTTAATAAAAGTTTAATATTTAATAAATTTTAAAATAATTAATTAATAATTATTTTTAATATGGCTATATTTAAAGCATTTAATGCACTACTTACTAAATAATTACTAAGAAAACTAATATTAAACCTCAAAATTAATATTAAAATTATGAATATTGTATTAAATCCAAAAACGGTAACCAACGTGATGTACGCAAGTACGCAGTACGGGTAGATTTTAATAATGGTCGGCCAAAAGTCCAAAACCACGATGGTTCACCAAAATTGACGACCACTTTGTTAATGCGAAAATCGTGGAAAGTGTCACCGAATCTAATGAACCTTTAAAAAAACAATAAAATTTGCATGAGTAAAAACTACAATGTGTGTCTATCAACGAGGCAATAAGAAAGCCACAATGTCGAAGGTGGGAAATTTCTTTTGTAATCATTTTGTTTTTCTAATTTAAGGGATATTTCATTGTTTTTTTAAATAATTATAGAGTATTTATATTGTGTTGTTTAACCATTTATATTTTGAGGGATATTTCATTGTTTTTTTAAATAATTATAGAGTATTTATATTGTGTTGTTTAACCATTTATATTTTGAAGTTTTGGGTTGAAATCTGTGGAAAAATAAATTCAGGGGAATGCTTTTTTTTTATTGTTTAAAATTTATTTTTAAATGTATAAATAAATTTAGTATTTGAAAAAAGCATTAATATATTTAATAAATAATGTTTATAAATTAACTTTAATAAAAACATAATAATAAGAAATTATTTGGATTTAAGATAAATTTAATTAAAAGATATGCCAAAAAAATCTCTAAATTTAAGAATAATTAGACTAAGACCTAAACCTCTAAAGCCTCCAAAACATAAATTAGTTACATCAAGATGCTTGTATGTGTGTGTGAACGATTATTGTTAAAGTATTTTTTAATTTACTTTTGGAAATTTATATAACTAACTTCAAAGTCGTATCTATTTTGGAATAGGGCTTCTACAATTTTATTTTAATTATGATTTCATGTTTATTTTGAATATTACATTTTTTTAATCATTTTTTTAAATTTATATAAATATTTTGATAGCTTTTTCTATTTTGCAGTGATATTTCTATAATTTTAACTTAATTACGAGTAATTATTAGGTTGATGATAATGATTTAACCTCCATATAATATTTTAGAATATTATTAATATTAGTCATAATGCCCAGATTTATCTCAAAATAGTTATGCCTTTTCTATCCTTTCAATTAGAATGATTAACTAAAAATAATGTTATACGGAGAAGTGTCGTATCAACTGATTTATGATTTTTTAAACATGTGGTATTGATAAAATGGTATTAGCAAGAGACATTTTTAATAACCCGCTTTATAATGCTAGAAACATTGCCATTGATGGCAAAGGAGAAGAAAGGAGCAACACCTGAACTATATCACTATGGAAAAAGAGAAGAAAGAAGAACCAGCAAATAGGCTAAGGAGACAGGCAAGAGGCAGCCCAGACAGCAGAAGCAACAGAGGAATTAGACGCAGAGTAGTGAGGTTTGGTCTTCAAAGATGTAAGGAGATTCGATCTCAAAGGAGGGTCATACATAGTGACTGCAGAGAAACAGTCATGGACTGACATGCACTACCTGTGCACTGTCCTGCACAGTAACTGAATACAGAGACACAGTCATGCACTGACATGCACTTTCATGCACAATAACTGAATACAAAGAAACAGTCATGCAATGTTTGTGCGCCGAAAAGGGTCAATCATAACTTTAACGGAGACAGGTTTACAAAGAAATAGTGCAAAAAAATCAATGAATTGGAGGCGTAGAGGAATGAATCCGAATTGGGGATTCTGTTGTGTAGAATCCGTGGTATGAGACTGGAGCGAAGGGATTGTGAGAAGAACTGACCCTGACTGTAATTAAAACCCTGAGTCACGTTGAAGTGGAGGAATGTTGATTTGCGAAGAGATTACGGAATCATAGATCAAATGAACACAAAATTAGAAATGGAACCTTGATCGAAGAGGAAATGGAACCGTGCAAGGAATTAAGTTGAAGCGGAACTGTGACAGGGTGGAACTGTGCGATGGAGGATAGGTTTATATGCAATAGAAGGTTGATATTTTATAAACGTAGAGTTACAATGAAACCTTAAAATTTATGCGATGGAATGTTTTAACTTGCAAAGATCCTGAACGAATGAATAATTGAGAAGCGGAACCATGAAGAAGGAAGCAGAACCTTGAAGTGGTCTTAAGAAACCACTAATGGTATTCGCAAATTTTTTAATCGGTAAGTTGTTTCAAAAATAAAAATGCGATATCGTTAGATGATGGACGCGTGGCAAAAGTGGTAAGAGAAAAACCATTTTTTTCGCATTTCTTTTGCGTGTTAAATAACGTGGTTAAAAATTTTACGATATCCATTGGATTTCGCATGGTGGGTTGATGTGATGTGACCACCATTGGATCACAAGTGGAGTTGCGTGGAGATTAAGGACAGGTGAGTTAAGGCCTTGTCGGCCCGAGAGAAAGAGTACAATGTTGACTAGTTGAGTTGGAGGAATTAACCCTTGTGCGCCTTTGTAATGCGATAGGCGTTAGATTATATACAATTCAGATGGAGTGCACGAATTCCATTGGATGGGCAGACATGCTGGTGTGTTAATCGTTGTGGGTCTAGAACTTAATATATGTCGGAACCAATATACCAAATAATTTTGATATGCGTTAA
Source organism: Pinus albicaulis (assembly GCA_034641835.2). NCBI lineage: Eukaryota > Viridiplantae > Streptophyta > Pinopsida > Pinales > Pinaceae > Pinus > Pinus albicaulis. The sequence goes on along the minus strand of CM076570.1, from coordinate 1,157,062,184 downwards.
ATGAGGTGTGTGGGCCCAAATGAATATCAAATGAGTTGAACGGGTCTTTATTATTATAATGTTTCTCAGCATTTGAATGGAGGACATAATATATGTTAATATATTATGGATGATGTGAAATAACAAAGTCGGGTGCGTATAATTGTTGATATGTTGTAGACCATTATGTAATGGAGCCAATAATAAAGCTCATATGGTGATATATTATGTTTAATCAAAGTCAAAATTTGGTTCACATTAATATAAACATAAGTTGAATGTGAAATATGGAAGCCGAGACAATTAGTACGTTGGGTCTTTGTTTAAATCAGAGCCGAATCTTGTATGAAGTGAATTTGTGGGCCCAGAAAAGTTTGTTTGTATATATACTGATGCTTTTCACTTTGAAACAAAAGTCAAACCTTGATGATATGTCCACATGGGAAATGTATGAAGTTTTTTTATTTAACCACAATTGATATTAATCCAATGGGATATTTAGAGGGGGACACATTGTTATATGTGAGTTGGTGGGCCCATAGAGTTATTTTATAAACAGGTCATATACAAGGTCACATATTCGCATTCAACTCTACATAACGTAAAAGCTCGTGAAATTGGTGGATGGTAAATAAAAGTAAAAATCTGGGTTAATAATATATGCAGATTGAAATATGGATGAAACCATATGTATGGCTTTCATAAGACATAAGAGTTTTATGAACAGATCTCAAATCAAAGATTTTAGGTATTGTTGGCTTCCGCATCAGTAATTAAAATTGTTGAGTTTTCCAGATTGTGAATTTATTCAGGGCTAAACTTGTAAAGAATTTATATATGCAGCAGATACACAATTGCGGTGAATAGAGATTGAAGATTTGAATACGTGTGCAGTGAAGGTATTCAGATTTGCAGAATCTGAATTTGAAATGCATAGGAATGAAAATGTTGGCTTGTTATACTACAACAGCATAAAAGACAACCACACTATGAGCCAAGAACTGAATGAGTTGAATGAGTTATATCAAATGCAAATGTAAATGTAAATGTTTTAATTGATTTATATTGTTTTCGATGCAAAGGCAAGTCTCTGGAGGCAAAGAAATATCCCATTATAATATTGCAATGTATACATATTGTTATATATTTTCTAAATATGCTAGGAAAGAAATGAGAAGGTGGAAGTCAAAGAGTCATGGCTGTTCACTTCGAATTCCCTGTGGAATACAAACAGTCATGAGGTGAACTCTATAAATGATATCACACAGATATGCATTGAGAGGTTAGAGAATGGAGAAATGAGGCAGAGGGTAAGAAGAAGGAGGAGCAGATAGAGAAGCTGTGAAGATTCAGAGATAATATAAGGTAGATATGAAGACTGGTGGATAGCAGAGAAGAAGGAATAGAACAGAGCTGATATCCAGGTAAATCAGCATGTTTTTTTTTTGAAAGAGTGAGGAAGTTGGTGCTTCCAAATCAAGTTGTAGCTTGATAGATGTCAGTTGTAGCTGGCTGAGGTAGGAGCCTCCTGTAGGTTGTAGCCTGCAGAAAATAGATGGGAGTTGGAGCTTCCTTGCAAGTTGTAGCTTGCAAAATTGAGGTAGGAGCCTCCTATAGGTTGGAGCCTATAGAAAATCAGTGGTGAGAGGGAGTTGGAGCTTGCCTTTGCATCACAACAATAATAAGATGTGGTTTTCTCCCTTATGAGTTTCCACTTATATCTGTTGTCTATATGCATGATTATTATGTGGTGATACTCTGTATTTATTCTGCTCAATACCTACTGCACACTTATTAAGATTGTTGTTCCATTGTATATTAAGTTGATCACTAAATAATGATGTGAATAAGTATAAAAGAAAGCTTAAAAAGAACATGACTATATTAAACTGATTCAATCCCCCCTCTCAATTTAACCAAGGGTTCAACAAATGGTATCAGAGCCAAGTTCCTTATGTATCAGTTTAACAACTAGAAGATCCTAGGTCCCCAAGATGGCTAGTTTAGAAGGATGCTCAACAAATAAAGCCCCTTTGTTCACTGATACAAATTATGTTTTCTAGAAAATAAGAATGAAGACGTACATAATGTCTCTAGGAATAGAAGTTTGGGCTGTTGTGGAATTGGGATATGCCCCAAAGGAGACTGACTCAGAGAAAGATGTCAAACAAGACTTTGTAGCTAATAAAAAAGCCATGAATGCACTCTTAGGTGGACTGTGTGAGGAAAAATTTATCAAAGTAATGCACAACAAGACTACCAAAGAAATATGGGATACAGTAGAAAACATCCATGAGGGAGACAAAAAGGTGAAGATAGCCAAACTTCAAGTCTACGGAGCTCATTTTGAAAATATAAAAATGAATTATGATGAAGACATTTCTAGATTCTTTTTAAGGGTTGCAGAAATTGTGAATAACATGAAAGCTCTAGGAGAGGCCATAAGAGAATGTGTAATTGTTCAAAATATACTAAGATCCTTACCAGCCAACTTTAACCCCAAGGTTTCTTCCATAAAAGAAACAGCTGATTGGGAAACCTTGACCATGAACCAATTACTTGGAAACTTAACAGCCTATGAGATGAGACTGCCACAGAGGAAGTCAAATGTGAGGGAGGAAGCCTTTAAGACTGAGAAGAAAAAAGAAGCAAAAGAAGATACTTGCTCCTGCTCTGATGAAGAAGAGGCCAAATTTATCAGAAGATTAGATTTAGGCTCAGGAAAGTATAAAGGTAAACTTCCATTTAAATGCTTTAACTGTGGAAGAGTTGGACACTATGCTTCTAAGTGTCCTCATAAGAAGACAAAGAATCACACTCAAGAATCAGAAAAAACCATATCAAAGAACTGGCAGAAAGGGAAGAGATTCAACAGAAAATCATTTTATGCTCAGCAAGACAGCAGTGCATCTGAAAGCTCAGATGAATCCTCCAATGAAGAGGGAACTTCTAAATTTGTATTGATGGCCAAGGAAGAACTTGAAGGATTCCTTCTAGAAGATGAGGAAGAAGGTGAGGTAGATCTTGAGGGGGAGCTAAGAGGTGCTCTGGAGGAAATAGACAGACTTAAACTAAAATTCAGAAAACAGAAAGACATTCTCCTTAAATATGTAAGAGAAGAGAAAAATTCAGAAGACCTCATTCAGTTGAAAGTAGAGCTTGAAGAAGCCAAAATGGTAAAAGACACTCAAGCAAATTGAGGATAAAATTTAGAAACAAGAGAAATTGGAAGAAAAAGTAGTATGCTTGAGGAAGAAATTAGAAAACACCCAAAGGAAAGTGTCAATAAACACTCCTCAAATGACAAGCTCTGATAAGTTGAATGAAATACTAGATGCTCAAAGATCTCGTCTTATAAAAATTGGGATAGGCTATGAAGGAGAAGCAAGTAAAGTCAAAGAAAAGGATAACAGGAATATCATTTTTGTAAAAGCTGATAAGGATAATGAAGCAGCTTAGAAGGTTCCCACAGAAGTAGAATCCTAAAATGAAGTAAACAGAAACAAGAAGGAACCTCAAATGACAAAGAACGAAATAAATAAACAGTCAATTGAAAAAGGCTCATATACCCCTAAATATATCAAATTTGGAAGCTATCAAAGGAGATTCTTCCCCCCTATGAAAAATGCCACTTTTTATGTCTGCCACAAACTGGGACATATTGCTGCATACTTTCATACAAGGAGAATTGATTCCAACCAGCAAAGGATGCAAAAAGTGAAAAGACTACCTCAAGAAAACAAATGGAGAAGACAACCCTTCATCAGGTATGCTAATTATTTTTATGGGCATTGTTTTTACTGTAAGGAATTCGGCCATAAAGCCAAGGAGCGCAGAACATATGGACAAAGACTAATGTTCAAAACCTCAAGGAGATTTATGAATTATGGAGAGTTTACTCATATTCATAATTCTGCTAAAAATATGATTAAATGTTGTGTATGCCATAAAATCGGACATATGTCTTCGCAATGTCCTCTCAAAGAATTTGGTCCATCTTCCCAGAAAAGGTGCCAAACAAATAGCTTCCTGTAGTGGAAAAAGAAGTTGAATAATTGTGACCTGGCTCTAATAGCCCAAGATCAGAAAAGCAAATGGTATTTGGACAGTGGATGCTCAAAGCATATGACCGGAGATAGAAGCAAGTTCATAACCTTTGATGAAAAGAAATCTGGAAATGTAACTTTTGGAAATGATAAAGTAGGGAAAATGAAAGGAAAAGGCTCAGTCAGTCTAGATAATGGAAGAGGAAAGGCCCAAGATGTACTATTTATGGATGGGCTGAAAGCAAATCTGCTAAGTGTCAGTCAAATGTGTGATAAAGGCTGTGAAGTTCTTTTTAGAGCACAAGACTGTGAGGTAAGATCAAGCACCACAGGAAAGACTTTATCAAAGGTATTCGAACATAAAGTAATGTCTATATAGTGAAAGAAGAGAATGAACCATGCCCCCTAAGCAAACTTAATGAATCATGGTTATGGCATAGAAGATTGGGACACCTTAACTTTGACCACATCATCAGTCTCATCAAGAAGAAAGCAGTTAGAGATCTACTAGCAACAAAGAAGCCTTCAAATACCATATGTAAATCTTGCCAATTGGGCAAACAGACCCACACATCTCTTAATAACAAAGATGAACTATCAACAAGTAGGCCACTTCATCTTGTACACATGGACCTGTGTGGACCTTCAAGAACTAAAGCACCAAGTGGAGAATCTTAATTCATGCTGATAATAGATGATTTTTACATAATGGCATGGGTAGAATTTCTCAAATATAAATCTGAAGCACTTGAGAAATTCAATATATTCAAGGCATTGGCAGAAAATCAAACAGGATGCAAGCTAAAGTGCATCAGATCAGACAAAGGAGGTGAATTCATAGACTATGATTTTGTAGACCTATGCAATGAGCATGGGATAAAACAACAGTTTACAATTGCAGGTACACCTCAACAGAATGGAGTGACAGAGAGAAAAAACAGGTCAGTACAACAGATTTCTAGAGCAATGATGCAATAAAGTAACATTCCCCAAAATTTATGGGCAGAAGCAGTATACACAGCTGTTCACATTCTTAACAAAGTTTATTTAAGACCAAACTGTGACAAGAGTCCTTATGAATTATGGCATGGAAACCTGCATCAATCAAACACTTTAGAGTCTTTGGAAGTAAGTGTTTCATAAAAATAATGATGAAAAACTGGGGAAGTTTGATGCAAGAGCAGATGAAGGAATATTTCTAGGATATGCATCCAAGAGCAAGGGTTACAGGTGCTACAACAAAACACTACATAAAATTTTGGAAAGCATTGATGTAAGATTTGATGAATATCTACCAAACAAAACAATAAGTGTAAGCTATAGCAATCCTCCAGAAGATCATGAAGAAGAGAATCAAGATGATGATGAACTAAGCAAGACAACAAAAGATACTGAATTAAACTCAAAAGGTCCCTCAAGACACACTCAAAAGAATCATCCAGAAGATCAAATCATTGGGGACAAGAGTGTGGGAGTCTAGACAAGAAGATAGCTAGCTGAATAGACAGAAGAAGTATACCTAGCTTTGTTATCTCAAATAGAGCCAATGAATTTTGAAGAAGCCAACAAGGACAAATATTGGGTGAAAGCTATGAATGAAGAACTAGACCATATTAAGAAGAATAATACATGGGAGTTAATACCAAGACCCACAGGGAAAAATGTCATTGGTTCAAAATGGATATTCAAGAATAAGATGAATGAACAAGGACAGGTAATCAGAAATAAATCCACATTAGTATTCAAGGGATATTCAAAAAATTGAAGGTCTTGATTATGATGAAACCTTTGCCCCTGTAGCAAGAATGGAAGTAATCAGAATGTTTTTGGCCTTTGCATGTTATCGTGATTTCAAGGTATATCAAATGGATGTGAAGTCTACCTTCCTAAATGGAGAACTAGAGGAATAAGTCTACATGGAACAACTTGAAGGATTCTCTTTAACAGATAAACATGACTATGTGTGTAGATTAAAGAAAGCCTTATATGCTCTAAAACAAGCTCCTAAAGCTTAGTATTCAAGGTTGGACAAATACTTGCAAAAAAAACGATTCAAGAAAGGAGGAGCAGATAGCAATTTGTACATAAAGGTTAATGAAAATGAACTCTTAATTGTAGTAGTGTATGTAGATGACATCATGTTTGGAAGCAAAAAAGATGAGTTAGCAGAAGGATTTGCTGAAGAAATGATACCAAAATTTAAGATGTCTATGATTAGAGAGCTCACCTTCTATTTAGGACTTCAAATTCAACAAAAGAACACAGGAACATTCATCTCACATGAAAAATACTTAAGGGAGATGTTGAAAAGGTTCAAAATGGAAGACTACAAAACTGTGTCAACTCCCATGATCACTGGATGCAAAATTTGTGCAAATGATGGATCAACAGATGTAGATCAAAAACTTTACAGATCCATGGTAGGAAGCCTGCTATACCTAACTGCCTCTAGACCAGACATTGTGTTGGCAATAGGACTTGTGGCAAGATATCAAGCAGCACCAAAACAAAATCACTTACTAGCAATCAAGAGGATATTCAGATATCTACAAGGAACTGCACAGCATGGGCTATGGTATCTAAAATTCAAATGCTTCACTTTGACAACATATACAGATGCAGATTGGGCTAGCTGCATGGATGACAGGAAAAGAACAAGTGGAGGTGTTTTTTATTTGGGAAAAAGTCTGGTGTCATGGCTAAGCAAGAAGAAAAATTCCATCTCTCTATCTACAACAGAAGCATAGTATATTGCAGCATCAGCATGTTGCACACAAATAATGTGCACGAAAAAAACTCTCCAAGACATGAAGTTAAGCATGGATGATCCCATCTCAATCAAATGTGACAATACAAGTGCAATAATTATATCAAAAAATCTTGTATTTCATTAAAAAACAATATGTACCAACAAAGGAACAAATAACAGACATATTCACAAAACCTCTTGCTAAAGAACCATTCGAATATCTAAGAAAGAAACTAGGAGTAGTGGCTGCAGATGTTACTCTCTGAGATGAAAAGAAAGAATCATTCCAGGGGGAGATCAATCAACAAATATTGTCACAAAAGAGCCAGAGAAAGTGAGCAATGCATGGAACAGGTCCTCAAGATCAGAGTATTATGGACAAGATTTGGAAACCACACTAAGAAATGTACAACCCTTTGCCATTGATTTCAAAGGGGGAGGAAAAGCAAGAAAAAGAAAAGTATTAAAGTATTGCCATCAATGCCAATGGGGGAGACTGTTGGAAATGTTTTCATTGATGGCAAAGGAGAAGAAAGGAGCAGCACCTGAACTATATCATTATGGAAAAAGAGAAGAAAGAAGAACTAGCAAATAGGCTAAGGAGACAGGCAAGAGGCAGCCCAGGCAGCAGAAGTATTAGAGGAATTAGAGGCAGAGTAGTGAGGTTTACTCTTGAAATATGTAAGGAGATTTGATCTCAAAGGAGGGACATACACAGTGAATGCACTACTTGTGCACTGTCCTACACAGTAACTGAATACAGAGACACATTCATGCACTGACATGCACTGTCATGCATAGTAACTAAATACAGAGAAACAGTCATGCAATTTTTTTGTGCCAAAGAGGGTCAATCATAGATTTAACAAAGATGGGTTTACAAAGAAATAGTGCAATAAAACTAGTGAATTGGAGGCGTAGAGGAATGAATCCAAATTGGGGAATATGTTGTGTAGAATCCGTGGTATGAGACCGAAGAGAAGGGACTATGAGAAGATCTGACCCTGACTGTAATTAAAACCCCGAGTCACCTTGAAGTGGAGGAATGTTGATTTGCGAAGATATTATGGAATCATAGATCAAATGAACACAAAATTAAAAATGGAACCTTGATCGAAGAGGAAATGGAACCGTGCAAGGAATTAAGTTGAAGCGGAACTGTGACAGGGTGGAACTGTGCGATGGAGGATAGGTTTATATGCAATAGAAGGTTGATATTTTATAAACGCAGAGTTACAATAAAACCTTAAAATTTATGCGATGGAATGTTTTAACTTGCAAAGATCCTGAACGAATGAATAATTGAGAAGCGGAACCATGAAGAAGGAAGCGGAACCCTCAAGTGGTCTTAAGAAACCACTAATGGTATTCGCAAAGTTTTTAACTGGTAAGCTGTTTCAAAAATAAAAATGTGATATCATTAGATGATGGATGCGTGGAAAAAGTGGTAAGAGAAAAACCATTTTTTTTCACATTTCTTTTGCGCATTAAGTAATGTGGTTAAAACTTTTGCGATATCCATTGGATTTTGCATGGTGGGTTGATGTGATGTGACCACCATTGGATCACAAGTGGAGTTGCGTGGAGATTAAGGCTAGGTGAGTTAAAGCCTTGTGGGCTTGAGAGAAACAATACAATGTTGACTGGTTGAGTTGGAGGAATTAACGCTTGTGTGCCTTTGTAATGAAATAGGCGTTAGATTATATACAGTTCAGATGGAGTGTGCGAACGCTGTTGGATGGGCAGACATGCTGGTGCGTTAATCGCTATGGGTCCAGAACTTAATATATTTCGGAAACAATATACCAATTAAATTTGATATACGTTGAATGAGGTGTGTGGGCCCAAATGAATCTCAAATGAGTTGAATGAGTCTTTATTATTATAATGTTTCTTAGCATTTGAATGGAGGACATAATATATGTTAATATATTATGGATGATGTTAAATAACAAAGCCAGGAGCATATATTTGTTGATATGATGTAGACCATTATGTAATGGGGCCAATAATAAAGCTCATATGGTGATATATTATGTTTAATCAAAGTCAAACTTTGGTTCGCATTAATATAAACATAAGTTGAATGTGAAATATGGAAGCCGAGACCATTAGTACATTGGGTCTTTGTTTAAATCAAAGCGGAATCTTGTATGAAGTGAAGTTGTGGGCTCAGAAAAGTTTTTTTGTATATATATTGATGCTTTGCTCTTTGAAACAAAAGTCAAACCTTGATGATATGTCCACATGGGAAATGTATGAAGTTTTTTTATTTAACCACAATTGATATTAATCCAATGGGATATTTAGAGGGGGACACATTGTTATATGTGAGCTGGTGGGCCCATAGAGTTATTTTATAAACAGTTTGTATACAAGGTCACATATTGGCATTCATCTCTACATCACGTAAAAGCCCGTGAAATTGGTGGGTGGTAAAGAAAAGTAAAACTCTAGGTTAATAATATATGTAGATTGAAATATGGATGAAACCATATGTATAGCTTTCATAAGAGATAAGGGTTTTATGAACAGATATCAAATCAAATATTTGAGATACTTTTGGCTTTCGCATCAATAATTAAATTGTTGATTTTTCCAGATTGTAAATCTATTCGGGGCTAAACTTGTAAAGCAGTTATATATGTAGCATATACACAATTTCAATGAACAAAGATTGAATATTTGAAGAGGTGTGTAGTGAAGGTATTCATATTTGCAGAATCTGAATTTTAAATGCACAGGAATGAAAATGTTGGTTTGTTACACTATAGCAGCAGAAAAGGAAAGCACACTGTGAGCCAAGAACTGAATGGGTCAAATGAGTTATATCAAATGAAAATGTAAATGTAAATGTTTTAGTTGATTTATATTATTTGTGATGCAAAGGAAAGTCTCCAGAGGCAAAGAAATATCCCACTATAATATTGCAATGTATACATATTGTTATATTGTTTCTAAATATGCTAGGAATGAAATGAGAAGGTGGAAGTCAAAGAGTCATGGCTATTCACTTCGAATTCCCTGTGGAATACAAATAGTCATGAGGTGAACTCTATAAATGATATCACACAGATATGCATTGAGAGGTTAGAGAATGGAGAAATGAGGTAGAGAGGGTAAGAAGAAGGAGGAGTAGATAGAGAAGCTATGAATATTTAGAGATAATATAAGGCATATATGAAGACTGGTGGATAGCAGAGAAGAAGGAACAAAACAGAGCTGATATCCAGGTAAATCAGCATGTGTTTTTATGAAAGAGTGAGGAAGTTGGTGCTTCCAAATCAAGTTGTAGCTTGATAGATGTCAGTTGTAGCTAGCTGAGGTAGGAGCCTCCTGTAGGTTGTAGCTTGCAGAAAATATATGGGAGTTGGAGCTTCCTTGCAAGTTGTAGCTTGCATAATTGAGGTAGGAGCCTCCTGTAGGTTGGAGCCTACATAAAATCAGTGGTGAGAGGGAGTTGGAGCTTGCCTTTGAATCACAAAAATAATAAGATGTGGTTTTCTCCCTTATTGGTTTCCACTTATATCTGTTGTCTATATGCATGATGATTATGTGGTGAGACTCTGTATTTATTCTGCTCAATACCTATCACACACTTATTAATATTGTTGTTCCATTATATATTAAGTTGATCGCTAAATAATGATGTGAATGAGTATAAAAGAAACCTTAAAAAGAACATGAATGTATTAAACTGATTCACCCCCCCCCCCCCCCCCCTCCCCACCACCTCTCTCAGTTTAACCAAGGGTTCAACATATAAGTGAAAAATATGTATGGTAAAGAGGGGGTGAATTTGAATGGTTAAGAATCTGGCTACATGATTTTTTAAATGCATATAGTTTAATTTATATGTTAATTATTTTCATAATACTAATAATATAATTAACTAACATAAATCCATCTTAAGCATGAATATAACCGCATTAAAAGAGATAAACAATTCTGAAGGTGGAAATCTCTCTTACGGTCCAAAACTTGGTTGAACCATGGTACTATATAGCATATAGACAAACACATGCAACATGTGTATTTTTTCATTGTTTAAAGTGAATTTTTTATTAAACAAATCAAAAAAGCGTGTTGGGAACTTAGATTTTGTAGATTACACAACTTAGACTTTCAATTCCAACATAAGTTTGTTATACTTCAGATAAGTTTGAAGAAAAACATCCCCGATGGTGTTTTGTTCCAAGGAGATTGGTTTCCTAGGGGTTTGCACATGCCATCCTACAGAGGTGATATCATTAAATGGAAGGCATGCCATGGCCACCCCAATGGATGTAGAAGTATGCCACTATATATCCTTTTTTTAATCATGTTGTGCTCCATTTGAAGGAGGAGAGGGTGGTGGTAGGTTTTCCTACCAATCATTTATGTAAGGAAAAAAATTGATGCACCCAGAAATGAGGTTTGGCCAAATTTTCAAGAAATGTCTGGACTAGAAAGAAGCAACTGGTTAAAGTTAATATCGGAATATAACTATTGGTCACCCTTAAGAGGGATTTTAAAAGGATAGGGAGTCAAAGTGAAGTTGTATGTCAGTTATGTAAATGAAATTTTGGTGTTGGTTTGATATGAAATTCTAGGAGAACTTCTCCTTCCTAAAAAATGACCGTCCTCTAACACTTTGCAAGTAAAAACGGGTCTTCTATAAACACATGTTTTATGGTCTCTTCCAAGATAATGATTTAGTTTTATGTAAAATTTAAACAAGAAACATATCATCATTTAACTCATAAAGGAAATCATGAAGAGAGACAACACATAATTTTGTGATAGAGTTCATGTTGAGATTCAACAAGATGATGAGCTTAGTGAAGAGAGTCGCTTTCACTAAGTGGGCCCGCAGGCTATTTTTGGCACAAGTCTATTTTTAGACATGGTGATCATATTTCAGAATTTGCAGGATGCTATTTGCGGATGGTTGATCAAGTTAGAAAAACAGATGAAATTCTATTTTTAGAATATTTGGCGAAGTCTATTTATATATCATCGATCTAAAAATAGATGCATGTCGATTATTATTAGCTCTTAATAATAATCAGACTCTAAACAACAACTTATTCTCTTGGAGCACTTTGTTTCAGTGCACATATCTGGAAAATCAGTGGACTGAGGGAATTGCGCAATTCCCAAGGGTAACTGGAGGTTCATGCATGGAGGACTCAATTAGAACTCAATTGGAAAATTTATGAAAGACTTGGAAGAGTAGTTTATGGAGTTGTATTTAGCTTAACTCATTTAGACTCAGTTGAGCTAGTTGTATCTAATCTAACTGAATGATACACTAGTGAGAGTGGAGTGAATTAATTAGCTAATTAATTCACAAATAATAACTCATTAATCAGCTGAAAAATACAGCAGTTAACTACAGTGCATGGTAGTTCCAGTGGAGACCTAGTGGAGAGATAGGTGAAAGGGCAAGATGGACTATATGTTGTGACTATAGTGATGCATTGATTGCATCACACACACATTGGAGTTGCCAATGAGGATTGTGCAATCAATGGAAGAGTAATTCGAATTCATTCAGAGCTATTCTTCAGCAGGGATTGCGCAGTGTAGGCAAGCTAGCAGGAAGGCAAAGATCGGTGCATGGATTTCCAAATTTTTCTTGATTAGTGTGTGACGATTGTATTGTACTGAGAGCTTGATGTACTAAGATTTGTATGAGGATTGTTACATGATATCCATGATACGTAATATATGATAGTTGGGGTTTTCAGCTTTAGGATTTCCCATTAAACAACTATGTTATGTGCGTTTGTTTTTATTTATGCTTCACATGTGTGTGCAATTAATTTTCTGCAAAAGATTAACAATGGAATGAATTTGTATTTTGCAAGAAGTTAAATATTGTGAGATTAGGGGAATATAAGACATATCCATGCTTAATGTATATAATTTCTACATGGTATCAAAGCATTGTTAATTCTTGAAGATTGCAATTGTGAAGAATTGGTGAGTTTGTGTTGGTGGACAATTCGAATTTTCTACAGAAGATTCTTGGTGCAGAAGTTGAGCATACATTGAAATGGCTTTCAATGGGTTGCGACTGGAGTATTCCCTTAATGGGAACTTGAATTACATAGCCTGGAAGGACAATATGGAGGCAGTGCTGGAGGGTAATGGACTGAAGGAGTTCATCGATAGCGATGTTCATAGGTTGGGATCTAGTGATGTTGCATTACTTGACACATGGCAAAAGAAGACAGCAAAGACGAGAATAATTTTGTTGGAAGGTGTGAAGCACCATATTGTGTCTAGCCTTCATGGGAAAGCCACTCCATTCTTAATGTGGAAGGCTTTGACAGATTTTTTCCAAAGCAGAAGTGACCAGAGGAAGTTGGCGCTTAAAGACAAGCTCAGAAAAATAAAAATGGAGAAGGGCGACAATATTCCAAAATACCTCACGAAATTTGTCCACTGTAAGGATGAACTAGGAAGTATGGGGGTTACTCTTGATGATGAAGACTTGGTGAGCTTGGCTCTCCTTGGGCTTCTGAAGAGTTGGCATAGCTATGAAGACTCTGTCAATGGACAGGAGAAACGGAAAAAATGGGAGTGACTTTGGTTGTATCTTGTGCAAGAGGAGATAAGGCGGGGTACTAGGGATGGCTCTTCATTGAAGAATGAAGATGAAGAGAATTGTGATTTGCCTTCCAAAGCAAGGAAAGGGAAAGGGAAGAAATTTCCTTCAAAATACGAAGATAAAGGCAAGAAGTCGGATTTGTCCAAAGTGAAGTGTTTTCACTATCACGAGCATGGGCATTTCGCCAGTAACTATCCACAGAAGAAGAATAACAAGAAGGATGTTGGAGTTGCAGCTGGAGAGGCCTTAGCCTCGCAATTTGAGCTTGATTTCTCTTTGATCGCATGCTTCGTTTTAGGCTGTATGGGATTGGTGTGGTATCTTGATAGTGGTGTGCCTTTTCATATGACGAGAGACAAAGAGTTGTTTAGTGACTTGGAGGAGAAGGACCTCCAGATGCATATAGAGATGGGCAACGATGGTTAGTACTGTGCGACTAGAATTGGGACCATTACCTTTGAGAGGAAGTCCAGTAATCCATTCTTGTTGAAGAATGTTATGCATGTTCCAGATCTGAAGAAGAACTTGGTCTCGGTCACAATGCTGGAAGACAAAGGTTATGATGTTGTTTTCAGTGAGGGAAAATCCTTCCTTCGACATAAAACAATGGGTCAAACTAGGAAGATAGGGGTTCAAATTAAGAACTTCTACAAGCTGGAGGTAGATGGCTAAGCTGCAATGGTGGGAAAAGTAGAAGTGGTGAGCTGGGATGAGGAAAAATTATGGCACATGAGATTGGGCCATCTTCACCATGGCACTTTGAAGATTTTGAAAAATATTTCTACTGGACTTCCCAAGGGTACTCTTATGCAATTAGACCAGTGCAATGGATGTACTATGGGTAAGTTTGTGAAGGCCACCTTTCATGAGAAGGAGAACCATGCTTTCGTGATCATGGATAGAATTCACACAGACATGTGTGGACCTCTCTCAGTTGCTTCAACAACAAAACATAGGTATTATGTTATATTTGTTGATGACTATTCTCGTAGATGTTGGATTTTCTTCATGCAGAAGAAGATTGAAATGTTCTCAAAGTTCTATGAGTTTAAAGCATTGGTGGAGAAGGAGTCCAGGAAGCAAGTGAAATCTCTACAGAGTGATAATGGTGGTGAATACATCTTGATCGAATTCAAAGACTTCTGTAGCAAAGAAGGAATTCGAAGAGAACTCATAGTGCCTCATAACCCACAACAGAATGGAGTCGCTGAGAGGAAGAATATAATGATCGTGGGTGTTGCACGAGCAATGTTGCATGACCAGGGCCTACTGATGCACTTGTGGATGGAAGCATGCAGCATTGTGGTTTATGTGAAAAACTGTTGTCCTCATAGAGTACTTGGCATGAGTACACCTGAAGAAGCTTTTACTGGTAAGAAGCCTGATATTTCTCATTTGAAGATTTTTGGCTCATCTGTTTACATTCATGTGAAAAGGGATGCCAGGAAGAAGCTGGATTGGACTACAAAAGTTGGGATATTTGTGGGGTACATAGAAACACCCCATAGTTATCATGTGTATTTTCCAGATAGTTGGATGATCGTGGTGCGACGAGATATAAAATTCAATGAGTTGAAAGCCATGAAGTTGTCTCTTGAGAGGGAGCTACACTTGCATGTGGAGGAGAAACTTCTTGTTCCCAAAGATGCGCCTCTAGATGTGGATCAGCCACAGGAGGAGATTCATGGAGTGGAGGAGTCCACTCATGCATAACCAAACATCAGACAAGGCAGAAAGCATACCACAGAAGTTGAGAGACTGAATCTTGATGCGACACAGAATGTAGGAGTCCCTACATCACAGTGCAGACAGAGACAGTCACCTGACCGATTTACTGGATACATGGCTCTTATGAGCAAGTGTATCGTGACAGAGCCATATTCTTTTGAAGAAGCAGTGCAGGATCCCACAGGGGTAGATGCCATGGTGGAGGAGTATGAATCCATTGTCAAAAACAGTGCTTGGGAGATTGTTCCAAGGCTGGTGGGAAAATCAATTTTAGGATCAAGATGGATCTACAAGGTAAAGCAAACTGCTGATGGGAGCGTGAAGAAGTATAAGGCAAGATTTTTTGCCCGAGGCTTCTCACAAATCGAGGGGATTGACTATGAAGAAACCTTTGCACCTGTTGCACAATATTCTTCCATATGAACCATCCTTGCTCTCTCAGCACAGATGGGTTGGCACATTCATCAGATGGATGTGAAGACTCTGTTCCTTAATGGGATCATTGAGGAAGAGGTGTACATTGAGCAGCCTGGAGGATTTGAGATCTTCAGTAGCAATTCGCATGTGTGCAGGCTCAAAAGAGCATTGTATGGGTTGAAACAAGCACCACGTGCTTGGTACACTCGGATCGACAGCTATTTCATTGGACTTGGCTTCACCAAGAGTGAGGCGGATGCAAAACTATACCAGATTGTGGTGGAGTGTAAGCTTTTAATCATTGTTCTTTATGTTGATGATTTAATACTAACAGGTGACGAGCAGTTGATACACTCATGCAAGGAAGATCTTGCAAAGGAGTTTGAGATGAAGGATTTAGGCCTCCTTCATTATTTCCTTGGATTGGAAATATGGAAGCGGAAAGGTGAACTATTTGTGTCTCAAGGCAAGTATGCCCGGGAGATACTAGCAAAGCTTCACATGCAAGGCTGCAAGCCTATTAATACTCTTCTTCCATGAAATTGGAAGAAAGAGGATGCTACATCGACAGAGGTAGTGGATGCCATTTTTTATCGACAGTTGGTGGGTTCACTCATGTATTTAGTCAATACAAGACCAGACATATGCTATGCAGTGACCAGCTTTCACAAGCGATGGTTAAGCCTACCAAGCTCTTTTGGAAGGCAGGCAAGCATGTCTTGAGATATCTCAGGGGCACATTTGAGTATGGTTTATGGTATAGACAGATGGATGAGGTGAAGTTGCATGGCTTCATGGATGCAGATTGGGTAGGAAGCCCAACAGACAGAAAGAGCATAGTAGGAGGGATTTTTAGTATCGGATCTACAGCAGTTTCTTAGTACAACAGGAAACAAAGATCTGTGGCACTCAGTTCAATGGAAGCAAAATACATGGCAGCAAGTCAAATTACATGTGAGGCTATCTGGATGAAGAAGATTATGGTTGGTTTGTTCGATTCACATTTAGATCCCATAGTGATAGGTTTTGATAATCAGAGTTGCATTAAAATCTTAGTTAATCTTGTGTTTCATGATATATATAAACATATTGATATCCGATATCATCATATCAGATATTGTGTGCAACGGAAGATCATGTTGCTTCAGTACATTCCTACAGAGGATCAGGATGTAAATATTCTGATGAAGGCGCTCACCAGGAGAAAATTCGAATACCATAGAGGCAGGATCGGGGTGAAAGATAATCCATGTCTTGTTGAGAGGGAATGTTGAGATTCAACAAGATGATGAGGTTAGAGAAAAGTGTCACCTTCACTAAGTGGGCCTGCAGGCTATTTTTAGAGCAAGTCTATTTTTAGACTATGTCTATTTTTAAAAATGGTGATCATATTTCAGAAGTTGCAGGATGTTATTTGTGGATGGTTGATCAAGTTGGAA
This sequence comes from Pinus albicaulis, assembly GCA_034641835.2. Lineage (NCBI taxonomy): Eukaryota > Viridiplantae > Streptophyta > Pinopsida > Pinales > Pinaceae > Pinus > Pinus albicaulis. Next base: position 1,157,045,228 of record CM076570.1, on the reverse strand, counting down.
AAATAGACGAAATTATATTTTTTTAATATTGGGCGCAGTCTATTTATAGATCGTCGATCTAAAAATAGATGCATTCGATTATTATTAGCTCTTAATAATAATTAGACTCTAAACATCAACTTACTCTGTTGCAGCACTTTGTTTCAGTGCACAGATCTAGAAATCAGTGGACTGAGGTAATTATGCAATTCTCGAGGGAAACTAGAGGTTCATGCATGGAGGACTCAGTTAGAACTCAAGTGGAAAATTTATGATAGAGTTGGAAGAGTAGTTAATGGAGTTGTATTCAGTTTAACTCAGTTAGACTCAGTTGAGCTAGTTGTATCTAGTTTAACTGAATGATACACTACTGAGAATGGAGTGAATTAATTAGTTAATTAATTCACAAGTAATAACTCATTAATCAACTGAACAATATGGCAGTTAACTACAATGCATGGTAGTTCCAGTGGAAACCTAGTGGAGAGATAGGTGAAAGAGCAAGATGGACTATCTGTTGTGACTATAGTGATTCATTTATTGCATCACACACACATTAGAGTTTCCAATGAGGATTGCGCAGTCAAGGCAAGAGTAATTCGAATCCATTCAGAGCTATTCTTCAGCAAGGATTGTGCAGTGGAGGCAAGCTAGCAGGAGGGAAAAGATCAGTGCATGGATTTGCAGATTTTTCTTGATTAGTGTGTGAAGATTGTATTGTATTAAGAGCTTGATGTACTAAGCTTTGTATGAGGATTGTTACATGATCTCCATGATACATAGTATATGATAGTTGGGCTTTTCAGCCTCAGGCTTTCCCATTAAACAACTATGTTATTTGCAATTGTTTTTATTTATGCTTCACATGTGCATGCAATTAATTTTCCGCAAAAGATTAACACTGGAATGATTTTGTATTTTGCAAGAACTTAAATATTGTGAGATAAGGGGAGTCTAGGACATATGCATGCTTAATGTATATAATTTCTACAATTCACCACGCATTAACTACATCTCTTAATTTGGTAACATAGCTCGACTACTCCATATATTTCAATGACAAATAGTACATAAAGTATGTTGAAAATATGAGTGGCTAGTTTCCCCTTTAAGGAAACATTCTCCTGCAAATAACTCTCACACTAAAAAGAATGGAAATCTACAGTCAATCATGAAGTAATCAATAAGAAAAGGGCTCTCACATCAAGACCTTGTACTCCATCTGAAAATCAACATAACAAGTACACCAATTCCACATTGAAGTGCTAAAAGAAAGCTTCCCTCATGAAGATATAATGAGAAAATAGAAACATGAGATGCACCATGGTGTCACAACTTCTGCAGATAACATATGAAGGTTGGAAAACCCTTACAAGGTTCTCTCCATGCTCAAAATCTTTCAAAAAATATTTCAGCCCACAGATTGATCTTGGAACCCATAGACTCAAACGTGCAAAAAGTTGTTATTTCAAGCCAAAATGCATAGAAAATGACCCCGAGAGAGCAAGGAGTTTTGTTCGTGAATTGGTTCCAATACCGCAGTGCCAATGGAACCTGTAGGGTCTTTCGGGACTTAGGTATATAACCATGCCACATCCACTAGATTCAAAGAAGAGGCCCCATTAAGAAAAACCATTGGGAAGGAAGGCCATATGTTATGAGGAGGTGAAGGTATTTGAGGAGTCAATTTTTTGAGAGGTGAGTATTCTAGAATGATAAAATGTTGCAACTAGTTTTGTAGATGTTGGAAGCCATATCCTCAAAAGTGAGGGCATGTAAATGCCTTGCCCATAATTGTTTCCAAACAGCTTGGAATGTGAACTTTGTGAGCATTACTTCCCAAGGTGACTTTATGGCCAAGTGCATAAAGCATCTATACATTTAATATATTAAACAAATATTTCCTTTCAATAATTATTCAACCTTCAGCTAATCCATAAACAAAATAGTTTCTTTCTTACTTACAATAAATAAATATTTACAATTTTTACCACTAGATATTACAATTTAAGTAATGCATATAAAAATTCACTATACACCATTTCTATGTTTTGTATTGTAAAATAATATTACAACTCAAAATATTTGTGCTTATATATGTTCTTAAAATGGATTGGTTATTAATTATAGAAGGAATTAATTTATGAGTTAAACATATATACATTAAAAAAAACAAGTGAAAAGATTCACCCTAACTTTATCATGGAGATTGTTAACCTATAAATTAGGTTTGTTATAATATTAGGGCTTAGCAATACTAGATGTTGAAAGAAAAATAACTCATTTCGTACTATGTTTGTTTATATGTCATTTTTTAATTAATAAATTTAATTAAAATGGTATACAGAACATAACTACTTTTGAGGTACTACTAAGAATATTTCATGGAGATTAACCTCTATCATCTATCTAATTATTAGGCCAAGTGATTTAGATTTTTAATTTAACTATCAATAACTATTACATGTATGGGGGGGATTTGACTTAGAGAAAATATTCCAACTTATTTTAGTAGTCACAAATCAAAGGTTCAAATTTATCTTAAAAGTAGTTATGTCCTTATGTCATTTTGATTAAACTCATGAATTAAAACAACAAGGTCATATGAAGATGCGTTATGGTTTTTCGACATGTGGTATTAGTAAGCTATGATATTGTAACATAGCCTATCTCCATGTAAAAATTTTCCATAGTAAAGTGTGGGTGAATCTCCACTTTTGAGAATCTTATTACATGCCTTATTAAATGTATAATATTTTACTCAAATAATAATAATAATAATATAATTGATTTTAATGTTAGGAATTTTGCTTCTGTGATCCATAAAATCTTTCGGTGAAAATCACATCACAATAGATTTGGTCGACGTGTTTCGAAAGTGTTTAACCTTTTTGATGCAAATAAACTAGCCATAATAAATAAGTTAAAAATATGAAAATTTTAATTTTAATTATTTTGTTAAATAAAAAATAAAACATTATAATTAACTTTTGTTAAATATATTTCAATGTTGTAAATATTAAATTATTTTTAATTTAAATCAATTATTAAAAACTTATGAAAGTCATAAATTTATTATTAATTTTTTTAATAAAAAATAACAATTATTTACTATAAATATTGTTTCTAGAAGAGAGGAATAACCCGTTTCTCAGTTTTTCTAATAACCCAACATTTTGGATTGTCTAAGTGAATCCATCATCAGGGATAGACGGCAAAAGTTCTTTGAAAAGTTGAGGAAATAGGGCAAAAGAATGGAGGAATATGTTGGGAGATAATTTAGGAAAAATATCTAATTTATTTATTTGATTTACGGATAAAAATTAAGTTGTAATATGAAAATGTTTTTTAAATAGGTGACCTACTATCTTCTTTTAAAATAAAATAATTTAGTTAATGTATTTTAAAATAACATATATGGTTAAATAATCTTTAATTCTATTTTTTTTATTATTAAATTATATTGTTAAATCTTTGATTTAAGAATTAATAGTTTATTTATTGATTTATTAATTTGTTTAAATTTATTTACCTAAATAATTTTTAATAGTTGACCTACTATCTACTTAAATATTTTTTTTTTAGATAACCTATATAACTAAATAATCTTATTAGTTTAATTTAATTTGTTTATTATTAAAATATATTGTTATTTCTTTGATTACAAAATTAATAATTTATACATTAATAAATTAAATTTTTTTAAGATAATCTATATAACTTAAATTTAATCTTTTTTTAAGATAACCTATATAACTAAATAATCTTATTAGTTTTAGTTTAATTTGTTTATTATTAAAATATATATTGTTATTTCTTTGATTAGAAAATTAATAATAATTTATAAATTGAATTTAATAGTACACCTCATATCTTTTTAAATTATTAGATAACCTATATAGCTAAATACTCTTATTAGTTTAATTTAATATGTTTGTTATTAAAATATATTGTTATTTCTTAGATTAGAAAATTAATAATTTATTTATTAATTTATTAATCTATTTATTTATATTATTAATTAATTATTTATATTGTTAATTTATTTATTTAATTATTTATAATTATTTATTTTATTTTATTTTTTATGGTCATGTTGCATTTCTACCAGATTTTAATTTGTTTTTAATGTCTTGAGAGGTTTTGATGTATTAAGGGTTTCCATGTCTTACTAATAATAAGACCATCATCACGATTTAAGTTGTTCCCTCTTTTTTCAATTTCTATAGCTTCTTTGATTTTCCTCTTTAGGTAATGGTCCTCCTTAGAGACAAGTTTGGCATCCTCCATTTGTATGTAATGTGAGGATGAGAAGGCATGTTCTGTTAAGGTGGATTTGTCTGTTCGGTTATGAGATAAGTCAGCGACATGTTCTTTTAGTCTAATGTTGAGGGATCTACCTGTTTCACCAATGTATTCTTTACCACAAGAGCAAGGTATGATGTACACTCCTTTTTGTAGCCTAGGGTTTATCGGGTCTTTAACAGAGTCTACCATATTTAAAATAGTATTAGGGGGAATGAAGGCAATCTTAATGTTATGTTTGTTAAGCATTCTAGAGATTTTGTCAGTGGTTCCTTTAATGTACGGTAAAGAGATTTTAGGGATGTCGAAGGCTCTTTTTAAGTTATTTTTATTATTAAGGGTTTGGTGAATGGTTTTGTTGATGACATGTTTATTATATCCATTTTGTTGAAAGACATGGCAGAAATGGTTTATCTCATGTTCTAGGTGGTGTGAGTCTCAGATTTTGGATGCCCTTGTTGTTAGGGTTTTGATGATGCCAATTTTCTGGTTTGGGTGGTGATGTGAGTCGGCATGAAGGTATCTATCTGTGTGAGTCGTTTTCCTATAAACCTCGGTGCTAAGTTTTCCATCTTTCTTGGTTAAAAGGATGTCTAGGAAGGGTAATTGGTTGTCCTTTTCAATTTCAATGGTAAATTTGATGTGATTCGAGAGACTGTTAATGTGGGCTAAGAAATCATGCAATTTTAATATCCCATGGGTCCATTTTGCAAATATATCATCTACATATCGTTTCCATTCTTCAGGAGTGAATGGAAAGGATTTAAGGGCCATCTGTTCAAAATGTTCCATGTATATGTTGGCAATAATAGGAGATAAAGGCAAGCCCATAGCAACCCCATGAGTTTGTTCATAAATTGTTCCATTGAAGCTGAAGAATGAAGATTTTACACATAAATTTAAGAGGTCTATAGTCTCATTATCGGTTATAGTTTTTAAAATGTTGATGGCTTCGTCAATAGGTATCATAGTGTAAAGGGAGACAATATCAAAACTCACCATGAGATCATCATTATGCATGTCAAGGTTTTTGGTCCATTGAACAAAGGATGCAGAGTCTTTGATATGTAATGAGGTTTTTCCAGCAAGGGGGCGAAGTTTTTTGGCCAGATACTGAGCGAGGAGGTAAGTAGGTGAGCCAATGGTGTTGACTATGGGTCTTAGGGGAATGCCTGCTTTATGAATTTTGGGAGCACCATATATTCTAGGGATGATGGCACTGGAAGGGGTGATTCTCTTTTTTATGATGTTATCAAGAGAAGATTCTTTTATCTTTTTGGTTACTTCTTTGAGAATTTTGGTACTAGGATCTTTTTCTAAAATTCTGTAGCATCCATTGTTGTTTAGGTGATCTTCCATTTTCTTAATATGTCAACACTTTCCATTATTACGAGTTGCATTGGCTTTTGGTGATTGAGTGTTCTATTAAGGCACTCTTTGTAAGGTGCAATGTGATCTTGGGTGGTAGCTATGATTGCATGGTTCTAGTTACCCGGTTTCCCTCCTCATACCCGAGAAGAATATATATATATATATATATATATATATATATATATATATATATGAATCTACAAGTTCATTTTACAATCCACTATGAGAGGATGTGTAAGTTTGTCTATCCATAAAATAAAATTAAAAATTAAAAATTATGTTTTAAATAGAAAAATAATATATATTTTTCAAAAATATTTCAACAAATGATTTAAATAAACTATTTGAATATATATTTTAACTAATTTATATTGTTGATATCAACTTCATAGATAGAAAAGAATTTAAATTATTACAGTTAAAAATTTTATTTAATCTTATGTATACTATATTTAGCATTTAAAAATAAAATTGAAACAATAAAAAATAACCTATTGTATTTTGGACTTAAAAAATAAGAAAAAAAAGAGAAAACCCTATTAATAAAAAGCCCAAATTGATGAAGGAAATGAGTGGTTAGATACTGAAATAAATAAAGACCTAATAAAACTCCATATTCATGACTAAGGAAAACATTTCCTTATTGTTCTTCATACTTTTCGAATTCAATAAGTATTTTGTGTCATGCGTCTTCAACCCAATCTGAAGAATTATTAAGCAGAAGATTGAAACAGTAAAACACTAACAGCTTTTACATCAGCATTCGAACACTGGTTCACAGTGATTTGCCTTTGGGTAATACGATTATATAAAATGTTATCTATTTCCACAGGTTCTATTTCTACTTGAATTTAAAGTAGGAAGGCTGGAATCGAAATTACAGGACCACTGGGATTCGAGGAATGGGAACAGCCAAGAGTTCTTGTGCCCTGTGGACAGTGAGTCCGCTATTGGTTTCAGACATATCCACTTCCCGCACATTCATGCCACCGGGAAGAGTCCAGTCAAAACACTGCACCAGCTGCCCCAAAGCAAGTTCTACAACAGATGTTCCTAACTGCTCTCCCGGGCACCGTCTTCTCCCTGCTCCAAAAGGAATCCACCCAAAGTTTTGCATTCTCCCATCGATGGAGCCAGGGTGCATGAATCTCTCGGGCACGAACCTTTGCGCATCCTCCCATGCCTTAGGGCTTCTCCCGATAGCCCAAACGTTGAGGTAAACGCGGGTGTTTCGTGGAATTTCATAGCCCAAAACATTGCAGGATTCCATGGATAAGTGGGGAATCGGAAGTGGCGCTGGTGGGTGGAATCTGAGCGTTTCTATGGCCACAGCTTGTAAATAAGGGAGACGAGGAAGATCAGATTCACGCACCATCCGCTCCATTCCAACAACACGTTCCAGCTCATCCCGCAGCTTTTTCAGCACTCGGGGATTACTGAACAATTCCGACATTCCCCACTCTATGGTGGTAGTCGTGGCATCCGTGCCAGCGGCCAAGACATCCTGCCATCATCATCAACACATCAATTTAGTATCATAATCACTATACTGCAACATGTATTCTAACCTAAATTCTCCTATTGAAATATTATACATGTGAGCTTTACATACATAGATAACGGCCTTTATATTATCTCGGGTAATCTGGGGCTCCATATCTTCATTTGCAGAGGCTGCAAGCAAAAAATCTAAAAGATCTTGCTTGACGTTGGGGTCATTTTGCGTGCCGTGCTCCTCTATTATTTGCTCTAGCAAGATGTCTATTATGCTATGCATGTTCTTCAAACGTCGCTTGAGACCTTGTGGATCCATCCAGGCCAACAATGGTATGTAATCGCCAATATTAAAAGTACTTCCTAATAAAATACTTTCGTTGATAATTGAAATTATTCCTCTGCCACCAAATGAGTCTTCGTCAGAAAACTTTCTGCCAAAGGCCATCCTGCACATTATACCACTAACAAGGGTGGACACTGCTTTGGTAATATTTACGGGATGATCTGAATTAGCAATACCGCTAATCATTGAAAATACTTCCTCCTCTCTTATAAAGCGAAAGTATTCAAAGCATTTGGAGTTCAACAAATGTGAAACGCATAGCTTGCGCATTTGCCTCCAGTGAGGACCATATGGTGCAAAGCCTATGTCGGTGGTATTATACCACAAATACTTGGCGGCCATAAAGGGAGGTCTACTAGCGAAAAGCTGATCATGAGTCTTGAGAAACCCTTGGGCGATATCAGGAGAAGACACGACTAAAGTGAGGCGGGAGCCGAGGCGGAGTGTCATAAGAGGCCCAAATTTCAGAGAAAGAGTTTCCATCGCTCGGTGTGGAAATTCACCTAGCATGTGAAGATTTCCGATGATGGGCAAGGAGAACGGCCCCGGGGGCAGCTTCCTGTTTCTTACCCTAGTGAAGAAACTCCATGCCCCAACAAATGCAAGCAGAGCTGCAGCGAGTTTGAGATAAAACTCGGGGCATTGCAGAAATGGGGTAGTTTGAGATCCCAACCCAATCGTCATTCTTACTTGCGCACAAGACAATCAAGCCACTACACTGTTGCATCTGGTCTCACGTCCTGCAAATATTTATAATTGCGTTCTGATGAACATTAATTAACAGAAATCTATTTTCGACTACTCACGGCGAAATGAGCGTTAACCGATCTTTGGTAACCCTATGATGGCGTCGGCGATAAACACGCTTGTTTAATACACGAGATCTCTGAAAATTAATCGAAACAAAATTATTTCAAATAATTGATATATCAGTCAATCCTCATGTATATAATTAGCACGTTTAAAATGAAATATATGTATCCCATTCGATTGAGTTACTCCTTTCAGGGACACGTGTTTAAATACGAAAATACGAGTTACTCCTTTGAGGGACGCATGTTTAAATAGGAAAAGACAAACCTCAACCCAAATAATTTACAAAACTGATTCTATCGTTCTATAATTTACAAAATTGATTCTACCATTCTAATAGAAGTTTATCTATTTTTCAGTGAAAGCACGCCTATGATTAGATATCTATTGATGTTGATGTATAAGCAGAGACTTTAAAATATGGAAATTAAGAGGTTCTCAAAAATTGCTTCTAATTTTAGTAAAAATTTAGATTTCTACTCAAGGGCGGGTAGCATAAAGATTTTGATTCTTGGCTTAACCACTGGGGATAAAGGAAAATATTATTATGAGAAGCTATGATAGTGCCAAAGATACTATTATCTCCAATTTTATAAGTTGTGGGATGACGAGGAGCTAGACTCTAAAATGAAGCTAAAATACCATAAGGAGGTGATCAACCCCACACTTGATAAGTAGAATTATCTCTCTTTGTTGATCAACACTAAGAAAAAAATGAACATAGCTAGGATAAGAACTAATTTCCATGAGCTTCCAAGTGAAACCCCATGGTCTTCTACTCCCAAGACTGGCTAGAACTATGGTATCTATCATATTTGGGATACTAAGAGGGTGGAAGATGTTGGCTAACATTTGCCACACTTCCAATCTTTTTGACTTGTTAAGTCAGCCCAACTGTAGTGATTTTGGAGCGCTTCTTTCCCTTATTTTTCATGATAGGAACAAGATTTTAAAGTGTCAAACATAATTTTTGTTTATTTTCTTCAAATCAAATAAAATACATTGGTTTTACTAAACATTAATCATGATCATCATCATAAAATTCCAAATTAATTAAAATTATTATATTAAGTAAAATATTTAAATTAGAATTATATTAAATGATAAATTAACGTATTTTTACTATCAATAAGAAAAAATATATTGCTTAAATGCTTAAAATAAATTAAACATATATATAATTGAAAAATATATTTATTTATTTTAAAATATAAATCATATTTGATTCGTAAGCTCAATTTATACGATTAATAAATTTAAAATAGATTCCAATGCTAACGTTTCTAAACTTAATTTACGTATAAGATAAATTTCAAATAAATTCCAATTATAAAAGCTTAGATTCTCAAATATAAACTTACATTTCAACCAACATTTTTAACATTTTAATTTATACACCATATTGTAGCTATTTTTTATATGTTTTCTATTTAATATAGTTATATTATTTTTTTTAATTTTTTTTTTAAATAAATGAAATTATAATAAGTAGATGTTTTCAAATTTTGAATTTATTAAAATAATAAAATAATTTAAATAAAATATTAAAATTAAAATAAATTATATATATATATGATTTTCATAAAAAATAATGCAATATTATTAATATATATAATAATTATATAAATAATATGAATTGAATTTATAAAAAATTAAATTTTTGTAAGTTTACATAAATCAAATCCAAAAATAATATCACACTAATATATTTAGGGTAAGCATCACGTCGTCCACTGCGACTGCTTATTTTAGTATATTAACTGATAGACCATTAAATACGACAACACAATACTATGTTGTAAAATCTCTTTTGGTAAAAATCACATATAATGGAACGTTGTCGACGTGTTTCGAACCAACCAGTGTGGTTCATCATCAGGACTAGGTGACAGATCAGATCAAATCAATAAGCTTAAATAGATGTAGAGATGGTTAAACTAGCCGTTTAGAAAACGGCTAGTTTGACTTTTTAATAATTTAAAATGTTTTTAATAAGTAACGGCTAGTTCCCTCCTACTATTAAACCATTTAATAAATTTATTCACTTAGTTAATAAATTAATAAACTTATTAGTTATATTTATTTATTTTTATATATCAATTTTATTTATTAATTAAAGCAAGAGGCTAAAAAATAAATAAATAAATAATAGAAAAATAAAAATAAATAAATAAATAAATAAAAATAAAAATAAATAAAATAAAATAAAATAAAAATAAAAATAGCAAAATAAAAAATAATAAAAAATAAAAATAAAAAGTAAATTAAAAATAAAATATCAAACTCTCAAACTTTCCCAAAAAAAACAAGAATTAAAAATTAAAATTAAATTAAAATTAAATTAAAAAAATAAATAAAATATAATATAAAAGTAAAAATAAAAAACAAAAAAATAAAATAAAACAAATAAAAATAAATAATAAAATAAATATAGAAATATAAAATATAAAAATATAAAAAAATTAAAAATAAAAAATAAATTAACAAAACATAAAAAGATAAAATAAATAAACAAATATAAATTAATTAATTACTTATTTAAAAAAAAGAAGAAAAGAAAAGAAAAGGGCAAAAATAAAGAAATCAGGGACATAAGGCAGGTATCCAACACCTGCTAATGTTCCAACCAACATCTCTGTTGAGATTAAGGGGTCTTTTTTCGATTTCTAAGGCCTCTCTTAACTTACGATGATGGAAATGGTCAATCCTAGCAATGACCTTCGCCTCTTCAATGCAAATATGATGGTTAGTCTTTTCTGCATGTTCAGCTAGGGCAGACGAACGAGATCTTCCATGCTTAATGTCAGCAGCATGTTCAGAAATTCTTTGATTTATAGATCAACCAGTTTCACCAATGTAAGGCATCCCACAGGAACAAGGAATGATGTAGACACCTTTCCCATCCCTAGGGTCAATCGGGTCTTTAACCGATTTGAGAGAGCTGCGAATCGTGTTAAGGGGCTTGAAAGACGAAGACACCCTATGCTTCCTAAGGACCCTCGCAATTTTATCAGTGGTTCCTTGAATGAACGGAAGACGCACACTGTGGGACCATTGACTAGGGTCTTTATTCTTTTTAGATAGAGGACCTTTTGCTGCTTTAAGAAAAGCTTTAAGGCCTTGCGATCTATTATAACCATTTTTACAAAAGACACTTAACAGATGAGACTTTTCCCCTTCAAGGTGAGACTCATCAGAGATCCTCAACGCCCTTATGGCCAAGGTGTTTAGGACACCTAATTTTTGAGCAGGGAAATGGTGTGAACCAGCGTGAAGGTATTGCTCAGTATGAGTTTTCTTTCGAAAAACTTGATGGGAGAAAGAGCCATCATCTTTTTTAGAAATAAGAACGTCAAGGAAGGGAATGCTTCCATCTATTTCATGCTCCATGGTGAATTTTATGGAGCGTGATTGATCATTAAGGTGGCGAAAGAAAAAATCTAACTTATCTTCGCCATGCGGCCACACGACACAAGTATCATCTACAAACCTCTTCCAAAGCTTTGGTTGGAAAAGAGCCGAGGAAAGAGCTTTGGATTCAAAGTCTTCCATAAACAAATTAGCAACAATTGGGGAAAGTGGCGAACCCATGGAAACACAACAAGTTTTCTCATAGAATTCGCCTTCAAAACTAAAGAAAGTGGAGGTTAAGTGGATCCCAACTAAATGGGCCGTATCAGGATCAGTAATGGGATTAATGACATCAATAGCCTCTTTTATGGGGATATTGGTGTAAAGAGAAATGACATCAAAACTGGCAAACATGTCCTTAGGATCCAATCTAATGCCCTTCAACTCATTAACGAAAGAAACAGAATCTTTAACAAATGAGTCTGTACGACCTACAAGAGGCTTTAGTTTATGAGATAAATACTTGGCTAGAAGGTAAGTCGGACCACCAATGGTATTAACAATGGGACGGATGGGGGCACCATCCTTATGGATTTTAGGAAGACCATAGATTCTTGGAGTAAGAGGATTGCTCTCAATCAACCTCTTACTCAGAGAGCCCAAGGAGCTACTGGATTTAATAGCATCATTGACAACTTTGGAGATCTTTTTGAAGGGATTTTTAGGAAGTTTCCTATAACCCCCACTATTCTCCAAATGATCTAACATCTTCATCCTATAATCCTCTTTGTTAAGGATGACAACCACACCACCTTTGTCAGCTTTAAGAACAACAATATCCTTATCATTGTTTAAGGATTTTAGAGCTTCAAACTCGGGCTTGCTCAAGTTTCTCTTGGGTGGTTTGGCTTTTTTTAAGATATTCACACAATCTTGCCTAATGATGTCCTTGGAAGAATCCGGCAAGTCTCTGATACCAAATTCAATGTCACAAATAATATCATGAATGGGGATTCTTCTGGGGGCTAAGGAAAAATTTAAGCCATTTTCTAAGAGACTATAAACAGAAGGGTCAAAAGCGAATCTAGAGAGATTGACAACAATATTTTTAGAGTTATTATTAATATTATTAATCTTACTAATGGTATTACTATTTTTATTAATAAACTTATCTTTATAATTATTACTATCACTATTTTTGATAAAATCTTTATGTTTGTTATTATAATCATGTTTATTCATAACACTATTATTCTCAACATTACAACCAATATTATCTCTAATATTATTATTAAGCCAATTATACTATGTTACAATTGATTTCTATATTTTCTATATTGATATATATTATTTTATTTTAATAAAATATTTATATTTAATAAATTATAAAATAATTAACTATTAAAAATATTTAATATAAGAAAGTAATAATTATTAAATAATTATCGACTTTTAATATAAAAAGGTAATAATTATTAAATAATTATTCACTATTATATAATACTAGTTAATATTATAAATCAAAAAATTAATATTAAACTTTAAAATTAATATTATAAATTCTCAAATTAATATTAAAATTATGAATATTATATTAACTCCAAAAACGGTAACCAGCGTAAAGTACGCAGAACGGAGATATTAATAATGGTAGACCAAAAGTCCAAAACCATGATATCGATGACGTTGATATTGATGGTTCACCAAAATTGACGAGGTGGCCACTTGAACGACGAACACTTTGTTGATGCGAAAATCGTGGAAAGTGTCGCCGAATCTAATGAACCTTCGGAAAAAAAAACAATAAAATTTGCACGAGCAAAAACTACAATGTGTGTCTATCAACGAGGCAACAAGAAAGCCAGTGTCTCACGTGAATTTTTTTTTTGGATAATCATTTCGTTTTTCTAATTTAAGGGATATTTCATTGTTTTTATTTGATTATAGATTGTTTTTATTGTGTCGTTTAACTATTTATATTTTGAGGGATATTTCATTGTTTTTTTTTAAATTATTATAGTGTTCTTTACTGCGTTGTTTAATTATTTATATTTTGAAGTTTCGGGGTGAAATTTATGGGAAAAACAAATTCAGTGGGATTGTTTTTTTTTTAATTTATTTTTAAATGTATGAACAGATATAGTATTTTAAAAAAGCACTAGAGGTCATAAATTAAATTTAATAAAGACATAATAATAAGGAAATATTAAGATTTAAAATAAATTTAATCAAAAGATATGCTAAAAAAAAGTGCAAAACTAAAAATAGTTAGACTAAGAGCTAAAACTCCAAAGCCTCCAAAACATAAATTAGTTAGACCAATATGCTTATGTGTGTTAACAATTATTGTTAAAGTATTTTTCAAATTATTTTTGGAAATTTATAAAATTAATTTCAAATTTTTTTTATCTATTTTGGGTGTTTATACAATTTTACTTTAATTATGATTTCATATGTATGTTAGGTAAATATTTTTATTACTATTTGTTTTGTAATTATATTTTACAGCATGTATTTCTATAATTTTAACTTAATTACCAATAATTATAGGGTTGATGGTAATAGTTGTAACTCATAGAATATTTTAGAATATTATTAATATTAGTCACAATGCTGATTTATCTCAAAGTAGGTTTGCCCTCTCATCATTTATTAGAATTACTAACTAAAAATAATTATGTTATATGGAGAAGTGTCGTATGAAGTGATTTATGGTTTTTGAACATGTGGTATTGATAACCTATGGTATTAACGGGAATATTGTTAATAGCTAGTTTATAAGTAGGTACGGTAAAGAGGAAGCAGGAGTGAATAATGCATATAGTTTAATTTATATATTAATTATTTTCATAATAGTAATAATAATATAATTAACTAGTATAAATCCATATTAAGCATGAATATAGCAAGCCTTACCAAAGATAAACAATTCTAAAGGTGTATTTTTTCATTGTTTAAAGTGAATTTTGGATTAAGAAAATAAAAAAGACCTATTGGGAACTTAGATTGTGTATATTACACAACTTAAACTTTCAATTCCAACATATCTTTGTTATACTTCAGATAAATTTGACACAAAATATCCCCGATGGGGTTGTGTTCCAAGTAGATTGGTTTCCTCGGGCTTTGTGCATGCCATCCTGTAGAGGTGATATCATTAAATGGCAGGGGTACATGCTACCCACCCAAATGGATGTAACATCATGCCACTATATATCCTGCTTTGTTTAAAATCATGGTGTGCTCCCATTTGAAGGAGGATAGTGCGGTGGTAGGTTTTATACCAAGAATTTATATGAGAAAAAGCTTGATGCACCCAAGAATGAGCTTTAACAAACTTTTCAAGAAATGTCTCGACTAGCAAGAAGTGATTGGTTAAAATTAATATGGGAATATAATTACTTGGCACCCTTGAGAGCGATTCTAAAAGGACATGGGGTCAGAGTGAAGTTGTATATCAATTATGTATAGGAAATTTGGGTGTTGGTTTGATATGAAATTGGAGGAGAACTTCTCCTTCCTAAAAACTCATCATCCTCTAACACTTTGCAAGTAAAAATGGGTCTTATGTAAACAAAAATTTTATGGTCTCTTCCAAGATAATGAGTTAGTGTTTATGTAAAATTTCAATAAGAAAGATATCATCATTTAACTCATAAAGGAAATCCTGAAGAGAGACAACACAAAATTTGGTGATAGAGTTCACCCCTCCTCGATTACATCTTTGAATCTGGCAAAATAACTAGACTGCACCATAGATTTCAATGATAAAGAGTACATAAAATATGCTAACAATATGAGTGGCTAGTTTCCCTTCCAACGAAACATTCTCCTGCAAATAACTCTCACTCTAAAATCACGGAAATCTAGAATCAGTCTTGAAAAAATCAACAAGAAATGGGCTCTCACATCAAAACCCTGTACTCCATCTGAAAATGAGCATAACAAGTACACTAGTTCCACATTGAAGTATTAAAAGAAAGCTTTCCTCAAGAAGACATTATGAGGAAAGAGAAACATGAGATGCACCATGATTTCACAGTTTTTGTACATAACATATGAAGGCTAGAAAACCCCTACAAGGTTCTCTCCATGCTCAAAAGATTTTGAAAACTACTTCGGCCCATTGATTTATCTTGGTAGTCGTAGACTCAAACATGCACAAAAAATGACCCCTAGAGAGAAAGGAATTTTTCTTGTGAATTAGTTCCAATACCGTAGTGCCAACGGAATTTGCAGAGTCTCTCGGGACTTAGGTATATAACCATTCCACATCCACATGAGTCAAAATAAGAGGCCCCTATAATATCCCCAGTTTTCTATGCTTTTATTAGACATTTGAACAAGTCCAAAAGGGTACAGTGGACCCCAATGGAAAACAATTATGTTGATTTATTTTATTATTTTAAATTAATAAAATAAAATGGAAAATTATGTGCAATGACTAGATTGAGATTTAAGATTTGACAATCCATGAGGATGGATAAGGTTGTAAGACTTTCCCATACTTCCCGAGAAATCAGCAGAAGAATAAGTAAGATACTAAAATTATATTTGGAAATAAATATCACAACTACCCCAATTAGAGGAAATTATTGAGAAGAGGGTGGAATAGTTATGACAGTCAAAGCTAGGCAGCCAAAAGTACCTTTGTGGAAGAAACAAAGGGAAAGCCTAGGCAAATAGGAATACAACATCCTAAATTAACTGGACGCGGTTAAGGGAAACAGGTTCAGGGGAAAGCAAGCTTAAATAAGCTAATCCAAGATAGACAAAGGGTTGTCTATCCTTTGGAGAGAAAGGTCTCTACTCGGGGATTTACGGAAAGAGAGCTCTGAGTTGGGAGGGGAAACTAGTTAGACTACAGTGGTATGCCTTTTAATTTCATGGTTTTTACTTGAATTCTAATACTGTGATGAGCTATTGATAATTATAAAGTAGCCATGTTAATGTGAATGATTGAGTTTACTTATGTGTAGAAATTGTAGAATTTATGTTGTATAGTTATATTGTGCTGGTCTATACATTTAACAAAACTCACTATAGCAGAAATAGTGAAATCTGTATGGTTGTACAGACATATTCTAGGAAGGATCAACTCTCAAAATGTCTAAAACCCAGTGATGGGTCTAGATCCGAGGTTAGGTACCTCACAGAAAACTGAAGTTCTCTAATTTAGTTGGATTAGAATTATGCTAGCAGACTGTGTAGCTCATTGAGAAATAAACTCTGCAATCGAGATTAAGATAAAAATACGAAATAATTAGTTGATTTATAGCTATAAATATGTTTTACCTTATGGTTATACATCTCTATATTAATTATAGAAAAATAATTCAGAACTGAAACTAATGTAGACATGCATATTTCTAAAATGTGTATTTATGCGAGAAAATGAATGTAGTTATGGAAAGAGAACACATTCTCATCTTGTAAGTATACATATATATCGAGATATAGCATTATATAGCTAGTTTAGATGTTTTAATGTTTGCGAATTTAAATAAATTATTATCTGCGAAGTAGTGAATAAGTATGAACATATGTACAAGCTCCAGATGCATGCATAGTATGGTACTGTAGTTAAGACAAATTCTATGAATAAAACTTGACATAGGAATTGTAGAATACTATTGTGCAAATACAGTAGCTAAATTCCATTTAGGACATAGACATTCTTGTTTTAAACATTTTAGTTCAGATATAATAAGGTGACACAGTTTCTATTATGTTAACCATATAGATGAATGTCACAGTAATGTAGATGTTGTAGACTATCATAGTTCTATATAGGAAATTTCATATAGTTATAAAATAAATTCCCTTGCCTACTGCACTTAATCTATAAAATAAATGAATTCTAGTTCATGTAACCATATGTGAAAATATGGAAAAAGTTTTCATTGGAAATACATATAAGCATTAAAGTGGAAGAAAGAGTTTCTAATTTAAGAAATTAAATAATTATATGAGTTCAGTCCATAGGTTACAAACCCATAAATATTCTGGTTAACAATACAAAATATGAGAAATTAGTTTTAAAAATAGTGATACAAAGGACAATCTGTTTTGCTATAAGAAACCATAAGGGTTATCTGAAAAGCTGATGCGAGATCTGTGTAGTAAAATAATTGCAATAAACTGGAACAACCTGCATAACCTGAGTTTCCATATTAAAAACGAGCAGTGAGAAAAAGGAAGGTCAACCATTTTTCCAAAAATATACAGGGTATCAAAGCCATACCTGAAATGAAACATGGGTGTGAGTTATGAGGTAACTGAGATAAATTATATGAATCAATTCAAATTTCAAATTTTAAATTGTATTGTTTGCCTGAAGAGAAGATAGAGACGATATATATATATATATATATATATATATATATATATATACGAGTGAATGGAAAAGTATCAGTATCATTGAGTGTAATATGATAGATTCTAAGTGAATAATTAACTCATCGGGCATATAGGATGCCATTGGGCACTAGTAGAATGAAACGATATTTTAATATGAAATAAAATTCGTAGATTACGCAAAAATATTTATGAACCGCACCACTTAGATATAAATACAAACCTCGAATTGAACATTAGTCTTATCACTTAAATGGCGTGATGAAGGAAAAATTTAACCCTTATTAATAGTGAGTTAATTAGCGTTAATTAATCCTTAGTCAACACGATAATGGATAACCATTATTTAAGAAACGTATGAAAATATCTCCATGGAGTTAGAAGTGATAATGGCTTGATCATATCTTTCAGTAGTCAAAAGATATAAATTAATATGAATATAACGTACGTTATTCTTTATAAATTCTAAAATTATAGTACACATAGGGCTAAATGATTATAAATGATGTTTTCGAGAATTTAATAGGGTTGTTTAACGAGCAGGATGTGTTACCAATAATTCAAGGGCTAGAATGAACAAGCAAAGAATTGACAAAACAAAAGAGAAGGACGACTCCGGTGGAGAAAGAAAACAAAACCGGCATATACGAGGAACTTTGGGAGAAACCACCTAAGAAAGAGGTTCAACAAAATGGTTGAAAATCAAACTGCTAAATCACAAACTGGGTCCAAAAAAATGAATGGAAATAATAAAAGAGAGGGGACTGTTAAAATGAAAGAACATTTTAAGTGTTGGAGTTGTGGATAACCTCATTTATTCGGGGAATGATACACGCAAAAAAATTCATCAACTGCAAGTATTGAGAGAAGTAATGACGTTAATGATGTAGCAAGAAACATCCCCAAAATCAGTGCTGCTCTGGAAGATCGTTAAGCAGAACACCAATCCACTATGGTTGAAGTAGAAGGTATGATTGCTCACCAATCTATTTCTGTCTTAATAGATCCAGGAGCATATTTATATTATATCAGTCCTCAAATAGTATAAAAATGTAACTTAGAGTCAGAAAAATTTCACACAAAGACTCAATTTATCCACATAAAGACTCAATTTCCATGTGCACAATTATTCTTAAAAGCGGACATTACACTTGTCATTCTTCAATGGATTTACTAATACCGTTATGAATCTCATATCAAATGCAGTCTACATTATACATTTTGATGTAACTTTTGTTAGGGTCATACCTTCACTCAAACCCCTTAGCATCATACCTCTACTTTGTGTTCTTACAAAACCCAAAAGGCGCCAGTTCTACAAACTTGGCTTAGATACCAATTGCAACATCCATTGGTAAACCTCATGTAAAAATACATAGGGTTAGAAATTTTTTACTCAATTTACTAGCATGTAATATTCCCAATGATTTATTCAATATTCCTTAATTGATCATTACATCAATTCACCTTCATTACATAAAGTTACTTTAGAAATGGATTAGCATGTCACATAATGTAACAACCGTTATTGCAGCATGTTAACATAAATATTTCTACTGTAACCTTGCATCATTATCATTATTCAATTAATTAGGTCAGTTAATAGCTTATCTACTGATGTAAGTGTCAACATCATGCTGTTGAAAAGTGTAACTAGGTTCGGTCTTCTTAATGACTTGTAATTATGAATTTATGTAATGAAGAAGACAAATATAATAAAATATTTTTTGTAAATGATTGACTCATGTGTTTCATGACCAAGGAGATTATATTATAGGTCAAATAATTCTTCTTCATGTATTTAGGGGTTTGTCTTCTTGACATTAATGTATAATTTAGACTCATGAATATGAAGTGATGTTACACTTGTAAAGACAAATTATTGATGCTCGAAAACCTTATCGAATATGCGCCTTGAATTTGGCATATAATATGATAGAAGTCTCCTTCATAAACTTGAATCACACTCATGAGATCATGTCGGCCTACAGATAGGAAAAAATCCCTATATATAAAGGGATTGTGAGCTTACTTGACAACAAGAAATTCATAATTCGGTCTACAATAGAACTGTATAAGGGCGACTACAAATTTTCTGAAGATACAAGGATAAGTAGCGAAGAAAGGAAGAGTTGATATAAATATTTCTAGGGTATATCTTATCTTGTACTCCTCAAATAATTCGAGAAAAATCAATGCAAGATCAAGGTGTAATGTCCCCAGTTTCTTTGTCTTTATTAGACATTTGAACAAGTCCTAAAGGGTATAGTGGAACCCCAAAGGAAAAAAATTATTATGGATTTATTTTATTATTTTAATTTAATAAATAAAAATGGAATTAATTGTGCATATACTAGATTATGATTAGAGATCAGGAAACCAAATCCATGAGGATGGATAAGGTTCATAAGACATTCCCAGTTCTCCAAAAATCCTTGGAGAAAATAAATTAAATATTAAAATTTATATTGGAGATTAAAATCTAAAAGGCTACCCCAGTAAAAAGGAAATTTACTGGGAAGAGGTGGAATAAAACTTGAAAGAGGAAAAGCTAGTTTTAAAGTACTTTTGTGGAAGAAACAAAAGGAAAGCCTAGGCAAAAGGGAAAACAAAATCCTGATTAACTGGACGCAGTTAAGGAAACAAGTTGATGGGAAAGCAGGCTTAAATAAGCAGATTCAAGATAGACAAGAGGCTGTCTATGGCTGGAATATTTGATCTATGCTCGAGGGGAGATGTGGAGAAAGTTCTCAAAGGTTGGGTGGAATCTAGTCTACCTTAAGTGGTATGCACTATTTAATTCATTTTAACTTAGAATGTTAGTATTATTATGATTATTATGGTGAAGTAAACTTTTATATATGAATTTTATTAAATCGTTGCATGAATAGTTGTTGTACAATAAAGACAAGTTAAAAAGAGTAAGTATTAGTAAATTGTTAGGTTTGTACATTTAACATAGTAGTCTATAATAAATAGAGTTTATCTCTATATAGTTTAACAGACAATGATCTGAAGAGTACCAAATATCAGAATGTCTAAACCTAGATGAAGGTTTAAATATGAGGTTAGGTTACTCTCAGAAATTATTATTAACATTTCTGTGGGAGCATTATTTTACACTCAGAATATTCTATAAATAAACTACTATATAATGGAGATAAATATGCATGAAAAAGAATGTGGAATTAGTACTATCAAGAAAATATTATGTTGTAATATAAATGGACAAAGTAACACAAGAACTGAGACATAATAAGAGATAATGACATTAATAAATTCTAAGGAAAAACTCATAAATTGTTTCTATAACCGTATTACATCTAAGTTACCAACATCATTTAATCAAAGGGGAAAATATTTGTCTCATATATTACAGAGTTTGAAAATCTAAAAATATAAATCCATATTTTCATATAGTCCAAATTCAACCTAGGCGTAATTAATTTATACAAGTGGCAAACTCCGTCCCATATATAATAGACTGTACAAGCTCTCTGGGAAAGATGCAGTGATGATATATCAGAAATCTCCAAGAAGGTTACTGAACCAACCTAAAGAGGAAAAATCCATAGTTATGCTTGACTATGAAATACTGGTAACAGTGCGCAAACCAAGTAGGAGTTGAAGAGTACCTATACCGAACAAAAGCTATGACTTAGTTCTGGTTCATGCTATTAAAAATAAAAATATATTTTAAACGAAAAAGGGATAAGAAATAACCTTATGAACATAGAAGGGAGGTCCGACCTACAATAACAAGAAACGATTAATTATTATAGTAAATGAGGACTTCTGTACAAGTTACCAAAGATTAAAGGTACCCAGTAGGTCAATGAAACAAATTCAATTATAATAGTAATAATGTCTACATAAGAGAGGAGTAAATAGTAAGAATTAAATATAAAATTCGTATAAACATAAGGATTATACCATTATAATTTATTGAATGCAATACAACCCTAAGAGAATGACAAAAAGGGAAATAAAAAATTTTCAAAGTAGTATGGGAATACATATAGTATTCTAGAAAAGAGGAGAATACATCCCAAATCAATTTTAATCGAGAACATTAAAACCGAGGAATCATATCTTTCTGCAAAGGGTGTGTAAGACATCAGAAACTTCGACGTAGAAAAAAATCTATGAATTTGTGTTCGGGAACATTGAAACCCATTTTTCTCAAAGAGTATTGAAGAATGCCACTACAGGAATTGGGTAATGACTAATAAATATGTATGAAATCTACAAATTTCTCGGAGAAGTCGAGCTAATTAAGCTACAATGAGAGCATAAACAAAAATGTACAATGGGTACATAATGGAGAAACGATAGGTACATTACTTGGAGAAATGGGTACAACGAAAACCAGAAACCCAACGAAGCCGAAAAAAAAAACGTCAAGCAATTTCATTACTCTAGTCAGCGGTATGGTAGACATAATTTCTAATAGGAGTCATTAAGATTAAAACCATAAATGAAATTGTTTTGACAGCAAGCAACTAAATATATTTCCTAATTCAATTCATAAATATGAGAGGAGAAAAAAAATTTGTGAAGAAATGCCATGAGAGTTCACCTACGTAACTGACTTACTGGTAAAATCTTCGTGGTGAGAAAGGACATCGAGGCAAGACTACGCAGCAATAATGTTGTGCGTTAAGAGATGCAAGCTTGTCTTTAATTCGATGTCAAAAAAGAAAAATAGGATTAACACCTAACGAAAAATGTTGGTGGATGTAAAGGAAGGAAAAGGTAAAATTTGAAGGTAACAAATTGAAAAATAAATAAATACATTAACCCTTCACAAGAACTCTAAACCTGAATCTAAACACCCAGTATAGAGAATTTTACTGAATTTTCAAATGCGTACTTATTACATGTGAAAGAGATGATGAGAGTTATATTTCCTCTCTGCGTGGAAAACGAAAGCCAAATCTTCTGCGTGCCAGTAGGAAAATTCCTCTCCAAAGGAAACTTGATAGTTGGGAAGCCGAGATAACACTTATTAACTCGAAATCGAAATGCATAATAGAGGCAAAGGGCAGTTGCCGAACAGAAAACACGAAAATAATTTCTCCCAAACCAAAATTGAAACCTCTTATCTGATTTCAAACCCTAGTTAAATCAAATTCTGAACAAGCCATATGACCGAGTATAGGTACAATAATGTAAAGATATCCCCAGGAGTATTTTATTCAGAGATTTAGTGAACAATTATATAGAGGGGATGCCACCATTAAACCGTAGTAATTACAATTCCTAAAAAAACCAACTAATGTGTTTAATTTTGATGACATGGATAAAATATGTTAAGGGTTACCACATGTGACTTTAATTTAACAGTTTGATATCATGTGATAGACTTTACAGTGATATGTGGAAGGACATAGCTCCAGTTGAAAGGTGAGTGAGTCGTTTTAATTAAATTCCATATGAAACAATAAGTGGAGTATAACATTCGATGGCATGTGTGTAGACAATTTTAGTATGGTTTAATGAGACTAATGAAATCTCCACCTAGATTAAAGACCATACTTTTGTAATGTGAATGTAAACAAATCAAATCAAGAGGTACTTAATTTCCATTATAACAATGTTATGAAAATCCATATCTATATATATATATAGTTCAAAGGAATTATAAAGATAGTTCATAATGTTTAGGGATGGTTAAGTTAATGTCCATATGGCGGTGGAATTAGAATTAGAGGAGTTATTAATAGCTAACAATTAACATGGAAAACGAATTTGGTGGATAATAATTAAAAGGGGGATTCCACTATTTACCTATAGTTCCATGTAATAAAAAATGAGATGGCTATATAGACATCAAGTCTAATTTGAAATGCGAATTTGGAAATTTAGTTTCAAGAGCATAGGTCACGGGATGACAAGAGGTATGATTATATGTAAACCTGTTTAAACAAATCATAATTGACAATAAGTGTTAAATGAGAAATGGGTGACAGATGCTATGTGTCATAATGTGATGAACTGTAGTAACTGATTGCATGTGATTAGTTTAAATTCTATAAATAGAAGAAAAAAAAAGCTCTCGAAATGGAGATGTTACAAATGGTATCAGAGCCCATGTTAAAACACTAGGCCAAAAATGTGTGCTCACACCAGAGAAATTTTTTTTTTGCTGTAAATTATTTTGTTAACATAAATTTCATTAATGTTACTTTTGTGTACATTTTCTTAGTGTAGAAGCATACAACGACAAACCATGAGTGAATGGGATGAGTTTTATGTGGATCTGGGTGGTGCAGAAAATCCATCAGATCCTAATGCTCCATTGATGGCTATGATGCATCAGATGCAAAGAGAAATGATTCAACTGAAAATCCACAATTAAAGGCTATCGCTAGCAAGCGAAGAGCAAGAAATGTTAATCAGATAATTTACCTCACAGAATAGTCACGAAAGTGAAGGTTCTGGGAAAAAGAGAAAGGGAACTGCAAACCACTCAGAAGATTCTGAGGAGGATGATGCCCTTAGACATCAACCTAGAAGGAACAAGGAATTACAAGTTGAATTTCAAAAAATCAAGCCTCCCTCCTTTGATGGAGAGAAGGAGGAAGATGCAAAAGCTTGGCTTCTAAACATGGTAAAGCATTTTCAAGTTTATGAGTATTAAAGTAACTTGAGAGCCAGGTTGTTTATTTACCAATTACAAGGAAAGGCTACCTTGTGGTGAGAGGAAACCAAAATGGTGCATGTGATAGATGAGAAAATTGTCACTCAGGAAGATTTCCAAACCAAATATAAGCATAGAAATCTGAATGAACGATATTATGGTGATAAAGTCAAAGAGTTTCATGAGCTTAGCTTGGGACAACTTACCATTAATGATTTTGTTACCAAATTTACCAACCTACTCTGCTATGTACCTTATATAAGGGAAGAGAAGGAAAAGGTACATCGCTTTTTAAACTGCCTACCTACTATCTACAAGGAGAGGATAGAATTTGATAATCCCAAGACAATGGATGAAGTGGTGCGCAAGGCAAGACTGTGTTATTAGTAGTTTAAAGGCAGAAATGAACAAGAGAAAAACATGCAGAAAAAAGAAAAGAGTGACTCTAGTGGAAAAATATCAAAACCAACATACTTAAAGAACTTTGGGAGAAATCAACAAAGGAAGAAGTTTACAAAAACTAGAGAAAATCACTCAGCCCAATCACAAACAGGATCTAAACAAATAGATGGAAACAGTAAGAGAAAAGGAACTGTTAAAATGAGGGAAACTCTAAAGTGTTGGATTTTTGGATAACTTGGTCTATTGAGATATTTTCCACATTGAACCATTTAGAACATACAAGTGTTGAGAGAGACAACTATTGTAAATGGTGTGGCAAGGAACATCCCCAAAATCAGTTTTTCCCTGGAAGATCGTCAAGCTGAACACTAATCCACTATGGTGGAAATAGAAGGTATGATTGCTAAACAATCTGTTTCTGTTTTGATAGATCCAGGTGCATCTTTAATCTATATAAGTCCTCAAATTGTGGAAAAATACAATTTGAAATCAGAAAATTTTTTAGCAAGCATGGTTAGTTCAGTTACCTACAGGAAAAAAAAGAAAAGTTACCCATAAGTTACCAAAGGCAGCTATAAATTTAAATGGGTACGAAATTGAACTGAATTTGAATATTTTACCCCTAGCCTCTTATGATGTGTTGGTAGGAATGAACTGGTTAGAAAAACATAAAGCTATGTTAAATTGTTTTGACAAAACAATACACTGTATATATGGTGAGGGAAAACTAGTGATAGTGAAATGGAAACCCAAACCTATATCAGTGAGACAAATATCAACACTTCGATTGAAAAGGACAGAAAGAAAAGGCTGCCAAGTGTATGTTGTACATTTGGAAGAATTGGAACAACAACCTGAAAATTATCTTGTAGAAAACTTACTGGCAGTCATCTGAGAGTTTAAGGATGTGTTTCCAAATGAAATTCCTCATATTCCCCCTAAAATAGAAATTGATTTCCCAATTGAGGTAGTACCAGGAGCTACACCAGTCTCTAGAGCCCCATATAGAATGAGTACCCTAGAATTGATGGAGTTAAAACTGAAACTACAAGAGTTTCCGGATATAGGCTATATAATACCAAGTGTATCCCCCTAGGGAGCACTAGTACTATTTGTCAAAAAGAAATATGGTACATTCATAATGTGCATAGACTATTGATAATTGAATAAACTAAAAATTAAGAATACATATCCTCTACCCAGGATAGCTGATTTATTTGATCAAGTGAGAGGAGCCACAGTCTTTTCAAAAATTGATTTAAGGACAAGCTACCATCAACTAAGAATTAAAGACGAATACATAAGTAAAACTGCATTCGGAACAATATACAGACACTATGAGTTTGTAGTCCTACCTTTTGGGTTAACTAATGCGCCTGTTACCTTTATGTGCTTAATGAATAGTGTCTTAAGTAAATATTTGGACAATTTTTTTCTAGTATTTATTGATAACACTATGATATATTCTAAGAATGAAGTTGAACATAAATAACATCTCATAACTGTCTTACAAACACTCATAGAACATAAGTTGTATGTTAAACTTAGAAAATGTGAATTCTACGGGGATAAAATTCAATAATTGGGCCATATAATTTCAAAGAAAGGATTAGCAGTGGACCCAAAAAATATACAAGCTATAATGGATTGGCCTATACCTACTAATTTTTCCCCTATAATATATTTCATGGGAATTGCAGGATACTATAGGAGATTTATAGAGAGATTTTCAGCCTTAGCATATCCTATCACATCTCTATAGAGGAAAGGATTGAATTTTGAGTGGACAGAAAAATGTCAACATAGCTTTGAACAATTAAAATTTAAACTTACAACTGCACATATTATAAAGATTGTTGATCCAAATCAGGAATTTGTAGTATGTACAGATGCTTGTGGAGAGGGACTACAAGAAAACTCAGTCATAGCATATGAGTCAAGGAAACTAAATAAACATGAATAGAATTATAGTGTGTATGAATTAGAGTAGTTGTTGTAATACATGCTTTGAAGATGTGGAGACATTATCTGTTAGGGGGGAAATCTATATTAATCACCGATCACATCAGTTTAAAGTATTTTTTCACACAACCTGATTTAAATGCTAGAAAAGCTAGATGGTTGTCCTTCTTTAGCGAGTTTTGCATGGAGATCAAACATATTAAGGGGAAGGAAAATAATATTGCAAATGCTTTAAGTAAAAATTTTGGTAAAAGTGTTAATACTGTTGGGAGTAGTGCAAAATTTGATATTGAAGGATTGATTCGAAAAGGAATGAGACAAGACCCAAACTATGAAAAACTTCAAGAAAAATTGCAGAAACAAGAGGTGGTGGGATATACTCAAAACCAAACAGGACTGATTTGTTATAAAGACAGATTATATATTCCTTATGTGAACTCATTAAAAAGTGAAATTTTAGATCAGTATCATAAAAGACCCTATGCAGGACATCCAGGGTATCAGAAATTAATTCAGCCTTAAGAAAGAACATGTTCTGGCCAGTTATGAAAAAGGATGTGGCTAATTATTTAGCTAGATGTTTGGAATGTCAATAGGTAAAGGTAGAGCATCAGCATCCAACAGGATTTATGAATCCTTTACCCATTCCAGAATGGAAGTGGGAAACAGTTTCTATAGACTTTATCATTGGATTACCAAGAACTAAATATCAACATGACTCTATCATGGGAGTGGTTGACACCTTGACTAAAACTGCACACTTCTTACCCGTAAATTCTACTTTTGGTACAACACAAGTAGCGAATGTATTTATGAAAGAGATTGTAAAATTGCATAGTATTCCTAAAATGATCATATCAGACAAAGATGCAAAGTTTACTGCAGCTTTTTGGAGGAGTCTGTTTGGGGTAATGGGTATCAAATTCAAATTTAGTAGCACATACCATCCCCAAACAGATGGGAAAAATAAATGAACAAACCAGATTTTAGAAGACATGTTGAGAATATATATATGAAGAACAACGAGGAAATACTTATTGAATTCGAAAAGTATGAAGAACAATAAGGAAATGTTTTCCTTAGTCATGAATATGGAGTTTTATTAGGTCTTTATTTATTTCAGTATCTGACCACTCATTTCCTTCATCAATTTGAGCTTTTTATTAATAGGGTTTTCTCTTTTTTTCTTAGTCCAAAATACAATATGTTATTTTTTATGGTTTAAATTTTATTTTTAAATGCTAAATATAGTATATATAAGACTAAATAAAATTTTCAACTGTAATAATTTAAATTCTTTTCTATCTAGATATATATGAAGTTGATATCAACAACATAAATTAGTTAAAATATATATTCAAATAGTTTATTTAAATCAGTTGTTAAATATTTTTGAAAAATATATATTATTTTTCTATTTAAAACATAATTTTTAATTTTTAATTTTATTTTATGGATAGACAAACTTACACATCCTCTCATAGTGGATTGTAAAATGAACTTGTAGATTCATTAATCCTCTAGAGTTGATTAAATATTTGAGATGTAATATATATATATATAATATTTTAATAAAGTAATGCAATATTAATTCTATATTTAATAATTATATAAATAATATGAATTGAATTTATAAAAATTAATTTTTTAAGTTTACAGAAAATCAAATCCAAAAATAATATCACACTAGCTATTTTACGCAACATCACGTCATCGCTAATCAGAAAAATTAATATTAAAATTATGAATATTATATTAACTCCAAAAACGATAACCAGCGTAAAGTACGCAGAACGGAGATATTAATAATGGTCGACCAAAAGTCCAAAACCATGATATCGATGACGTTGATATTGATGGTTCACCAAAATTGACGAGGTGGCTACTTGAACGACGAACACTTTGTTCATGCGAAAATCGTGGAAAGTGTCGCCGAATCGAATGAACCTTCAAAAAAAAAAAAAAAACAATAAAATTTGCACGAGCAAAAACTACAATGTGTGTCTATCCACGATGCAACCAGAAAGCCAGTGTCTCACGTGAATTTTTTTTTTGGATAATAATTTTGTTTTTCTAATTTAAGGGATGTTTCATTGTTTTTTTTTTAATTATTATAGTGTTCTTTATTGCGTTGTTTAATTATTTATATTTTGAAGTTTCGGGGTGAAATTTATGGAAAAAAACAAATTCAGTGGGATTGTTTTTTTTTTAATTTATTTTTAAATGTATGAACATATTTAGTATTTTAGAAAATCACTAGAGGTCATAAATTAAATTTAATAAAGACATAATAATAAGAAAATATTAGGATTTAAAATAAATTTAATCAAAAGATATGCTAAAAAAAAGGTGCAAAACTAAAAATAGTTAGACTAAGAGTTAAATCTCCAAAGCCTCCAAAACATAAATTAGTTAGACCAATATGCTTATGTGTGTTAACAATTATTGTTAAAGTATTTTTCAAATTATTTTTGGAAATTTATAAAATTAATTTCAAAGTCTTATCTATTTTGGAATTGGGCTTCTACTATTTTATTTTAATTATGATTTCATATGTGTATGTTGAATATTAAAATATTTTTATTATTATTTGTTTTGTAATTCTATTTTGCAATAACATTTCTATAATTTTAACTTAATTACCAATAATTATTAGGCTGATGCTAATGATTTAACCTCCATAGAATATTTTAGAATATTACTAATATTAGTCACAATGCCCAGATTTATCTCAAAAGTAGTTATGCCCTTTCATCATTTCAATTATAATTACTAACTAAAAATAATGTTATATGGAGAAGTGTCATATGAGGTGATTTATGGTTTTTTGAACATGTGGTACTGATAACCTATGGTATTAGCAAGAGACATTGTTAATGATCAGATTGATAAGTAGGTCTGGTAAAGAGAGCACATGAATAATGCATATAGTTTAATTTATATATTAATTATTTTCATAATAATAGTAATATAATTAACTAGTATAAATCCATATTAAGCATGAATATAGCAAGCCTTACCAAAGATAAAAAATTCTGAAGGTGTGTATTTTTTCATTGTTTAAAGTGAATTTTGGATTCAACAAATCAAAAGGTACTATTGTGCACTTATATTGTGTATATTACACAACTTAAAATTTCAATTCCAACATATCTTTGTTACACTTCAAATAAATTTGACACAAAATATCCGTCATGGCATTGCGTCCCAAGGATATTGGTTTCCTGGGGGTTCGCACAAGCCATCCTGCAGAGGTGATATCATTAAATGGAAAGGGTGGCATGGCCACCCAAATGGATGTAGAACCATGCCACTATATATCATTTTTAAAATCATGGTGTGCTCCATTTGAAGGAGGATAGTGCGGTGGTAGGTTTTTATACCAAGCATTTATGTGAGGAAAAATGTTGATGCACCCACGAATGAGCTTTGAACAACTTTTCAAGAAATGTCTCGACTAGCAAGAAGTGATTGGTTAAAATTAATATGGGAATATAATTACTTGGCACCCTTGAGAGCGATTCTAAAAGGACATGGGGTCAGAGTGAAGTTGTATATCGGTTATGTATAGGAAATTTGGGTGTTGTTTTGATATGAAATTGGAGGAGAACTTCTCCTTCCTAAAAACTCATCATCCTCTAACACTTTGCAAGTAAAAATGGGTCTTATGTAAACAAAAATTTTATGGTCTCTTCCAAGATAATGAGTTAATGTTTATGTAAAATTTCAACAAGAAAGATATCATCATTTAACTCATAAAGGAAATCCTGAAGAGAGACAACACAAAATTTGGTGACAGAGTTCACCCCGCCTCGATTACATCTTTGAATCTGGTAAAATAACTAGACTACTCCATAGATTTCAGTGATAAAGAGTACATAAAGTATGCTAACAATATGAGTGGCTAGTTTCCCTTCCAACGAAACATTCTCCTACAAATAACTCTCACTCTAAAATCACGAAAATCTAGAATCAGTCTTGAAAAAATCAATAAGAAATGGGCTCTCACATCAAAACCCTATACTCCATCTGAAAATGAGCATAAAAAGTACACCAGTTCCACATTGAAGTATTAAAAGAAAGCTCTCCTCAAGAAGACATTATGAGGAAAGAGAAACATGAGATGCACCATGATTTCACAGTTTTTGTACATAAAATATGAAGGCTAGAAAACCCCTACAAGGTTCTCTCCATGCTCAAAAGATTTTGAAAACTACTTCGGCCCACTGATTTATCTTGGTAGTCGTAGACTCAAACATGAACAAAAAAGAACCCCTAGAGAGCAAGGAATTTTTCTCGTGAATTAGTTCCAATACCGTAGTGCCAATGGAATCTGCAGAGTCTCTTGGGACTTAGGTATATAACCATGCCACATCCACATGAGTCAAAAGAAGAGGCCCCTATAATATCCCCATTTTTCTATGCTTTTATTAGACATTTGAACAAGTCCAAAAGGGTACAGTGGACCCCAATGGAAAACAATTATGTCGATTTATTTTATTATTTTAAATTAATAAAATAAAATGGAAAATTATGTGCAATGAATAGATTGAGATTTAAGATTTGAAAACCCAATCCATGAGGATGGATAAGGTTGTAATACTTTCCCAGACTTCCAAAAATACTTGGAAGGAATAAAGTAAGATACTAAAATTAGATTTGGAGATAAATATCTAACTACCACAATAAAGAGGAAATTATTGGGAAGAGGTGGAATAAAGATGGAAAGTAGAAAAGCTAGCTTTAAAATTACTTTTGTGGAAGAAACAAAGGGAAAGCCTAGGCAAACAGGAAAACAACATCCTGAATTAACTAGACGCAGTTAAGGGAAACAGGCTGGGGAAAGCAAGCTTGAATAATTTGTTTCAGGATAGACAAAGGGTTGTCTATCACTGGAGAGAAAGGTCTCTACTCGGGGGTGAGCTATGTAGAGAGAGCTCTAAGGTTGGGAGGCAACAAGTTAGACCTAAGCGGTATACACATTTAATTGCAAATGGTTTTTACTTAAATTCTAATACTGCGATGAACTATTTATAATTATAAAGTAGCCATGTTAATGTGTATTATTGATTTTACTTCTGTGTATAGAAATTGGAGAATTTATATTATATAGTTATATTGTGCAGGTCTGTACATTTAACGAACTCACTATAGCATAAATAATGAAATCTGTATGGTTGTACGGACATGTTACGGGAGGATTAAATCTCGGAATGTCTAAAACCCAGAACCCAATGATGGGTCTTGATCCGGGTGGATATCGGTGGCCACCCACCTATTCCATTTGGACCAGCACCATCAATTCTTGCAGATTTTCACATTCAGCACAACTTACTATTTATAGCAGGTTTTCGGGTCCTACACACCCGGAGCCGTTTTGGGGCATTAATAATCCAGGTGGATATTGGTGGCCACCCATCGAGTCCATTTGAACCCCCACCATCAGTTATTTCAGTTTGTAAGTTTCGGCACAACTTACTATTTTTAGCAGTTTTTCCGGTCTTAAACTTCCGGAGCCGTTTTGAAGCCCTAAACGACGTTTTTTGGGAAAACGGAGAGCAACATGGGTCCATGGACCGATGTTGCTCGTTCAAAAATTGAATTCCTCGGATAGATCTTTCTAACGAGCTATTGAGCACGTCAAACGGAGATCGGGTGCCAAAGTTATGCCCCCGGGAAGTTGAACCACCAATTTACCCAAACGGGCGCCCACAGTTTTGGCGCCTCATCTCCTACGGTTAGGATTTTGGACGTTTCAATTTCTACATTCTTTCTCAACAATAAATAGCCCCTCGAGCCTCATTGTAAGACGATTCGGTACGGGAGGTGACACATCTCTTCTGGCTTCTCGGAAGATAAAGCGCGTACGGTACCTAGCTGTTGTCTCCATCATGTACGTACTTAAACGGTTACGGAGGTTGGTAGCCACCACATCTCTTCTCAGGGATACGCTGCCAGTACCCTAGCTCATCTATTTCCATTATGTCTGTAATAGGCCTGCGAGCCTCAATGTAACACAGTTCAGAGGCCTGCGTACACTACATCTCTTCTCAGAGATACGCTACCAGCGCCCTAGCTTGTTTCCATTATGTTTGTAAGCTTATTTCAGTCATTTGTTTATTAATAAATTGAAGCATTATTTCCGCTGCATCTCTGTATCTATGGTTATATATGTATTATGTTGCGTTCCTGCATAAAATTTGGTTGAGTCTCGTCTGAGATTAGGTACCTACGAAAGGCGAAGTTCTCTAACTTAGTTGGATTATAATTATCTTTAGAAGACTTTGTAGCTCATTGAGAAATAAACTACTTGATAGAAATGAAGATACATATATGTAGAAATAATTAGTTACTTTATAGCTCTAAATATTTTTTACCTCATGGTTATACATCTCTATATTAATTATAGAAAAATAATTCAGAACTGAAACTAGTGTAAACATGCATATTTCTGAAATGTGTATTTATATGAGAAACAAAAATTTAAAGTAGTTATGGAAAGAGAAGACATTCTCATCTTGTAAGTATACAGAAATATCGATACATAGTATTGTAAAGCTAGTTTAGATGTTGTAATGTTTGCGAATTTAAATAAATCATTTTCTGTGAAGTAGTGAATAAGTATGAACATATGTACAAGCTCCAGATGCATGCGGAGTATGGTACTATAGTTATGAAAAATTCTATGAAGAAAACCTGACATAGGAATTGTAGAATATTATCTTGCAAATACAGTAGCTAAATTCCATTTAGGACATAGACATTCTTGTAACTTTAAACATTTCAGTTTAGATATAATGAGGTGACACAGGTTCTATTATGTTAACCATATAGGTAAATTTCACAGTAATGTGGATGTTGTACACTCTCATAGTTCTATATAGAAAATTTCATATAGTTATAAAATAAATTCCCTTCACTACTCCACTTAATCTATAAAAGAAATGAATTCTAGTTCATGTAACCATATGTGAAAATATGGAAACAATTTTCATTGGAAATACATCTAAGCATTAAAGTGGAAGAAAGAGTTTTTGATTTAAGAAATTAAATAATTATATGAGTTCAGTCCATAGATTACAAACCCATAAATATTCTGGGTAATAGTACAAAATATGAGAAATTAGTTTTAAAAAATAGTGATACAAAGGACATTATGTTTTTCTATAAGAAACCATAAGGTTTATTTGAAAAGTTGATGCAAGATCTATGTAGTAAAATAATCGCAATGAACTAGACCAACCTGCATAACCCGAGTTTCCATATTAAAAACCAACAGCGAGAACAAGGGAGGTCATTGCTTTTTCCAAAAAAATACAAGGTATCGAAGCCATACCTGAAATGAAACATGGGTGTGAGTTATGAGGTCGAATAACTGAGATAAATTATATGAATCAAATCGAAAACTCCAAATGTGAGAGAAGGAAAACTAACATACCTTGGTAAGTTCAAATTTTATGTTGTAGCTGCACAGAAGATAGAGATAACATATATATATACAGTGAATGGAAAGGTAATAATTATCATTTAGTGTATTATGACAAATTCTAGAGCTGATAATTAAATCATCAAGCATATAGGAAGCCATTAGGCACTAGTAGAACAAAATGATATTTTAATATGAAATAAAATTCGTATATTCTTCTAAAATATCAAAACAAGTAAACCTAATTTTGTTTTTTTGGGGATTGGGTGTTTTAGCAATATACCGGTGCCAAGCCTCGGAAGCGGGTGTTTAAAGGAATTGGTATGAAGAAAGGCTTGTGGAATGGTGCGTGGAAAAGCCACATGGCTACCCTAAAGTCCCTGTCGCGACATTTACCAGCATTAATGCAGCTTGGCTGCCACCCCAAGTGGCATTTACTTCATTTCACCCGTCGAGGTTGCCTCCTCCACATGAAAATGAAGCCCCCTGCTCGCTCGACTGGTTATCTCCTTCGGCCCTCTGGCTTGGTCTCTTGGCTCTCTGGTTTAGCCTCATGTCCATCTGAGAATCTCCTTCATCTGCATGCTAATTCCATGTAGCACCATTCTCTCCCCTTGCGTAGCTATTGCTCTCCTGAGGTGGCAGAGACAAGCTCCTCCACAATGACTGGTAGGCATTGCAATATCCAAGGGTGCATTGAGTTCCTTCCAGGCCACCACTACTCTCACAGTCCTCTCTGTCAATTACGCTTCTCGGCTACCTTTGGCTTCAATTCCACCCCTACTTCTCGGCTTCCTCCTACCAACCCTGTTTCCTCCCATTGTCTGTGAGTTCTCCACCCCTACTATGCCAACATGCCTCACCTTAGGCACCACATGCAATGTCGATGTCGTAGCAGTAGGAGTTGCGTTTCTCGTCTACCTCCTTCGTCTATTTCCATCTCTTTGTCCTCTTTTATCGAGCATTCCTAGGATAGATACCCCGATACGTGTAGTGGTTGCGGCCACCCTCCGTCTTGCTCGAACCCCCCCCCCCGGCCGTCTCTTCGTAGTTCCTCACCACCGCCCAATTTCAATTCCAATTCTCCTTTGACCATCCTCTTGTCGTCGCCACCATCTTAATCTCTTTTTGCGAGGTAATCAGTGATGACCCTTGTCTCAATCTTCCCATCCAACCCTTGCACCCTTGCAGCGACCATGGCCCCTCTGTTTCAGTGAAAGCACAACATGTTCCGGTTGGGCACAATCCTGGCTCGAACATCGGCAGCAGCTCAAACTATTTCAAGGAGCCGAGCAAGCAGGAGAGAGATAAAGGCGACGTTGTAGTAGCGCCACAACAAGTGGCTCCAGGCTACCTGCATGCAGAAGATGAGGAATACAGATTCCTCATCGTCGAAGAGCCACCTCCAGCTTCTCATGAAACATAGTTTTATAGGTATTTTTCTATTTAAGGATACCAGTTTTTTAGTTTTGCCTTTTGTTTGTTATCATGCTTGGTACATTTACTCAATTTTGTATAACACTGGTTTCCTCCTTCGAGGCAGCGCTTCAAACTCCTTTTGGGATAGTTTCCCCATGTGTGTAGCTCCATTTTTGGTTGTTTTGAGAAAAAATGCCACTGATACAGGCTAGAACTGCAGAGGCCAGAGCCTCCATGTACCATATGTTTCATTAATAGATCTTAATCTTACTCAGGAAAAAATAAAAATAAAAATAAATAAATAAATATATAAATATATAAATATATATATATATATATATATATATATATATATATATATATATATACCGGTGCCAAGGATGATACTTTTAATGATATGCAAGGGTGACACTAGGGACACCACCACTATAAGCTTGCGTAGTCATAAAAAAAATCTGATAGTAAATGGGTTTGTGAAATATAAAATACTAAAGCGACAACTAGTATACAACTATAGAAATGATTATGCAAGCAGTAAGTTGATGTTGTCATTTACAAACATATGCATACGAGTAATATTGTTATCTCTGCATATGTTGGAAAATTGTTCTCCTAATTCCAGAAATGTAGAGAAATTCATGAGAATTAGAAAGCAATACGTCTACCACTCAGTTATTGAGTAATGTATGTATTCCTAGACTAGTAAGATTTTAATTACACTGCATAACCATTAAAATTCAAATGTATAAACAAATCAAGGATTTGAACAAAAATTTCATCCCTCAATTAAAAAGAATATACACAGCAAGCTACACTAAGACGAGATGAGTCCAATTTCATTACAGCATGTGGAGAATCCAAACTGTGAATAGAAAAAAACCAGACATGCAGAGAGTCAAATGGGTAAACACATTTATCTATAAGAAATGAGACATTATATGCTTTACCTAGAGATAAAGGAAGGAATTCTTGTAGCCTTTATGCCATTCCTCCTCTGCATCCTTAGCTTAGCATTACTATCCTAAGCAAAAAAAAATTGCAGAAGTAGGATTCGACGTCCGAGCTTAAGACCCAAATGAAAAATTATGAAAACCTAAAAATTGATATTATTTATGTAAAATGGAAACCCTAAATAGTCATTGATCCAGACCATCCACACGCTGGAAGATTAGAGTCAACCCTTGGATGGATGTGTTGGTAACTGAGCGATGAACACCGGGTGAATTTGTACACCATAGTTAATGAAAATAAAATTTGTGGGAAAAATGAAAGTTGTCGAATCAATGAAATAGGTACAAGCCATGTGGGTCAGTACTTCAAAAATAAATCCGCTCAAAAATCCAGTGGTAGTCTTATACCTATCTTGTATCCCAGTTGATATGATTCGGACAATTGATAGTAATGGATGTGACAATTCAAAACACAAAGAGGAAAACCAATCTTAAATGTTGACAAACTCATTTATGAACTGAACCACATAGATATAAATACAAACCTTGAATTAAACATTACTCTTATCACTTAGTCACGTGATGAAGGGAAAAATTCATAACCATGATAATATGATAAAGGTTAATTAGCGTTAATTAAATCCTTAGACAACATGACAACGGAATAACCATTGAGATTTAAGAGAATCGTGAAAATATCAACATGGGCTAGAATGATAATGGCTTGATCATAATACTTTCAGTAGTCAAAAGATATACATTAATATGGAATAGGAATGCCAGGTATTCTTTATAAATTCCGAAAACATTTTTCATTTAAAGTATGGTGGAGCCATTCCTTATTAAAGGTATAGGAGTATAAATGATTAAATATGAGTTAACACATAGGTGGAAAAATGTATAGCAATGATTCCACTATTTTAGTATTTGTATTAAAATGCTAAATCAACATTATATTTATAGGTGGAAAAGAGAAGGTTTGGGTAATAACTCTGCCTACTTAATAATTTAGATAGAGTATTCTCTTCTAAGTGAAATTGAGAATTTATCTCTAGAAAAGTGGAATATTGTCTTAAAAAATTAATGACTGCAATGAGTAATATTGAGATAATAAAGTTAGGGGAAGTGGGAGTACATTAGTGTGCGACAAATGGTATTCTAACAATAATAATGAGTTAGAAAGTAGAAAAAAAAATGTTAAAACAGAGGTGTTACAAATGGTATCAGAGCCCAAGTTTAAACAGTGGGCAAAAATGTGTGCTCACACCATAAATTTTATGTTGTTGTAATTTTTTATTAAATTTAAATTTAGCTAATGTTTTCTTTCATGTATAGTGAAACAGTGCTGAATTATACAACTACAAACCATGAGTGAAGGGGACGAGTTGTATGTGGATTTGGGTGGTGGAGAAAACATGCCAAATCCAAATGCTCCATTGATGGCTATGTTGCATCGAATGCAAAGCGAAATGGTGAAACTGAAAAGCCACAATGAAAGGCTATATTTACCCAGTGAAGAGAAAGACATATTAATAATAGAATTGACCTCCCAATATAGTCAAGAAGGTGAAGATTCCGGAAGGAAGAGAAATGGAAGGATAAATCACTGTGACGATTCTGAGGAAGATGATGCCTCTAAATAGCAGTCTAGGAGGAATAAGGAATTACAGGGTGAATTCGGAAAAATCAAGCCTCCCTCCTATGATGGAGAGAAGGAGGAAGATGCTGAAGCATGTCTTCTAAACATGATAAAGTACTTTCAGGCTTACGAATATGAAAGCAACTTGAGAGCCTGGTTGGATATCTATCAGTTGCAAGGTAAACCTACCTTGTGGTGGGAAGAAACTAAGATGGTCCATGTCATTGATGAGAAAACTATTACTTGGGAGGATTTCCAAGTCAAGTTCAAAAATTGATACCCGAATGAATGTTATTATGATGATAAAGCCAAATGTTGGGTGTGGAGCCTGATTATCTTGTTTACTTTGTAACACAGCATTGGACCCCTGTACCTTAAAAGGGGCGGCAATGCCGCCCATAATTAATCGCTGCCTGGGGGGTCTAGGGGTGGCGGAAGCAATTTTCAGAGCCCCCCCTTGGCGGGGGTTTTTGGGGGCAGCGCCCCTGAAGCTAAACACAGATGTAAAATTGCCTTGTAAAAGTATAGTAATTTCTAGTCAATCTAGGCCATTCATTAGGAAAATGATCTGACGGTAGAAGTTATGTTTAGATTAGGGTTTTTTCCTTAGAAGGCAACCCCTCGCTTTTATGAGGGCATTGTATTGAGACTGTGTATTTTATGTGTATTCTCAGAGCGAGAAACAGAGAGGGAGACTGTGAGAGAGAACAGAGGATATTATAGCGGATCTGCTATAGGTTTTGTCTCTTCATTTTTGCTGGATAATAGAAAGGAATGACTGGCTGTTCGGGGTGGACATAGCCCAAATTGGGTGAACCACGTATATTTGTTTCTCTCTAATTTTATGTGTTTTG
Source organism: Pinus albicaulis (assembly GCA_034641835.2). Classification (NCBI taxonomy): domain Eukaryota; kingdom Viridiplantae; phylum Streptophyta; class Pinopsida; order Pinales; family Pinaceae; genus Pinus; species Pinus albicaulis. The sequence continues at coordinate 1,157,005,917 of CM076570.1, read as the reverse complement.
TGTGCCTTTATTTTCCGCATATTTTATGTGTTGCATTGCTCTGTAATATTTAATTTTCTAACAACTGGTATCAGAGCTAAAGGTATATTTGGCTGATAAAATTGGAGGAAAGAAGGGTTCCTGGTTCGAGTGGGAGCAATGGCGAACGATGGTAAGTTTAGGGTCGAGAAATTTAACGGCCAAAACTTCCCGCTGTGGTAGATGCAGATGGAAGATTATCTATATCAAAAAGATATGTACCTATCATTGAGCGGAAAAACAAAGAAGCCAGCAGCCATGACAAACGCGGAATGGAATATTCTCGATAGAAAGGCACTCAGAACAGTACGGTTGTGTCTTGCGACGTCAGTCGCCTTCAATATTTCGAAGGAAACAACAACAGAGGTTTTGATGCAGACGTTGGAAAAACTATATGAAAAACCCTCGGCCTCAGACAAGGTATTTCTTATGAAACGACTATTTAATATGAAGATGTCGGAAGGTGGATCTGTTGCAGACCATTTAAATGAATTTAATACAGTTACCAGTTAGTTAAACTCTGTAGGGGTAAAATTTTATGATGAAGTTATAGCTTTTTTATTCTTGTGGTCATTACCAAAGAGTTGGAATGGTTTAGTAATGGCCATTAGTAACTCTATCTCTGGATCTAGTACTTTAAAGTTTGATGATGTTGTTGGTGCTATCCTTAGCGAGGAAATGCGACGGAAAAGCTCCGGTGAGACATCAGGTAATGCTTTTAGTGCAGAGTCTAGGGGAACAAGAATGGAAAGAGGAAAGAGCTCGGGATATCGCAGTAAATCAAGGAAAGGCATATCCAAGTCTAGATCAGGGATAGTGTGATGGAATTGCGGAAAGAAAGGACACCTAGAGAAAGATTGTAGATCTTGAAAGGGAAAAGAGGGAGACACACAACAAGAAAACAATCATGAAGCAAATGTGACAGGCGATGTGTTACAATATTCTTTGATTATTTCTTTCGAAAATGTTACTGATTCTTGGGTTGTAGATTCAGGGGCTTCATTCCATGCCACACCTGATAAGAAATATTTTCATGACTATGTTCAAGGAGATTTTGGACAAGTTCGTTTGGGTGATGATAAACCCTGTAAAATTGCTGGAATGGGTAAAGTTCTTGTAAAACAACAGAATGAAAACCAATGGCTACTAAAGGAGGTAAGGCATGTTCCAGATCTGAAGAAAAATATGATTTCAATAGGGCAGTTAGGGAGTGAAGGTTGTGTGACAACTTTCACAGATAAAACTTGGAAGGTCACCAAAGGAGCGCTGGTAATAGCAAAAGGTGAAAAGGTCGGTACATTGTATTTATGCAATGGTATTTCTAACTCTGTTAATGATTTAACTTCCAAAGGAGAAGATGTAGCATTATGGCATCATAGGCTCGGACACATGAGTGAGAAGGGAATGAAGATTCTTCACTCAAGAAATTTTTTGTCAGGTTTGAAGAAAGTTGATTTGGATTTCTGTGAGAATTGCATTTATGGAAAACAAAAGAGAGTTAGATTTCTCAGAGTTGGGAAAGAAAAGAAGAGAGAAAAATTTGAGCTTGTGCATACAGATGTATGGGGACCTTCTCAGGTATCATCTCTTGGTGGCTCTTGTTATTATGTTACTTTTATTCATGACGCAACTAGAAAGACATGGATTTATTGTATTCAGAATAAATCTGATGTATTTTATACTTTCAAGAAATGGAAAGCTTTGGTTGAGATTGAGACATGAAAGAAGTTGAAGTGTCTCATATTAGAAAATGGAGGTGAATATTGCAGCAAAGAGTTTGATATGTACTGTTCAGAGCATGGAATTCGTAGATAGAAGACAGTTCCAATAACACCACAAGAAAATGGTGTGTCAGAAAGGACGAACAGAACAATCATGGAGCGTGCAAGGTGCATGAGATTGCATGGAGGATTGCCTTTACAATTTTGGTCAGATGTTGTAGATACTGTTGTTTATCTAATAAATAGAGGGCCTTCAAGTTCCTTGGATGGTGGTATTCCAGAGGAAGCATGGACAGGTAAAAAGGTAAACTACTCTTTTTTAAAGCCTTTTGGTTGTGAGGCCTTTGTCCATATTAATAAAGAAAATAGAACAAACCTTGAGGCAAAATCAAATAAATGTACCTTTATTGGATATGGTGCTAATGATTTTGGTTATCGCTTATATGATTATGAAAATCAAAAAATCATTAGGAGCAGAGACATAATATTCAATGAAAAGGTCTTGTATAAGAATCGGCTGCAGGAAAATAAACGGGAAAAAGAAAGCAAGGAATACACGGTTCTTGATGAGATAACTGAAAAAGTAAAGGTGCCTGAAAATAATAATAATCAACAACCATAGTAGCAGCAACCACCACAACAGCAACAGGCACCTCAAACACCTGAAACTAGTGTTAGAAGATCTACCAGGATAAGTAGACCCCTTGAACGATACTCTCCTTCATTATATTATTTATTGTTGACTGATTCTGGTGAACTTGAATGTTATGAATAAGAAATGCAGGTTGAAAGAAGGAAGAAGTGGGAGCTAGCCATGGAAGAAGAGATGGACTCCATAATGCATAACTAGACTTGGGACTTAGTCAAGTTGCCTGCAGGTAAAACTACATTACAGAATAAATGGGTTTATAGGTTGAAGGAAGAAGATGGAGGAAAACAGAGGTACAAAGCTAGACTTGTGGTGAAGGGGTTTGCACAGAAGAAAGGTATTGATTTTGATGAAATATTTTCTCTTGTTGTTAAGATGACTTCAATCAGAACTATTTTAAGTCTTGTAGCAGCGGAAGATTTACATCTTGAAAAGTTAGATGTAAAGACAACATTTCTCCATGGAGATTTGGAGGAAGAGATATACATGCAGCAACCAGAAGGATATGAGGTAAAAGGGAAAGAAAAATTGGTGTGCATGTTAAAGAAGAGCTTGTATGGCTTAAAACAGGCTCCAAGGCAGTGGTATCTAAAATTTGACAAGTTTATGTCTAAACAAGGTTATACTAGATGTCACTCTGATCATTGTGTTTATCTAAAAAGGAAAAATGATGGTAGCTATATTATATTGTTATTGTATGTAGATGACATGCTTGTTGCAGGGTCTAACATGCAGGAAATAAATGTTCTCAAAAGAAAATTGGAAAATTCATTTGCAATGAAGGATTTGGGAGCTGCAAAACAAATCCTTGGTATGAGGGTAACTAGAGACAGGAAATCCTTGGTATGAGGATAACAAAACAATTCCTTAATTGATCATTACATCAATTCACCTTCATTACATAAAGTTACTTTAGAAATGGATTAGGATGTCACATAATGTAACAACCGTTATTGCGGCATGTTAACATACATATTTCTACTGTAACCTTGCATCATTATCATTATTCAATTAATTAGGTCAGTTAATAGCTTATCTAATGATGTAAGTGTCAACATCATGCTGTTGAAAAGTGTAACTAGGTTCGGTCTTCTTAATGACTTGTAATTATGAATTTATGTAATGAAGAAGACAAATATAATAAAATATTTTTTGTAAATGATTGACTCATGTGTTTCATGACCAAGGAGACTATATTATAGGTCAAATAATTCTTATTCATGTATTTAGGGGTTTGTCTTCTTGACATTCATGTATAATTTAGACTCATGGATATGAAGTGATGTTACACTTTTAAAGAAAAATTATTTATGCTCGAAAACCTTATCGAATATGCACCTTGAATTTGGCATATAATATGATAGAAGTCTCCTTCATAAACTTGACTCACACTCATGAGATCATGTCGGCCTACAAATAGGAAAAAATCCCTATATATAAAGGGATTGTGACCTTACTTGACAACAAGCAATTCATAATTTGGTCTACAATAGAAGTGTATAAGGGTGACTGCAGTTTTTCTGAAGATACAAGGATAAGTAGCGAAGAAAGGAAGAGTTGATATAAATATTTCTAGGGTATATCTTATCTCATACTCCTCGAATAATTTGAGAGAAATCATAGCAAGATCAAGGTGTAATTTCCCCAGTTTCTTTGTCTTTATTATACATTTTAACAAGTCCTAAAGGGTATAGTGGAACCCCAAAGGAAAAAAATTATTGTGGATTTGTTTTATTATTTTAATTTAATAAATAAAAATGGAATTAATTGTACAAATACTAGATTATGATTAGAGATCAGGAAACCAAATCCATGAGGATGGATAAGGTTCATAAGACATTCCAAGTTCTCCAAAAATCCCTGGAGAAAATAAATTAAATATTAAAATTTATATTGGAGATTAAAATCTAAAAGGCTACCCCAGTAAAAAGGAAATTTACTGGGAAGAGGTCGAATAAAACTTGAAAGAAGAAAAGCTAGTTTTAAAGTACTTTTGTGGAAGAAAAAAAAGGAAAGCCTAGGCAAAAAGGAAAACAAAATCTTGATTAAATAGACGCAGTTAAGGAAACAAGTTGATGGGAAAGCAGGCTTAAATAAGCAGATTCGGGATAGACAAGAGGTTGTCTATGGCTAGAATATTGGATCTATGCTCGAGGGGAGCTGTGGAGAAAGTTCTCAAAGATTGGCTAGAATCTAGTCTACCTTAAGTGGTATGCACTAGTTAATTCATTTTAACTTATAATGTTAGTATTATTATGATTATTAGGGTGAAGTAAACTTTTATATATGAATTTTATTAAATCGTTGCATGAATAGTTGTTGTACAATAAAGACAAGTTAAAAAGAGTAAGTATCAGTAAATTGTTAGGTTTGTACATTTAAAATAGTAGTCTATAATAAATAGAGTATGTCTCTATATAGTTGAACTAACAATGATCTGAAGAGTACCAAATCTCAGAATGTCTAAACCTGGATGAAGGTTTAAATATGAGGTTAGGTTACCCTCAGAAATTATTATTAACATTTCTGTGGTAGCATTATTTTACACTCAGAATATTCTATAAATAAACTACTATAGAATGGAGATAAATATGCATGACAAAGAATGTGGAATTAGTACTATCAAGCAAATATTATGTTGTAATATAAATGAACAAAGTAACACAAGAACTGAGACATAATAAGAGACAATGACATTAATAAATTCTAAGGAAGAACTCATAAATTGTTTCTATAACCGTATTACATCTAAGTTACCAACACCATTTAATCAAAGGGGAAAAGATTTGTCTCATATATTACAGAGTTTGAAAATCTAAAAATATAAATCCATATTTTCATATAGTCCAAATTCAACCTAGATGTAATTAATTTATACAAGTGGGAAACTCCGTCCCATATATAATAGACTGTAAAAGCTCTCTGGGAAAGATGCAGTGATGATATATCAGAAATCTCCAAGCAGGTTACTAAACCAACCTAAAGAGGAAAAATCCACAGTTATGCTTGACTGTGAAATACTGGTAACAGTGTGCAAACCAAGTAGGAGTTGAAGAATACCTACACCGAACAAAAGCTATGACTTAGTTCTGGTTCATGCTATTAAAAATAAAAATATATTTTAAACCAAAAATGGATAAGAAATAACCTTATGAACATAGAAGGGAGGTCCGACCTACAACAATAAGAAATGACTAATTATTATAGTAAATGAGGACTTCTGTGCAAGTTACCAAAGATTAAAGGTACCCAATAGGTCAATGAAACAAATTCAATTATAACAGTAATAATTTCTACATAAGAGAGGATTAAATAGTAAGAATTAAATATAAAATTCGTATAACCATAAGGATTATACCATTATAATTTATTGAATGCAATACAACCCTCAGAGAATGACAAAAAGGGAAATAAAAAATTCTCAAAGTAGTATGGGAATACATATAGTATTCTAGAAAAGAGGAGAATACATCCCAAATCAATTTTAACCGAGAACGTTAAAACCGAGGAATCATATCTTTCTGCAAAGGGTGTGTAAGACATCAGAAACTTCGACGTAGAAAAAAATCTATGAATTTGTGTTTGGGAACATTGAAACCCATTTTCTCAAAGAGTATTGAAGAATGCCACTACAATAATTGGGTAATGACTAATAAATATATATCAAATCTACAAAGTTCTCGGAGAATTCGAACTAAGTAAGCTACAACAAGAGCATAAACAAAAATGTATAATGGGTACATAATGGAGAGATGATAGATACATTACCTAGAGAAATGGGTACAACGAAAACCAAAAACCCAACAGAGCCGAAACAAAAAATGTCAAGCAATTTCATTACTCTAGTCAGTGGTATGGCAGACATAATTGCTAATAGGAGTCATTAAGATTAAAGGAAGGAAAAGGTAAAATTTGAAGGTTAAAAAGTGAAAAATAAAAAAATACATTAACCCTTCACGAGAACTCTAAACCTGAATCTAAAAACACAGTATAGAGAATTTTACTGAATTTTAAAATGCGTACTTATTACATGTGAAAGAGATGATGAGAGGTATATTTCCTCTCTGCGTGGAATATGCAAGCGAAATATTCTACGTGCCAGCAGGAAAACTCCTCTCTGAAGGAAACTTGATAGTTGGGAAGCTGAGATAACACTTATTAACCCAAAATCGAAATGCATAATAGAGGCAAATAGCAGTTGCCGAACAGAAAACACGAAAATAATTTCTCCCAAACCAAAATTGAAACCTCTTATCTAATTTCAAACCCTAGTTAAATCAAATTCTGGACAAGCCATATGACAGAGTATAGGTACAATAATGTAAAGAGATCCCAAGGAGTATTTTATTCAGAGATTTAGTGAAAAATTATATAGAGGAGATGTCACCATTAACCCGTAGTAATTAAAATTCCTCAAAAAACCAACTGATGTGTTTAATTTTGATGACATGGATAAAATATGTTAAGGGTTTTATCTGAAGTTTGGCTTTTGGCAGGTTGCTATTGTAGAAAAGGATAAATTTAAAATTGCCTTCAGTATTCTGGCTGGACACTATGAGTGGAATGTCATGCCATTTGGCCTCAAGCATGCTCCATCAAAGTTTCAAAAGGTCATGGACTCCATATTCAAATCTTATGCTGATTGGTTGCTTGTGTATATTGATGACATTCTCATATTTTATAAGAATTTACAGGACCACTTCAGACATCTGAATATTTTTGTAAAACTGATCAAACAAAATGGTCTGGTACTTAGTAAGAAGAAGATGGAAATCTTCCATACCTCTATTAAATTTTAGGGACACACAATCCAAAATGGTCAAATTGCACTACAAAGCCATGCTATGGAATTTTCTAACAAATTCCTAGATGTTATCCTAGACAAGACTCAAATTCAGAGATTTCTAGGATGTCTGAATTATGTGGCTAATTTTTATCAGGATTGTGCTGCAGACAGATCTCTGTTAAATCAGAGATTGAGGAAAAGTCCATCACCTTGGACTGATAAGCACACATAAGCTGTTTGAAAAATAAAATCCAAGGTAAAAAGTCTTCCTATCTTATATGTTGGTGATGAAGAATTTTTTTAATTTGTTGAATCAGATGCCAGTGGCATAGGATGGGGAGGTGTTCCGAAGTAGAAAAAGAACAAAAAGGACAAAGATGAACAAGTAGTCCAGTTTGCCTCTGGAACTGGAAGAAAGAGAAAAATTACTCTCTCATAGAAAGAGAGGTGAAAGATGCTTAGATTTGCATTGAAAAATTTTCTATTCATCTTGTCAATAAATTTTTTCTGTTAAGAACTGATGCTTTAGCATTAGAAAAGGTTCTTTCCAAGAACATCAAAAATCCTGGTGAAGCTAAATTTTCCAGATGGCAAGCATTGTTTGCTAACTTTGACTTCAAATTTGAGCATATCAAAGGAGTGAACAATCATCTTCCAGAATTTTTGAGCCGAGAATACATCCAGCATCAAGAACAACAAGAAGACCAAGTTATGGTGATTGTGACAAAATGGGATCAGAGTCATCAGAGAGATATTCTACGAAACATCCTAGAAGATAAACATTGGGTTGTACACAGAGATGAGTGGAAGCCCACTTGGCATCTCCGTAATACCAAAGTATTAGATGTTAGTCTACAAAATCATACTGACATTTAGCATCTTGTACCAGAAAGGAGGGTATACCCAAAGGGTAGCAGGTGGATACATGATATGGTCTACTCTCGGAGCATGTTGGCTTCTTTTCAAGCCGAAGAATCTTCGGCAAATGATTTTGTAGATATTTTTGTCACATGTACAAGCGGAAATGATAGACAAAAAGTATATTACAAATACTTGGTCATAAACAGAACAAGAGAACCTACATGGACATGGACCCATTTCAATCAGTGGCCAGGTAATAATCCTGAATTTTTATTTCCTGACACTATTTAAAATTTTGCAGGTTACAAAAAATCTGTTGGGAAAAATACTGAGAGGGGGGGGTGAATCAGTATTTACTGCATATTCAAACTTTTACTTTTTCTTGCTTCAAAAACCCATACGCTACTTTCCTGAAACAGACTCGCGTATATATGCGGATACCCTTTATGAAACTCGCGTATACACAGATATCTAATTATGTCATTAGTTCTTTACTTAAATTATTCCATCATTCATTCATCAGATGTTTAATGAACAGTAAACATGAACAGTAAGAACAGATTAAACCATCACACAAAGTATCACACATGAACACCAGGATTTTTAGGTGGAAACCCAAGTCGGGAGAAAAATGAAGTATCGTTGCTCGGCCTTCTTGCTTTTACACATGAGAAAACATCTTCTGACTTATATGTGCGTGCAGACTCCTACCCGGCCAGCCAGGCACCCACCTGCACTCGTTTACCGGCCCTCTCTGAAGGGAGAGCTCCAACCCCACGACTCGTTTACCCGGCCCACTCTCACCAGAGGAGATACCCCCCCGACTCATTTACCGGCCTCTCCTGAGAGGAGCTACGACCCCCGATCTCATTTGCAACCTCACACGGAAGAGCTGCCCACAGTGAAGGCCTCTGACCCTCAGCACCAATATGGACCACGTTTCATCAATTTTCACACTGGATCCAACGCTTCCACTAGGACACCACTTGCAGGCCACGATTCATCATATTTTCAAACTGGACCCATTGCATACTTTTAAGCTCAAACATACATCACAATCACAAGCACGATCCAAACATCAACAACGAGATAGCTAAAACAGAGCATATCAGATCAGAGATTTCATACCCCATGCTTCAGCAAACCCTAGTTTGCATACGCGCTTTCCTTTTACTGATGTCGCGTATATACGCGCTTTAGTCCACATCAACCTGCGTATACCTCTGTACAAATTAAAGAGCTAATTTCACTACGCATACGCACTTTCTATTCAGCAAAGCCACGTATATACGCGCTTCCTCTGCGGCGAACTAGCGTATGGTTCTTCAGATATTTTAGGTCATTGCAATTCTTCAGAATAGATACATCACACAGATTTTATCCTTTACTTCAGATAGATGTTCGCCTCATCTCAGATCTAATCATTCCATAAATAGATCTAGCAAATACAAGTACAATACAGATCTAGATCCCCTTCTTCATCACTCCATCATTGGTGCATCATACTTTCAGATTTTTCATTCAACTGTAAACCTTTCCATTCAGATATACTCCAGAGAGAAGTATTCATTCAAGCTCAGACATCTTGCACCCACATTCATGATTTGCACAATGAAATTCATCTCTTTATATAGGTTTAACCTTTTTCAATACCATGAGCCAAAACCATATTACATCCGATGGTATTCCTGGACGGGGTTATTTAGACGAATCATAACCCAATACAATGGGTTAATACCATGGTGGTTAACCCTGGTTTTGCACTTTTTGAGCGCTTTTTTCCCATACGCGACTTGGCACGTTCTTTCTCGCGTGCATACGTGACTTCCCTTAGGCAAATCCGCGTATGCCTAGTGACATACTCTTTTCATCATAAATCTATCACATACTGAATTCCTTTCTTCATTGCCTTCTGTACTCACTGTAGATACATCAGATTTAGTTCATCAAGACATATTCAAGCACAACTTCATCAAGAAGTTGCCATCTTCTTCATCAAGTGGGTTGTCATTCAATGACAACACTCAGCATCATGTTGCTAACTAACATCATTTCATATCAGATTTACATCATTTACCAAGTCCATCAAGTCAAGAATAACTTCATCGGGTGTATTGCCATCAAGGACAACACATGCCAACAATCTCATGTCTTCATCTTCATTCAGTGGGTTGCCATCAAGGACAACACTCTGCATCATATTGCCAACAATCTCCCCCTTTGGACTTGATGGCAACCACGATGGTGTTTGGTTACCACAGCAGATAGGTATATTAAGAATACAATGACACCATGTCAATCTCTCCATTTTTTACACCATTCAAACACACCATTCAAACACCATGTCACTCTCCCCCTTTGACATCAAGGGCAAAGGGCGGATCAAAACCAACATACTCCCCCCCTTTTCTCTACATGCAGAAGAAGCGTTCTGCAGATCTGATATATAATGAAGTGACCAAGCTCCCCCTGAGTTCATGCTGAATCTTCAAACATAATTTTCAATGAAGTACAAGACTGTATGACTTTCATATCACCAATGACTCATACTTACATCAAATATCCATCCAAGTGAATTTACATATGAGACTCAAGTACCCAATCAAGTGGGTCTACACATTTCAACTTAGCTACCCAACCAAGTGGGTTTACAAAATTTGACTCAGCTACCCAACCAAGTGGGTTTACAAAATTTGACTCAGCTACCCAACCAAGTGGGTTTACAAATTTGACAAGTCCTTTACATGACTGAATATTACGAATTTACATCATGGGTCTCAACAAGACCTTTTCACCAAAATATAAATATGACCATTTATGACCAACACCAGAAAGTCCTCAAGAAAGAGAACATATTTCAGAACCATCATAATGCCAACAATTCATTATACTCAGCAATGCTAATGCTCCCCTTGAATCTGTGCATCCAAGCATCCTTTTCATATGACTAAGGCTCCCCCTTATTTTGTGCATCCTGAACACTTTTACTAACAAATCATCAAGGCATCTTTATAAAAACATTAGAAAAAATAATTATGAGAACTGGAGCACCACCAGAGATACCAAACAGCACTGCAGCTGTGCTGAAGAGAGCTGACTCCAAATAGAAAAATGTCAGCAATCAGACATACACAATTTTCTATGCAGGAACTCGCGTATATACGCGACTGTGTTTTATGAAACCCGCGTATCCAATGCCATCTTCTAAATTTATGCAGATTTTTTCTTTTGACTGGCAGAGAACACTCCCAGCTTCTGTCTTAAATACTCAAACGCTTCCCTGGGCAGAGGTTTGGTAAAGATATCAGCAACTTGTTCTTTGGAGGGAGCATACTCCAACTTCACCTTTAGCTCAAGAACTTGTTCACGTAAGAAGTGATACTTGATGGGAATGTGCTTGGTCTTTGAATGCATAACAGGATTCTTTGAAATACTGATGACACTTGTATTGTCACACTTAATGGGGACAAGAGGTGTACACTTGATTTGAAAATATTGTAAGGTTTGCATCATCCAAAGGAGTTGAGTGCAACAATATGCGGCAGCCACATATTCTGCTTCTGTTGTAGATAAGGCAATAGCATTTTCCTTCTTGCTGAACCAAGATACTAACCAGGGTCCCATATAGAATGCACCACCACTAGTTTTGTCACTATTTACCCGAACATGAGCCTTGTTGAGAATGTTAGCTGCTGTGTGTGCTGCTTCTCCCCAGAACATGTCAGGAGTTCCAGAATCATCGAGCATACCTCTAGCCATTTGTTGAATTGTTCTATTCATTCTTTCTGCTACGCCATTTTGTTGTGGAGTGCCTGCTACAGAAAACTGTCTTTTTATGCCATCTTGTTCACAAAATTCAAAGAATTCATTTGATGTATATTCTCCTCCTCGATCAGATCTAAGACACTTGATTTTTAGATCTAATTCATTTTCTACCAATGCTTTGAAGATCTGAAATTTTTCAAATGCTTCATCTTTGTGTTTAATCAATCCGATCCAACACATTCTAGAGAAATCATCAATAAATAAGATATAGTATTCTTCCCCACGTGGTGACTTTTTCCTCATAGATCCACATATGTCAGTATGAATGAGTTCAAGAGGCTTACTTGATGATCCTTCTTTGGCATTAAATTGTACTCTGGTCTGCTTACCGAATTGGCAAGATTTGCATATGATACTCTCTGGTAGAGTAATATTGGGAAGACCACGAACAGCTTGAAGTTTGCTTGCTTTGTTGATTTGAGAGAAGCTCAGATGCCCCAGCCTTCTATGCCATAGCCAATTTTCTGAAGATTTGCTCAAGTAACATTGATCTTTGCAGTTCTTCAATACATACAGGTTGCTTGGAGTTCTTTTCCCTTTTATAATAGTTTTACTTGTATCAAGATCACGAACCACACATTCTTTTGAACTAAAGACAACTTCTGTTCCTTGATCACACATTTGACTTACACTTAACAGGTTATGCCTTAATCCATCCACATACATGACATCATTATCCTTCACCTTTTCTTTTAGAAACACTGACCCTTTTCCTTTAATTACAGCAGGAGTATCATTTCCAAATGTAACTTTCTTTTCCTTTTCTAGAGCATTATATGTAAGGAGTTTGCTTTTGTCACTTGTCATGTGTCTTGAGCACCCACTATCAATGTACCATTGATTTTCTTCACCTTCTGCAAATAATGCTATCCCACATTTTTCAACCTGTATTTCTTTCTTTTTCCATATTTTAGAGCTTGAGGGAACATGTTCTTTTGGCTGGACCTTGCTCCTGCATTCAGATTCTTCATGACCAAAGTTATTGCAATAAATACATTCAACTTCATTTTGAAGGGGAGAAAAGTTGTTATAGGTGTTCTTCTTTGGTTCAATATTCATCCTTTTCTTTCTTGCTTCTCTTGTCATGATGGTTTTATATGCAACACATTGAACAACTTTATGACCAAAATTGTGACATGAGAAACATTGTCCATTGAAGTAGAAATTTCTGCGATTATGAAATCTTCTATTTGAATTTACCTGTTGGTTGTTGCTTCTTTGAGGGATCTCCCTATTAGTGGTCCTTGATTTGAGATGATCATGCTTTACCTGTAAAGATCCTTTGTTCCCTTGCTGAGTGGCTGAATGAAGAGAACCAGTTGTGACTGCTTTCAGATAGTTTGGTGCTGAAGTCTGGGAAGATTCCCCAGTATATCCAAGACCTGTTTTTATAAGAGGAGACCGTTGTGTCTTGATAATCTCATCTAAGGTTTCTGAACCTTTAGCAAATCTAAGATTGAGAGTCTTCACTTTCTCATTATCTTTCCTTAGACTTACTACTTCACACTCCAATTTCTCAATGCGTTTTTCCTTTGCTTCAAGCTGATTTTCAAGAGTCTCTATGATTATGTTCTTTTCTTCTAGGCTTACTTTGAGTTGATTGTTTTCTTCAAGAAAATCATTGTCCTTTAGAGCATCCACAAAAGTATCCTTTTCTTCTCTTTGTTCAAAAGCCATGAGAAGTCTAAAGTCTTCTTCACATTCTTCCTCACTATTAGATGATCCATCACTGTCTTCATTAGTATAATAACTTTTTCTTGTGCTAGATCGATTCTTATTTCTTCTTGCTACTTCTTTTCCTTTAGCCGAAGTTTCTTTATAAGGACACTTTGTAGCATAATGACCAACTCTTCCACAATTGAAACATTTGAAAGGAAGCTTACCTTTGAACTTTCCGGTACCTAGTTGAAGTCTTCTCACAAAATTTGCTTCTTCTTCTTCTTCAGATATATAGCTGGATTCTTTGACAACTTCCTTTTCTTTTCCTTTTGCAGATGCCTTAAAAACAACTTCTTTGATTTGAGAAGGGCCTTCTTGCCTCATTTCAAAAGCAGTCAGAATACCATGTAATTGAACAATATTAAGAGTTTGCAGATCTTGCCTTTCTTAAATAGCTGAAACTTTAGAGTCAAATTTTGAAGTCAAAGATCTTAAGACTTTTTCCACCAGAGTAGTATCGGTTATGGTTTCACCCAAATTTCTCATCCGATTTACAATATCATCTAGACAAAGAAAGAAACTGGCAACACTCTCATCACTATGCATCTTCAAATTTTCATATTCGATTCTAAGAGTTTGGAGTTTTGCATTTTTTAACCTTTGTATCTCCTTCATAGCTCAGAATGATTTTGTCCCATATCTCTTTTGCTGAATGTAGCTGCATCACTTTAGCAAATTCTGATTCAGACATGCTTCCTAATAAGACATTCACTGCTTTGCCATTGATTTCATACTTCTTTCTTTCAGCAGCATCAGTAGGAATACTTGTCGGGTATTGATAACCTTCTTCCACGATTGCCCATACATCTGCACCAAGACTTTGCAGATATGCTTTTGTTCGTACCTTCTAGAATATCAGATTGCTTCCATTGAATAGAGGTGGCTTTATAGACATTACTCCTTCTTGACTCCCCATTGCGACGGATCTCCTTCAAGCGATCAAGCTTCTGCAGAAGGACCTGCTCTGATACCAATTGTTGGAAAAATACTGAGAGGGGGGGTGAATCAGTATTTACTGCATATTCAAAACTTTTAATTTTTCTTGCTTCTAAAACCCATACGCTACTTTCCTGAAACAGACTCGCGTATATACGTGGATACCCTTTATGAAACTCGCGTATACACAGATATCTAATTATGTCATTAGTTCTTCACATAAATCATTCCATCATTCATTCATCAGATGTTTAATAAACAGTAAACATGAACAGTAAGAACAGAGTAAACCATCACACAAAGTATCACACATGAACACCAGGATTTTTAGGTGGAAACCCAAGTCGGGAGAAAACCATCACTGTCGTTGCTCAGCCTTCAATATTTTATTATTGAGAAAACATCTTACAACGTATGTGCTGGTGCAGACTCCTACCAGCATGCAGGCACCCACCTGCGCTCGTTTACCAGCCTCTCCTGGAAGGGAGCTCCAACCCCCTGACTCGTTTACCAGCCTCTCCTGGAAGGGAGCTACGACCCCCTGATCTCGTTTACCAGCCTCACCTGGAAGGGAGCTACGACCCCCTGATCTCATTTACCAGCCTCTCCTGGAAGGGAGCTACAACCCCCTGACTGAAGGCTACAACCCTCAGCACCACCTTGGACCACGTTTCATCAATTTTCACACTGGATCCAAAAACTTCAATAGAACACAACTTGCAGGCCACGTTTCATCATATTTTCAGACTGGACCCTCTCCATACATTTAAGCACAGTCAAACATCAACAACAGATAGCTAAAACAGAGCAGATCAGATCAGAGATTTCATACCCCATGCTTCAGCAAACCCTAGTTTGCATACGCGCTTTCCTTTTACTGATGTCGCGTATATACGCGCTTTAGTCCACATCAACCTGCGTATACCTCTGTACAAATTACAGAGCTAAATTCACTGCGCATACGCGCTTTCTCTTCAGCAAAGCCGCGTATATACGCGCTTCCTCTGCGGCGAACTAGCGTATGGTTCTTCAGATATTTTAGGTCATTGCAATTCTTCAGAACAGATACATCACACAGATTTTACCCTTTACTTCAGACAGATGTTCGCCTCATCTCAGATCTAATCATTCCATAAATAGATCTAGAAAATACAAGTACAATACAGATCTAGATCCCCTTCTTCATCACTCCATCATTGGTGCATCATACTTTCATATCTTTCATTCAACTGTAACCCTTTACATTAAGATATACTCCAGAGAGAAGTATTCATTCAAGCTTAGACATCTTGCACCCACATTCATGATTTGCACCCATATATATATCTATTTTCTAAGGATTTTTACACCCTAAGTATTCTTTTTCCAAAAGATAGCTAACTCACTAGCTATTATACATGAAATACAAAATATTTTCTTATCATTTCACACATGAGAGAGATTTGTAATATTTCTTCAAGAAATAACATGAATAAAAAATTCTTATCAAATAACAAAACCAATTGCCTTACACAAGGGTTTTATGTCAGCTACCCCTTACATAAGTTATTTATATCTTTTTACATGACTCAAGCTCCTCGTGCATGTAAAATCACATAATAATTTCTAGTAGGTCAAATATACTAGATATTATTCATGTGCACCTAAACACATACTCTATTCAAGAGTCCAATATTTCACTTTAAAAATTTTAATGCATATGCATCATGAGATCATATTTGTTAATCTCTTAAAATGAATAACTTAATTCCTTTTAAATAATTATCCACATAATTATTATTTCTATATGTACATAAACAATTATTTTTATCCCGTTGAAATATCAGTTAGAAGCACTTTATTTTAGTCTATTTTGTTCCTATTTTAGCCATAAACTTTGGACATGTATTATGAACATATGGAAACAAATTTCAGAAAACCAAAGGAGGTTTTTGTTTGGATAGACTTATTAAAAATAACATCTCTCATTTTTTTTCATAGGTGTCATGGTTTTTAAGATTTGAATGAATCTTTGCTTCCCATTTCTCCAGATTTACATATTAAATAATTTCCTGTTTTTGTCATCAAATTCGGACATGGTTTCCAATCAAATGGAAATGATTTTTGGAAACACCAAAGAGGTTTTTGTTGCTAACGGGCCCATTAAAAATAACCTCTCTCATTTTTTACATAGGTCGTAAAGTTTCGAAGAGTATAACAAATATTTGGTGTTCATTTTTCTAGAATTAAATATTAAATAATCCCTTGTTTTTGTCATCAATTATGGACACGGTTTTCGAGACTTAGGAAACTCATTTTTAAAATATGAAATATGCTTTTGATCATAACATCATCTTTTACAAAAAACTCTTTAACTTTTTTTATATCTCTTTCGGTTTGGGAGATACAAATTCATATTTAGACCCTATTTTCCAATAACTCATGCAATTCACAGAATTATTTAGCCCTTGAAGACTTTTGTGAATTCACAACACATGAATTCTTCTAAGAATTAAATGAATAACATAGTTATTCCTCTATTAAAAAAATTATATAGAGGTTTTCTCAAGAATCAATCTTGATTGTTTATCATATGAATTTTTCCTAGCAAATAAATTCCATTATTATATCATCATGCCCCATATGCAAACAAAATAATTTTCAAAGAACATAGTTACTTATCTTTTGATGTATGCTTAGAATTCCTTCCTCCTCTTCCTTGGATTCATTCTCCATGCATTCTCTCATTCCTCCTTCTATTTTTCGCATAGGCTTACAATAAATAGAATTAAGAAAATGGAATAGTTTTTCTAAATCATAAAATATTTCCATAAAGCATCCATAAATATGATTTTTCCTAAATCACAAAAGCACTGCATAAATCTCTCATGATTTTCCTTTAAAGCTAGATCTGCTTTTTCCTTATGAGAAAAATATCACTTATCCATAGTTTTTCCAAAACTATTACTCATTATTTCTAAAACTAATAAAATATACCAGCTTGGAAATATAATTTATTTCTATAGAAGAATATAAATTATTATAAATAAAATAATTAAGAAATAATTCTTCCAATATTCTTGTAATTAAGAATTACAAGAATATTCTTCATGTAATATCAATATTATAACTAATAATATTTAATTATTTAACAGCCCTCGTTTTATGAGAGTTTTGACGGTGGCTTAAGCCATTGGTATTACAAACTCCCCCCCTTAAAGAGAACATCGTCCTCGATGTTCTTCTCTTGTTGGAACATTAACCTTTAATTTTATTTACGAATTATTTAAGAAATGTAAATTAATACTTAAATCATAATACTTCCACAAAAGCTCAAGGAGCACTTAGCCCTTTAATCGTCAAAATGATAAGAAAAACTCTATCAAGTGCATGTTGCATTTTATTTAGGAGTTACACTAGTCTTTCTCTTCTGCTAGTGTTGGTTGCAAATTACTGTCTTTCTCTCCCACAATAATTTCAATCAAATTCAAATTCATGGTATTTATCTCCTACCATTCCCTTGAAAATTACTCTCTTTCGCACCCACAGTAATTTCAATCAGATTCAAACTTGTGGCATTAATCTCCAGCCATTTTCCTCTAGCGTGTCAGGAATTTAAAGTTCAATAACTCATTATTTTATCTAACATGATTTCTTTCAGTCACCTATATATTTCAATTAATTTCCTCTATGCATGCATATATATCAGTCATTCATGACATGTTCATTTTCTCATAAAAACCTACAAACACAACCTATTTCATCGAAATTGTTGCTAAGATAATTTTATATATCATGCATGCAAAACTATAACACATGCAACAACTTTGAGACATGAAATTTATAGTCTATTATAACATCCAACATCCTTAGATAATTTTGAGCATTGACATAATCTCATCTAAACGTAGTTAATTTCTGGGAATTATTGAGGAACCGAGCATATTCCACTCAACCTTGAACTATATCCTATAGTTACCCACCGAGCTAAGATCTACTTGCCACTAGAATCAACAACCTCATTGATTCCTTGGTGCTTTCTTCCCAACAGAATTTTAGCAGCGTCGTGCTTTAAGGTCTACCAACCTTTTTTCCTAGGCCTTTTTGTTTTATATTTTTTGAAAAAGATACTCGTCTTTTTCTTTAAAGCATGCCTTTCTCTCCCGCTATGCTTTATTTTACCACACTTAGTATTTATCTCTAACTAAGTCATTAACAAAATATTTCTCTCCCATTATGTTAATATTATCCTCTTTATTATTTTCTCCTAGGGATTTTTAGGATACTTTTAGGAAAGGTCCAAGTTAAAATTAACCACCAATAGCTTTTCATAAGCTGGCAAGAATTATTCTAAAGCTCTAGATTTATTTCTTGAATACCCAAATAAATGTATTCAGTAACTCAATAATAAAATAAAATATTGCATCATCACATTATCCTCATCATGGCTTCCATAATCATTGAATCCAATAATAATTCAATGTCTAAAAATAGTCAATGTCTACAAATCCATTGTAATTTACATAATTGTCCATTTTCATATTATCATTAAAGCAAATGAATATTTATATATACCACGCATCTATACTTGACCCTCAACATGGGTCCCACAATTTCTCAAAGTACATTGACAACAATTCATCACATGTAATATAAGTCGTGTACATTCCAAATTTCCACATAATAATAATCATGTAACTTAGAAAAAATACATTAAAATATATTTCATACCATAGAATTATACTTTATTTAAGGCCTCAACTTACCAACCATCAATATTGTAGAGAAATAACAGTTCCATTCAACCCTACGACACAAAATGCGATTTTTTTTCTTTCCTTACCATTAGCTTGCAGCCATGTAAGTGAAAACCACTACGGAATTTTGGGAAAATAATTTTCAATCATGCAATATACAACCACTTTAGACATTTATCAAATAGTGTGCAAGAATTAAATCTACAACCAATTCGACATTCCAACAAATAGTTTCCAGGCATGCAATGTACATTCATTGAGGAATTTTAACAACAATTTGCAAGCATGCAATCTATGGTCAATGAGACATTCTACCAAATATTTGACAAGCATACAATCTACCGCCATTGAGGGACTAGTTAGCAGACATGAAATAAATTTCCATAAATATGTTTAAACTTTCATAGAGATAGTAGAACTAGAATTTATAGAATAGCATGAATCATATTCCTATCATCAATGGTAAAATTTATACCAAAAATGCAACCAACAATCTCTATAGGAGCGTCTAATCAGGAAAGTCGACCAAATTATGGATCCAATTCTGAACATAGATTTTTTTTGGAATCAACAGGAGGGTTACATAATCTCAAGGTATGAAAACCCCTTGATGTTAAGATTAATCACATCCAAAACTTCCATCGATGCAATTATTTAAAACAACAAAACTTTTGATCTCATTTATTTCAAACACATGGAATGCAAATTTTCTTCTACAACTCTAAATGAAGAAAGATAACCCAAAATTATGCTACTATGAGTTTTTCATTGACATTAAGTTAACGATGTCAGTTCCACTTCACTCATTGCTTATTTTTAACAACTAAAGAGGTTTGTTAGATTTCTTTTCAAAACATTCCATTTTCCTCTTCAGGGTCAACCCTAACTTCTAAATTATTTAGTTATCACACCAACCATACATGAATTCATTATTGATAAGTAGTGCATGGTAACTTTAGCCATGTTTCTCCACTAATTTTTTTTCTTATGCACCATAATCATTTTTCTAATATTATGCATGAAAAGGTTGGTAATTAATCTACATTATAACCAGTGAGTGCTCAGGATGGTTCATAGGTACAATACAAGTTTTATTGTATTTTATCCGAATCCATATTCAAATTTCATGAGCACAACTTTTATAAAAACATTAGAAATTTATACTCTTTCATGTAGTCATTAATCATGCATCATGCATCTCATGTTAATTGTAGTATACTACAATTTTAATTAAAATCATACCTGAGATGATGCCCACTAGCATCATATCTCTACTTATTCTTTTCATAATGAATCCCAAAATGTGCAAGTGTTGCAACCTTTTTCTTTGATACCATTTGTAACATACCCGGATAACTACGTAAGAAAATGAACGAAGTTAGGATTTTTTTTTTAAAATTTACCAATGTGTAACTTTCTAATTTGCATTCCATGTTCCTTCATTAATAATTAGAATAACCATAATTATCACCTAGAGAGATATTTAGGAAAAAGAATAGTGAGTTATACAAGAATTAACTCTCCTTGTTGTAGCATATTAACTTAAAATTCCTTCTATAACTATGCATCTATTCCATGATCATTTTAACTCAACTAGTAAATCACATTAATGAATCATATATGTTAGTATGATTCTTTCGTCATAAAATATCACTTTAGCTACACATAAAAAATAGCCCTAACATCGATTATGGCTGCAAAATACCTTTAAGATTGCTGCACAAATTCATATCTAAGTACAAAAGATATTAAGCACATAAAAAATAACATGGCTCCATAGATCTAATGAACAAGACAAGAAGAATGTATATGAAAGAATTTTGTATTATATTAAAGAATGGGGCACCTGAGAGGAAAACAAGACAGGTGTTTTCCAGTTCTCCTCAGTGGGATGGGTTCTTGGAAGTCCTCAGTGTTTCAGATCTAGCATTTCTCTCTCTTATGGATGTGGAAAAACAAACATGGAACTCAATGGGAATTCATAAAGAAAAATGGAAAATGGTGACCAAGAGTAGATCTAGAGTGATCTAATGCAATGAAGGTGACTAATGAATGGGGAAAACCCTCCTATTTATAACAAAATATTAGGGTTATCTAGAACTCGGTGCATGAATAAAATATTATTAATCGAATTCTAGAAGCACCCTTTAGGAATATTTTATTATATTTGTTGGAGGGAAAAGGATTGTTGACTTGGGTCAATTCCTTTATTTATAAATAATAAATAAATAAATGATTTATTTATCATTTGAAGGAAATGATGGAAGTATAATTAAATAAATGATGGTTTATTTAATTATTTATGGATTATTTAGTCAAATTTAACTAAGAATATTATTTAAATAATGATTTAAATAACTTATTCTTAAGAAATAATTAAATAAATAAGGGTTTATTTGATTAATTTCCTTGTTTTGGGTTAAATATGACCGGGAGGTATGAATGAATAAGTTATTTTATATGGTGAAAGCAATTTTACTTGGGGTAAAATTGGTCCTACATGGTGCACTTGGGTTCATCTAATAATAATAGGTTAGATGACCAAAAATTGGTGTAACATATTGCCCCCCAACGTACGAGTGTTAGGAGAAAATTGTATGACCAAAGTACGTTGTAAGAACTCAATCAGTAGGCATTAAGAGGGAAGTGAGAGAGAAATGTAAGGTTGCCTGATGTATGAAAGGACTAGACACAGAGGAGATGAGACTTACAGGTGCAGCAAGTCTCTATGAAATGGTACTTGTGCTAAAGGCGGCGGGGGAGGCATACCTATGCCCGCTAAGACAAAGTACAAAGAATAAGGCACCCGGAAAACCATGGAACAAAATAAGTACAAAGAATAAGGTGCCCGGAAAAC
Source organism: Pinus albicaulis (assembly GCA_034641835.2). Lineage (NCBI taxonomy): Eukaryota > Viridiplantae > Streptophyta > Pinopsida > Pinales > Pinaceae > Pinus > Pinus albicaulis. Next base: position 1,156,983,809 of record CM076570.1, on the reverse strand, counting down.
CACGGAACACAATAATGAAGCATGTGCTGGCCTAAACATGAGCCAGATAAGTAACACAATGGATCCCACATACATGTGATGCTTGGAATAACCGTAAGGACTTATACAATAATAGGGTAGTACATGAGATACAAATGCACCCAAATGCCCCCTACACACGGGGAAGGGCTCACAAAATATGACAGAGACATGCTAATTGAAAAGGTGTTGCAAGCAGCTGAGGCCGAGATCATCAAATGAGAGGAGCTGCATCAGGGCGGAGATGAAGAAGTCATCTGGGCATGTGGGGGACTACCTGTAGGGCTACCCCCTCATGAAGGTTGAGACATCTCACACATGCCCGGGAATCACCAATAGCTGCTGCTATATCACTGGACCATCAAGTGTATATATCACGATCATGCGTGGAAGAGCTCGAACCAAGGTACACTGCCCCATAGACCTGGCTTCTGGAATAAATGGGCTGATGTTGACAGAAGTAGGTCCGCCATAGGTGAGGCAATAAGGGAACCTCAACTAAGGCATGAGGGAAAATAGTAGAGCGAAGAACAAGTAGATACTAATGATGGTGATGGAATGAGAGAAACGGAGGAGCAGGTGGATGACTTCCCTTGTTAGAGAATAAAGTGTAGGAATGGCTTGGTAGCGACTGACACAATATCATGAGGGATAGTGGACGGGGGTACTGAAGACCATAATGTGTGACATGAGAAAGGGACCAAGTAGGATAGGATGGAGGACTATGATGGGGTGCAAAAAGACTCGGGGTAGACTCCATGGATGTGTGGGTGACTTGACTTGGATGCTCTAAACAAGGGCGACTCAATGGTGTTTCCTCATATTATGGGTCCAATGGGGAACCATAAAAGCATGAGTACAATGGGGTAGCTCATGATGAAATTCAATACTAACGAAGACGAGTAAGGAGGCAAAGTGTCTCCCCAAGTACAAGTGTCGTCAGCGAAGAAATTCGATTTTGGGAAGAGGTGAATAGGCCCTTCATGGGAAAAATGTGTCCCGGTGAAGTAGAAAATCATAAAAAACTAATAGATACCCATTTGAGTGCTCGGTGAGAGCCTTCCAACGGTGCAGACGGTGAGTCAAACGGGGCTACGGTTTGGTCGCAGTGGGCGAAAGAAAAAACAGGGGTTTTCTTCTAATAGGGTGTTTTCCCTCCAAAACCATTCATTTTCTTATGTAGATGTGGTGAATGTGGAGAGGAGAGAAAGCCCTAAATCTTGCGGCAATCGTAGTAGAAAAACCGATCGTTGGAATTGTGAATCGTCAGCTGCAGGTAAGAGGCCTAATCCTAAGCTTTGTTTTTGATGGATTTAAATGGTATATTAGGGTTTTAAATTCCAGTAACTGCCCCTACTTCCTCATTACGACCGGGTCGCACTTTTTGGGGAAAAATCTACGACCTGGGACGCAGGTTTTGGCCTGAAAAGTGCGACCTGGCCCAGTTTTTGCCCAAAAGGTGTGACCTGCTAGATGTGGGAGGTTTCAGTGCTGTTATGGGATGAAATTCTGTTTTGGTGTGAGAAAATGCAGTTTTGTTGATCTGAAGGCTGACAAAAATGATGTTTTTGTGCAGATATGGTAGATATGCGGATAAAGTGGAGAGAGAGAGACTTAGGTACATTACGGACGGAGATCCAGGCGGATCAGGGTGTCCGTCGTGCACTGGCTAGATATGGGGTTCTAAAATTTTTGGAGAACCCATTGATGAGGGCTGGAGAGCCCTTGTTGGCTCGGATTATCAGTTATTGGGATCCGGATCAAGAGTCGTTTGTAGTGCAGGGGCATAGGATCGAGTTGACGGTCCAGGATTTGTATTTCTTGACTGGTCTCCCACCATTGGGGATGGTGGGAAATACGAAGCCAGTGTTACCACGGGGGCGTAACATTATGGAGTTTGTTGAGCAACATTGTCGTCCAGGTGTCCGAGTCAAAGGGACTCAGATATCAATTGGTGATCTAGAGAGGTTGGAGACCCAGGCAGTGGCCGCAGCAGTGTTACGGATCTTTGGCAGCTAGGCCTTCCATCACATCACTGGAGGGTAGATGATGATTGTAGAGAGTGTGCTAAGTGGGACCTACTATGGGTGGGCCCAGATGATGTTGGTGTCAGTGAAACGATAGTTGTCGCTATGCAAGCGGTAAGTGAATCATGATTGTGCCTATGGTATGGTATTGTGCTCTTTATTTTTTGAGAAGATCCTGACCTTACGACCTCATGTGCAGTTGCCTGATGGCGGGCCAAGGGAGCCACAGATGTGTCAGTGGGGACGATTACTGTGTAGAGGAGGAGGAGGGGCGATCGGACGGGTGTTTTGACCAGATTTATTTGCTCATTAGGATCAGATGCCACTATACATAGATGACTATCCCTATAGTGGGATGAGTTATTAGGGAGATCTGGACTTGCCGCTTCCGCTTGGTCGAGTATGGGGACCCGATGGTGAGTGACAAGTAACTAATCTGTTATGTGCATTTTAGAGTTTGTGACTAGTATTCATGGTACTAATTCTGATGTTGTCTGGAATGCAGATATAGCTCAGGTAAAACCAGCCGGATATATGGGACGACCTGTAGCAGCGGGGGCTACAGGTGCAAGTGGATCAAGGATGGCACAGAACGATGATATGGCGACTCTAGTGGAGGACCTCCGTCATAGATGTGAGGGGCTGCTGACTGGTGTGTCGGAGCTTGGTTGGCAGGATTTAGACGACCAGTACATAGAGTTATGTATTGGACTACCCTCAGAGTGGCGAGGTATCATGCAACGCATGGCGATGGACGGTCAGGCTGTGTGTGATCTACGAGTTGTGGGAGCAAAGCCATTGGCTTGGGATCCTCCAGAGAGTGATTATATGTAGGGTAGGTGGTGCCGCCCAGTGTCTAGGTAGGGGCGAGTGGTGCCCCCCATTTTTGTAGTTTTGTATTGTAACGTGCTGTGGGCATGTTGTATGTTTCAGAGTAGATGGACTCAAAAAACACATGTTTTATAATATATATGATGTATTTACATTTTGTTTATGATGTTAAATGTTATTGTGTTGTGTGTGATAAATGCCAGTCTAGAACATGATTTGCGATTTGATCTACGTAGTGATTTTGATCTCTAGGTATATGGTTAAATGTAATGAATCTAACTTCACTGATCAAAAGTTTCACTCGTAAATATTGTCTAAACAGGATAGGGCTATGCACACGATAGACACCATTGAGTTGTAAGATAATAAGTAGGGAATCCAAATGAACATGCAGATGGAGGATGTGATGAGAGAGGGCAGCGGCTAAGAGACCACGAACTGCATCATATTCAGCCTAATTATTGCTAGCATTACCAATGCAGACCCCATTTGCAATAACCAGGGAATGCAAGGGGGTAAAGATGGCCCATGCTGCTGAAGCAAGATGGTGGGAATGGCGGCTTGCCCCATTGGCGTAGCCAAGATAATGTGTGGACAAGGGGGCTGATCTAATAATGTCATAAGGCAAGGAATGGGAGGGATGAGAAAAATAATGGTAGCATGAGGAGAGGATAAACATCCATTAAGGGCTACGAGAGGGAGCAGTTCGGGTAGGAACTCTAGGACTCATAGGTCGACGAGAGGAAGAACTGTGGGATGAAGAGTGGGCACTCAAGCTGTGAAGGACATCGAAGATACGGATGGGATGATCGTGATTATAAGAGGGAATGGAAGGGTCAAGGAGACTATACGATGCTGCGAAGGTACCTAAATCATCAGTATGGGAAGAGAGGCACAGATATGGGTCATCATGGGGAATTTTAGAAGAATGGGTAAAATGATGGTCAAAACATGAAGAACCCGAGAAAGTGTCTGAAGGAGGGTTAAGCAGAAAATATGGAGTGGATTCAGAGGGAATGTACTCCGCGGGTCGTGCGGATGATGATAGGTAAAGGATGGGAGCAGCAGGTTCCGACATTTCAACATCGAGGGGAGGAATGTCAATGGTAGTAGGGGGATCCTTGAGTAGATTGGATGCATATTGAACAAGTATAGGAGAGGCAGATTGATTTTGTTCCACTTCATACTCACGAATGACCTCTAAAGAGGCGCAGTAATGTGTGAGGTGAGGAAAATGGTGAGAGTAATGGCCATGGACACCACACAGAGCACGAGGGTTTGTTGGTGCGAAGAGTCTTTGGGTTCTTGGCTACGGATGAGGAAGAGATAGAGGTGTCAGGGACCGTAGATTCAGGGAATGCGACTTTAACCATGGTTTGGATACGGGGAAAATCAGGACAAGTATGGTTGGGATGACCGATACCATCACACAAGGCACAAGGATTGGGGGGTTGGGGAGGGGTAGGGTCAGGTGTGGTGGCTTTGTCATTGGATGCCCCCCTCATCAATAATACACCGAGCAACATTGGCATGTCAGATTTTGACTGGGATTTGGAAAGCAACTGAAGGAGGGAGAGGGGGATGATCTGACTGATGGGCGTCGAAGACAATCAATTGGTCATCAACATGATCTACAACGCCCACGACAGATAGTAGAGCCTTCTTTTGAGAAGGACATGACTGGAGGAGTTCCAATGTTGAAATGGCAGTAGGAGATTGGGCCAGATCATCTACTATGCTGTATTAATGGGTAGCCTGACCAGAGGCAACATTTCGGCGTAATGGTCCCTTAAGAGTCTTGGTATGAACCTCTGATTTGGGTGGAGGGAGTTGTAAGGGACTATTGGGTGTCGATAGAGCCTTTGTAGCACCTGACGATGGAGACTCGAAGACAGATGAAACGGGAGGTGTGGATTATTGACGGGACCGAGTTTGAAGGTTGAGGTCGACGGTGAGGGGTGGGTCAGAGGCCATCATGAGAATCTGGTAATCAGAGGAACCAGAAGAGGAAGGTTGAGTGGTTACCGGGGCATGAGGGGGTTGAGTGGCCACAAATCCTTATTGAGGGAAAGGATCGGTAAACACAGCGGGTTGAGAAGTAGTTGGGGAGGGAGGGGAGGAGTGTTGTCCCTGCACAGTGGCCTGATAATCCCACATCTACCGCATTTGTGGTAATAATGGACAATCGTGAGTGTAGTGACCATACACACCGCAACACGAACAAGGTTTATTAGTGCGAAGTGGCTTGTTCGGCTTGGGCTGAGAACCCTGTGGCTGGTTGGCAGTGTGAAGATTAGTACTTGAAGGATTGGGTCCATGATTACCAGGGGTAGATAGATTTCCTTTCTATTTTCTTTGAGAAGGAAGAAAATTAGGTGCCCCCTGTTGCGCAAATACTTGCCCTGGAGGGGGAAGTAAGTGCAGTTTCAGGGGTTGAGAAGGCAAGGGAGTGGGAGGTCCAAATGCTGGAGGAGATGGGACACCAGGCTATGGGTAAGGATAAGGGTTGGAGTGGGAAACATTGAGGTAAGAAGGGGTGGGGGCAAAAGGAGGAAGCATGCGGCTCAGCTGCAGATTTCAGAAAATTTTTTTGGCTTAGCTGCAGCTGATGTCGGTCACCTGCGTAATAAGGCCAAAAACACACAGAAGTTAAAAAGTTGATTGTTTAAGGGTTTTGAGGGGTGAAAATCACCATAAAAATAGGAAAAACAAAAAATGGAAGAGAAACCCATGGGTCTGAAACAGCTGGAATGCAGGAATAGATAAAATGCAAGCAGTCACAAAATAAAACCCGTGTGGAGTCGCCAATTGTTAGTATGATTCTTTCGTCATAAAAGATCGCTTTAGCTATGCAAAAAAAATAGCCCTAACATCGATTATGGCTGCAAAATACCTTTAAGATTGCTGCACAAATTTAGATCTAAGCACAAAAGATATTAAGCAGATAAAAAATAACATGGCTCCATAGATCCAATGAACAAGACAAGAAGAATGTATATGAAAGAATTGTGTACTATATTAAAGAATGGGGCACCTGAGAGGAAAACAAGAAAGGTGTTTTCTGGTTCTCCTCAATGGGATGGGTTCTTGGAAGTCCTTATTGTTTCAGATCTAGCATTTCTCTCTCTTATGGATGTGGAAAAACAAACATGTAACTCAATGGGAGTTCATAAAGAAAAATGGAAAATGGTGAGCAAGAGTAGATCTAGAGTGATCTAATGCAATGAAGGTGACTAATGAATGGGGAAAACCCTCCTATTTATAACAAAATATTAGGGTTATCTAGAACTCGGTGCATGAATAAAATATTATTAATCGAATTCTAGAAGCACCCTTTAGGAATATTTTATTATATTTGTTGGAGGGAAAAGGATTTTTGACTTGGTTCAATTCTTTTATTTATAAATAATAAATAAATAAATGATTTATTTATCATTTTAAGGAAATGATGGAAATATAATTAAATAAATGATGGTTTATTTAATTATTTATGGATGATTTAGTCAAATTTAACTAAGAATATTATTTAAATAATGATTTAAATAACTTATTCTTAGGAAATAATTAAATAAATAAGGGTTTATTTGATTAATTTCCTTGTTTTGGGTTAAATATGACTGGGAGGTATGAATGAATAAGTTATTTTATATGGTGAAAGCAATTTTACTTGGGGTAAAATTGGTCCTACATGGTCTACTTGGGTTCATCTAATAATAATAGGTTAGATGACCAAAAATTGGTGTAACCATATAAACATCACATGCTGAAAGAAATTAACGTCATCAAAATGACACAAATTTACAATTACATCATTAGACACCAATATACCTTGGAAATCTCATAGGGTGAAAACCAGAAAATGTTTAATTTTATTATTAAACGCTCATTAGGGTTGTCACCCTTCACTCAATGGCTATAAGGAAGTCCATCCCTTGCCCATTGTCATAAAAATTATATAGAAAAATAACCTTAAATGAAACATAACTAGCTATAAGCTATTAAAACCATCGTGATACCCTTTACCCACAGATACTTAGTCTTAGTCTTTGTAGTCAGAATGTTTCCTTCAGTGGGTCATCCTGTAGTTGGAAATACCAAACCTGCATGGACTAACAAATCTTTATCTTCCACAATTTTAAACTTGAAAAATCATTTTCTCAAGTCACACTCTTTTCTTGTCATTGTTGTCGTCAACACACTTCATATCATAATTAGATAAATTATTAATAAATCTATAATCAATATTTATTTGTGACACTTCAACACTATTTGTATGCATGTATAAAGCATAACCAAATTGACATCAAATTCCTTCTTTAACATCATTTCAGATGCATTAGTAACAAATAAATCACTTTCAAACATCATCTTTCCAAAAAATGCTAACAAAATCTTGCATGCACTTTCATATTATTTCCAAAGGAAAGTTATCATACTATATAATAATATTGTGCATGCAAATGCATAACAATATTTCAAGATAAATACCCCAACAAGAAAATTATTTTTTTTCCTACACTTATTCTTTCTTTTCCAAAGGGATTAACATAATAGATGCTATACTTATGCATGTGAATGCATTTTCTTTTCCAAAAACACCTTTTCCATCCATGAGGTATTCATACTGGTTATTATGTATAACCATGCCAACTCGATTTCAAACAAAGTTAAAATACTAGTTAAAATTTTGTGCATTCAATAACATAACTTGTTCTTCTTGTATGTAAAACATATATTTCTTTTCAAAAGAAACTAAATAAATATTTCATGGAAAAATAAACACATTTCATTTCCAATGGGTCAAACGGATACCATTTATTCTTTCATGCATGCAAAGGGACATTTCCATCTCATCCAAAAGATATAACCCAATAACTATGCATAATATTCTCAAAATAAAGCTAATACCATAGCTAATCCCTTTAGGTTTGCAAAATACACATTATTTTTCCTAAAAGAAGGTTAACAAAATAAATATTATGTGATTGCATCTTCCTTTTCTCTAGAAATATAATATCCAAAACTATACTTTTCCCATGCATGCAATCATATATGTTTCTCTAAATAATATTACATAATAAAGCATTTCATTACTAGTTTTCCTCTCCAAGAATCTATTCCAATAACACGTACAAGGATATATTTTTCTCTTCAATTATTTTTGAAGAGTTCTAACATAATAATTGCTTCCTTGCATACAAATATATATATTTATTTGCGAAGTATTTTTACACCTAAATATTCTTTTTCCGAAAGATAGCTAACTCACTAGCTATTATGCATGAAATACAAAATATTTTCTTATCATTTCACACATGAGAGAGATTTGTAATATTTATTCAAGAAATAACATGAATAAAAAATCCTTATCAAATAACACAACCAATTGCCTTACGCAAGGGTTTTATGTGAGCCACCCCTCACATAAGTTATTTATATCCTTTTACATGACTCAAGCTCCTCATGCATGTAAAATCACGTAATAATTTCTAGTAGGTCAAATATACTAGATATTATTCATGTGCACCTAATCACATACTCTCTTCAAGAGTCTAATGTTTCACTTTAAAACTTTTAATGCATATGCATCATGAGAACATACTTGGTAATCTCTTAAAATAAATAACTTAATTCCTTCTAAATAATTATCAACACTATTATTATTTCTATATGTACATAAACAATTATTTTTATCCCATTGAAATATATATTAGAAGCACTTTATTTTACTCTGTTTTGTTTCTCTTTTATTCATGAACTTTGGATGCATATCATGAACATATGGAAATGAATTTCAAAAAACCAAAGGGGGATTTCATTTGGAATAGAATTATTAAAAATAACCTCTCATTTTTTCACAGGTATCATGGTTTTTAAGATTTGAATGAATCTTTCCTTCCCAATTTTCCAGATTTAAAAATTAAATAACTTCATGTTTTTGTCATCAAATTTGGACACGATTTCCAACCAAATGAAAACTATTTCTGGAAACCAAAAAGATGTTTTTTTTTTCTAACAGAATGATTAAAAATAACCTCTCTCAGTTTTTAGACAGGTGTTATGGTTTGGAAGATTATAACAAATATTTGGAGTTAATTTTTTCAGAGTTAAATATTAAATAATCCCCTGTTTTTGTCATCAATTATGGACACGGTTTTTGAGACCTTGGAGACTAATTTTTAAAATATGAAAGAGGCTTTTGGTCATAACTTCATATTTTACAAAAACCTCTTTTACTTTTATCATATCTATTTCGGTTTGGCAGATAGAAATTCATATTTAGACCCTATTTTCCAATAACTCATGCAATTCACATAATTATTTAGTTCTTAAAGACTTTTTTGAATTCGCAACACATGAATTCTTCTAAGAATTCAATGAATAAAACACTTATTCCTCTATTCAAAAAATTATATAGAGGTTTTCTCAAGAATTAATCTTGATTGTTTATCATATGAATTTTTCAAAGAAAATAAATTCCATTATTATATCATCATGCCCCAATTGCAAAAAAAATAATTTTCAGAGAACATAGTTCCTTATCTTTTGATGTATTCTTGGAATTCCTTCTTCCTCTTCCTTGGCTCCATTCTTCATGCATTCTCTCATTCCTCCTATTTTTCTCATAGGCTTACAATAAAAAGAATTAAGAAAATGGAATAGCTTTTCTAAATCATAAAAGCTTTCCATAAAGCATCCATAAATATGGTTTTTCCTAAATCACAAAAGCACTGCATAAATCTCTCATGCTTTTCTTTTAAAGTATATTTTCTTTTTCTTGATGAGAAAAATATCACTTATCCATAGTTTTTCCAAAACTATTACTCATTATTTCTAAAACTCTTAAAAGATACCAACTTGGAAATATAATTTATTTCTATAGAAGAATATAAATTCTTATAAATAAAATAATTAAGAAACGATTCTTCCAATATTCTTATAATTAATAATTAAAATAATATTCTTCATGTAATATCAATATTATAATTAATAATAATTAATTATTTAACAACCCTCATTTTATGAGAGTTTTTACGGTGGCTTAAGCCAGGGATATTACAACAATGTTTTTGCGCAATGTTCTATTCAAAACTATTGTAGTTTCTTCTCTGAAAGGTATTGTTCCACCCTCCCAACCAAGCAATAGTAGAATCGAGTACCATTTTGTTGATTCTAAATTCCCATGAAGCATTTTTGAGTCGGTCACCATGATGAGGTGTGTAACAAAATTGCTATTAACCTTATGTTCATGATTTTTTGGGTAGGTTTTCTATTCTTAATTCCTCAAACTTTGAACCATTTTATTAAATTCAAATTTGTTTTTTATATGAAGGTCACAAATATAGGACCAAAACACTCTTATAACCTCTACTTAGAAATTCATCCTCCTAACACAACTATGACAAGCCTCAACCAAGTTATAAATGTAGAAGCTTGGACATTCATCCTCGGCAACAAATAGTTCTACTAGGTAACCTCCAATTCAATTTGTGAGAATTATGTAGTTTATTAAGTTGAGTTGCACTAATAGTAGATTTTGTCTCCTTAAGGATTAATTGTGTTGGTCTCACTACTTGAAGCTCCCATTTAACTAGAAAAACAATTTAAGTTCTATTTTAATTTTTGGTGCTTTAGAAGAGTCTCCTTTTGGAGGTGTGTATATTTGGGAAGCCTATGCTAGTCACATGAACAAGATCTCATGTCTACTCCATCTGTTCAATTCTTATACTTAATTTACCTACCCTACAATATTTTGAATATTTATAATTAAGTTATAACACCCATTTTATTCCTTTTTCTATCATTTGAGTTCTATATTAATTTTTAGGGGATTCAAAAGAGTTACATTCCAAATGTATGTATATCTATGGAACTTGTGTGAGAGATTTGCACTGGATTTTCTGTTGGATCCATCATGTTCATTATTTTTGTTTATTTTCCTACTCTAGATTATTTTGATCTTTAATCATAATATAACTTATAATGCCTATTTTCGTCAATATTTTTTTATGGTTGTATAGAATTGTTAATTTCTTTAGTGATTTCATTCATCTAAAAACTTCTATTATAGAATTAATAGAACACGAGGACTTTGGGTTTGGACTTTGGTTAGTCTCAAGTTTAAATTATTGGTTTTGATGTTATCTTTTAGGTGGTTGAGTGTAGTAACCATGTGGAAGTTTTTCCTTATTCTAAAACAGTTATGATATGCATCGATTCGATGGTTGTTTTTTCCAACTGCTCCATGGAAACCTACAATACTTTACAAAGTTTTATAATAATCAATGTTTTAGAATTTAGAATTTTTAAAGTTTCAAGGTCTAATTATTCTAATGGTGCTAACTCAATTAAAATTACATAATTTACAAAAAGGTGGTTGTTGGTTCAATTCCATCATGCCCTAATATTCATAGGTAATGGTGACGATCAATATTTGTCCCTATGTGTGTATCAATAGTGAAGGTCATCAAAAGGGAAATAATCAAAAGTCATTTTTTAATTATGAAAAGGTGAAAGTTAATGAACATGGCCATATATATGCATCAATAGTGAGGGTCATGAAAGGTCCATCACCATAAATCACTATTTTTCATATGATACTGTGAAGGTCAGTATTTGTCGATATAATCATTATTTATGACCAATCTTAAATTTCACCACAACACTTGTACTTTTAGTGACACGACCTTTGGTGATGTTCATTTTTTTGGGATGGAAGCCTTTTTGACTATCACCAATGAGCCTATGGTGACATTTTTCGACCCTCACGAAAAGATGAAATGGTGACGGTCAACGAACATCGCCATATATATGCATCAATAGTGAGGGCAATGAAATTTGCATCACCATAAAAGACTATTGTTCATATAAAATGGTGACAATCACTACTTGTCATTATAAAAAGTATTCATGACAGACCTTGAATTTCACCAAAAAACCTATATTTTTCGCCATTTCACCTTTGGTGACGTTAAATTTTTGGTGGTGGATGTCATTTTGAATGTCACCAATGAGCTTATGGTGAAATTTTTCCACCCTCAAAATAACCTTTTTGTTGTAGTTACAAGTATCCCAATGTAATAGGTTCTACCACAGGCCTAAGCCAATCCCTTAACCACAAGGGAATACCCTTGAAACAAAAAATTCTTTAATATGAAATGTAGGTTTTTAGATTGTACAATTAATTGATAAAATTAAAGTCCTAATTAAAACAAAAATATGCAATGGAAAACACACATATTAACAAACAAGTTTTATCTTGGAAATCAAAAAGTTTGCAAACCGACAAGATTTTTTCACATTTTCTTTTGTACATTATTATAATATAATATATATTTCAGGGAATCCATAAACAACCAATACATTTACCCAATATTACAATACAACCATAGTTCCTTAAATGAATCTACAAAACCATGAGAAAAACTACCTTGAGCCACAAAACTACTTTTAACAAAAACTATGTCCTAAAAAATGCCAAAAATAGATTAAAAAACCATGCAACATTTTTTAGGGATGGTTCTCATGAACCAATGTAAAAGGGGATTTGGTGACCCTTGAAAACCCCCTAAATAAGGGAGGCTACCAACCCTCCCATGACTCCCCTACTATGAATTATGCATTTTTATAATCCATGGGGATAGTTGTGTAAAGAATATGACACATACTAAATAATCAAATAGATGGGGAACATGCTTCAAAAATTTCATGTAAACATTTTGTTAAATGGTTGCATGCTTGCATCCTCTTTGCATCTTTTGCACTATGTCAAAATTCAATGTTGTAATTAGGGAAAGGGGGAAACCTTAAGAAGTAAGAAATCCCAAGTGATCTCAATGTACTCCTCATGTTCTCAAACTTATCACACATTTTTAATATCTTTGAGATATCCCTCTATGCTTCAAAATGGATATGCATATGATTCATTTCCTGGAGAAGATATTTAACTAGTAGGTTTATAATCATAGTAATTTCACTATCTTCCAAATAAATAATTACCATAGGAAGAATATTTTCAAACAAACTTGACAAAAGTATATGGAAACTAAATTATTAGTAGGTTTCTTGTTGTGTCTTGTATAATAACTCCCCAAATCCTTTATAATATATCATGTAGCCATGACCGAGGTTGTTGTCATGGTACCTCTCTCAATATTTTTTTGCAAGTGAAAATATAGATATGTTGACAAGTGTAAAATGATCTCACCCTCAAAAAATTGCATCACTAAAATTGGAGGTGTTTCGATACATGGGAATGAATTTTTTTGAATCCTAACACGAATTTTGCACTAGATCAGAAATGACAATTAAAAAGGAAATTATTTATTCCATACGTGTGGCTATGCTTTTTTAGATGTGGATCATATAAAAATATCGAAATGTGGTTTTATGAAACAATAAAAGCCCTAACAATATTTCTCTATGAAACAATATAAATTCTCTTCCTTAATAAAATAGATGGTGGGAATTTATAGACCAAAAAACTTCTACTGTGCATAAAAGCTAAAAACTTCCTTTTATAATGAATAGGTCAAATTGTTAAAATTGGCCCTGATAAAATGCATGATGGCTTGAGGGAAATGAATATCTAATGGTGAAATTCATATGATGATATGGGATAACAAGGAAGTTCATATGCTAGGAAGAAAAAGTGCATAGCTTAGGAAGAAAAATTCATGCCTTGTTTGGTAATTGTATGTTGACATTATTAAATTACATGAAAAGAGGGCATTGAGGAAAATAGATGCCATGTTTCGGAAAAATGCAGACGTCAAGTTGAAAATGCATGGTGAGTACATGGGATTGCATTTTCTCATAGTAAGGAGGAATATCCACAGCTTATTGATGAAAAAGATGCCTAAATAAGTAAGTTGTAAGCCCTTGAGGTGTTTTGCAGTGTTATGATGGTCTAGACTCTAAATGGTTGTTCCTTAACCCATATTAATGGTTTTCCTAAGAATATGAATACATAATTTTGACCACTTTTTATTATTGATGCTAGAATAGCATGTCTTATAAAAACCCTAAAACCATGTTTGACAAGTTATTTTGTAGTCAACCTTGTATCTTAAGTTGTTGCAAATTTTTCGAATTATATTTCCTGGAACCATGTTTATATGGTTATGCTTGGTATTTATTGTTGAAAAAAATTATATCACTTTCAAAACTAACTTTATGGCACAACTCTTGGACGCATTATAATAATTCACTCATTATGATCCTCAACATGCCATTTGCGAGAATTGAACTTGGTTGGCGAATGTTAGCACTCCACTAGATCTCCGAAGGCTGAGAAGGAGACCAGTAAAGGTAACCACAAACCACTATGACCTAGTAGCTAGCCCTACTAGGCTGAGAGGGCTCTCTCAATGATTTCAAAGACAAATTGATTATATCATGCATATTTTAGGCTACATATACAGATTAGGGTTTGTAGGATTTGGATTTTTGTGTTGGATGAAAATGGACCTTTAGAGCTAAGCTTTGAAAACTTTGGTAGGGTTACAAGAGAAAAAATTGCAGGTGAATAAAGGGGCAAGGTAGGAAAGCTTGAGTGACCCTTTAGGTTGTATGGTTATGGTGTAGGATGAAATGGGAGATCATGAACAAGAATAGAAATATGAATTCATTCCTTAAGAAGAAATTAAACACAACAACATCATCTCATCTAAAAAGGGCATGCATTACTGATGAATCTTGCTTAAAGAATTGTAAATACAATGAGTGAAATAAATAGATATGTAATGGAAAGAGAAATTACTCAATGGAGTGACTTACTGAAGAAAAACATAGCCATACAAGCTCACCACATGAATCCCTAAATTTAAGCTACAAATTTTCTCTGTATTCACTATATTACTTTGTCAAACTGAAATAAACTAGTTCAATGTCCATTATTACAACTTCTATTACTTCAAATGATGAAGTATTTATACAAATTCTAAACTAAACTATCTTGAAAAAAATATCAAGATTTATTACACATATCTCTAATTCTGTTACAAAAATAGAACTAAAATATAGAACATTAAAAACTAATCAATCTACCTGGAACTATCTTTGTTGATTTTTGGTGACAAATAAGATCAATTCTAATTTTATAGAAATTGTTATTAGATAAGGTGGCCTCGAAGTCACTAAATGTCTTTGATCTTTTTCCTCCCGAATTTTTGACAAATAGGGTCCAGTTATCGCTTTGAATATCTGAATCTGAGATACCTATGTAAAACGTGAAAGAGGTTATTGTAGATGAATATTTTTTTGAGATAAACCTCTCTCTGTTTCAAAAACACATGCTCCCATTGTTCACAATAGTCTATGCAAAAAGGTGTCTAAAACAAGACCTTTCACACGAAGAAAAATAGGTTGTGAAGATGCGAATGTATCTCTCATTATGTAATACATTTGTAAACATTGAGATGTATTTTATTTTTTTTTGGAATCTTAGGACCATAAAACTCCTTCATTTTCTCAATATTCATCTCCGATGGGCCACAATATGCTCTGCAAAAAGATGGCTAAACAAGAAATTTATGGAAAATGTGCCTTCAAAGATTATTTAAAATATCCCTAACCATAATGTGTGTGTAAATATGGAAAGATATTTTTGTACATACAAACGTTATAAAAAAATCCTCTTTCAGGTTTTGAAATTTGAATTCCACCTGTACGAAAATTGTATTTAAAAATAATGACAAAAAACAAGAAAAATTGGGAAAATATGCCTGCAAATATTTCTCTGAATCTCTCAAACCATAACAACTGTTAGAAATCTGAGGGAGGTTTTTGTACATGAGGATGTTATCAAGAAAAACCTATTTCAGTGTTTGAATTTTTCTTTCTCAGTTTTTGGTAAACTATGTTTAAAATTATTGTGTTGTATAGGGAAAAACATATTTTTAACTCACCATGAAACAAACATATGACATGGAGGCAAAAGGAGACATGGAGGTGGGAGATAATTGGAGATTTTCAAAACATCATAATAATAATCCTATATAAAATCATGAGGGAAAATGCAACCTTAAACACCAAATTTGTTTTCCCATATAAATAAGTTTTAACAAAAAATTATATGTGATAACATATGGCTCTATCCAGGATGGTAGCTCCTTTGGAGGTGTCAAGAACCGTAGATCTATGAATTTGTAGATCAGTGCCTTAATCCATTGGGTTGGTCCCAACCTCAAAAAATAACAACCTGTAACCTGTTTTTCAACTGAAACCCAACTGCAACTACAAACTGTACAATGCTGCAAACAATCATACTGCAAACCAATCTAAAATTGCAGGATAAAAATAAATTCTTCGACAACAAGCTTAATGCACATGCGTCCTACACTAACATGTTGAAAGAATGCTTGATTAAATTATACAAAAAATCCAATACAACTAGTCAAGGAGCTACTCAAATACCATGAATTTTTTATCATAGTTTAGAAAAATTAAAAACGGAACATGTAATGGCAGAGGAAATTCACGGTGCATTTGATATCCACAGGGAAATAATGGCTGAAAACTCAAGATGAAAATAACCTCCATGTAGTAAACTACGAGATCATAAGAAACATACTCTTCTTGAGTACCGTGAAGGATTTCCGCAATTTGATCATTATGGTTGGACAATTCGTGTGTGCTCTCTTTATCATACCATTTTCCCAACTGTAAATTGTCAAACTCATCCTCAAAAGCATAACACTCCTTAATCAGAAAATCATATTGCATCATTATATCCTCTTGTTTTGGTAGGAAAAGGTTTCCAAAAGGCGAATTTTGATAGTGAATACTATGGGACTGAATTTGAGCCTCCAAGACCTCAATATCCTTGTAGATTTTGTGAGAAAAATCATCTAAAAAATTTATCTTAGCTTGAGAGCTACAGTTTCATGAATTTAAATAAGTAGACAAAAACTTCAGAAACACTTCATCAATCTGATAATCCTCAAAATTATCCCAATATTATTTAAAACCATCGAGAGAAACAAGATCTTCTACATATCGTGTCATTGTGATCGATTAGGCCACTAGACCTGTCTTCAAGCTCTGAGTTATTCTGATAGTGGAGTCTCCATAAATGTTATGAACTGTAGGTTGTCTAAAAATGGAGTCTCTGGGTGAATGATTTGTCCTTCTTGTGTCTGATCATTGTTCACCATCAACAATCAAATATGATCCTTTTCGTTCTTTCCCATGGAATATTTGTCACTTCGTTCCCCGGCAATGGTGCCAAGATGTTAGCACTCCACTGGATCTCCTAAGGCTGAGAAGGAGACCAGAAAAGGTAACCACATAACACTTTTACCTAGTAGCTAACTCTACTAGGCTGATAGGGCTCTCTCAATGAGATGAAAAGTTAATTTATTGTATCATGGATATTTTAGGCTAGATAAAAATATTAGGGTTTGAAGGATTTGGATTTTTGTGTTAGATGAAAATGGACCTTTAGAGCTAGGCTTTAAAAACTCTGGTAGGGTTACAAGAGAAAAAATTTCAGGGGAATAAAGTGGAAAGGTAGGTAAGATTGAGTGACCTTTTAGGCTATATGGTTATGGTGTAGGATGAAAAGGGAGATCAAGGAAAAGCATAGAAATATGAAATAATTCCTTAAGAATAAATTTAACAAAACATCATCATCTGTAACAATTCCACTTACCACAATTTTCTTTTCTATTTATAGCATAACTTCTTAATTTGTTGTCCACTACTTTCTATAAGTTCATCACTATTTGACCAATTATGTTGTTATTCTTTCATTCATACTTCGTCATTATTAGATGAGTTCCTTCGTTACAATTTTTGTAATTTATGAATCCAAGTTTACATGTTTTCCCTAGACTTCACTGGTTTAAATTGAACCACTTCTTCTTCACTAGACTCTATATTGTCATTGCTTCATTTTATTATCATTTTCAAAATTTAAGGTATGTCCATCTTACCCTCTTTACAACTTCAATTATCAGTTAACATGGTAATAGTATTTCCACCTATTATCTTTAGTCTAACTTAGTTGTATTATGGAAATTTAGATTTCCCTCATTTATTCCTTTCTTACAATACAATTTTAATACTTCTAGAGGTACCTTTAACCCTTACAAAGGTTCCTCATCTTAATGGATTACATTTTTTATTTAACCTGCTTTGTTACCTTTTATTACCTTGATTTATATTCCATTTTTAATAACTCTATTTTCTAATACTTTTATGGAGGAATAGAACATAATGTTTAATGGTTTTCACCCATGCTCATATGGTATAACATTATTATTTCAAAACTATATTGAATTGGTTCCATATTGAATTACATTTTATGACGACGGTTCCATTTGTAACTTAAATCCAATCACTTCAACATTTAACTTCATCCCTATCACGTATAAATGCTAAAGGCACCATACGCAGGTTTTAGATTTGAATTTATGGTTTTGACTTCTTACTGGAGATTTCGTTTATTACTTCGGGATTTCCCCCAATCAAAAATATTTTTATGTTTATTGCATTCACATGGCATATCATATTTCTTCTGCTTGGATGTAAGCCACATGGATGGTTTGCATCCTTTCGTAGTTATGATTGAACTTACACCAAACCAAACCCTATTTTGATTTTTCATTTCTCATTCGGTAAACTTCCACCTTTGGCTCTGCGACCTGGGTTTCTCCACGCAACCATGGATTAAACATGAGGTTTCAAATATTTATGTAGGTCAGATAGATGCATGAAAGAAACTTTTTTGTGAAATTTTTCATTCCTTTCACGAGACTCTGTCTCCCGTAAAGGTAAGAGTTTATTTCAGTCATTCAACTAGACATCGTTTCGTTGTTTGGTTTCGAACTTACATTACTCTAATTTTAATTTTTTTGTTATTTAGTTTTCAACCTGCCTTCTTCTGTAGATAACATTGTATGGTTTTATGGCAGGTTTAATGGAATTTGAATGGGTTCCTTCCCCACTATTTACCCATTTTTTCCAAGTAAGGCTATTTCTTTTCTTATTCTAAACGTTTTACTCCTATTCTAGGTAAGGATAGTTTGGATATGTTTTAATTTTAAATTCTTTACTTATATCCCGTTATTCTGGAATGAAGATAGCAGAGATGGTTTCCCATTTCAATGTTTTCCATATATGATGACAATCTGGAATTTACATAGCTAAGATTGGTCTTCATGACCTTTCAGTATTTAATAATCAATCTAATTTGTTTTAGATGTATTTCCCTGTGAGGATCTTCCTCGGTACCTCCTTGATGATTTACGATTTCATTATTATTACTATTATCAATCCATACATCTTTTTTGTTTATATTAATACGTATTTTTTGTTCATAGTTAATCTAATGAGAAAATTTTGGGTTGTAGTGTTTATTATATCATTTTTCTGAATGTTGTTTTGAATTCTAAGAATGGGCTTCATTTTCTAACTCCTCTGTCGATGATATAAAATCAATATGAAATTCATTTCCATATCGAAATCGTATTATTGTTCTCGGCTTCCCTTTGAAATTTTGAGAATATATATGATTTTTTTGTCACTTGTTTACATCTACGTGTATGAATTTTCATCTTTTTCCATGGTATTCGATCTTATGT
Organism: Pinus albicaulis; assembly: GCA_034641835.2. Classification (NCBI taxonomy): domain Eukaryota; kingdom Viridiplantae; phylum Streptophyta; class Pinopsida; order Pinales; family Pinaceae; genus Pinus; species Pinus albicaulis. The sequence continues at coordinate 1,156,964,347 of CM076570.1, read as the reverse complement.
AGAGTTCGAATCAGATTTCATTATACACCATTGTATTGAATTTACCTTTATTTTTAATTGTATTCAATAAGTAAGTCTGCATTGACTTAGTATTTTAACATCACTCTGTTTATACTTATCAATTTTCACTTTGGAATTATATTTATTTCACTTTTTTCTGGTTTTATTCTCCATGTTGCATACATAGAAACACTTGTTTTCCCATATGACTCACTATGGTTGTGAACGAATGGTAATTTAATGTTAATACAAATGTTTTCCCACAAAGAGGAAATTTTGATGACTGTATCTTTAATTACAAAACTTTGTTTATAAAATTAATTCATTACTTATGTATGTATCTTTCACTTCTTCTCAAGTTCTATAATTACCTTCATAATTATTGAGAACCATTGTGAATAATTTTGTAAAATATATTTTATTTCTTTATTTAGAAAGAAATTATCACTTTATTAATTTCCCTCAATTAATAAATGTTCTATTGTACAAGAAATTTTATTCCTGTTTCAATACTAGTCATGGTTTTCATTAAGTACTTAATCTGCCAAAATACAGGTAATTTTATTTTTTTGCTTTCAATATTGTTACTCATATAGTATAGTTGTTTGTATCTATATATCCTTACAATTAATTTATTTCCTATATGCACATAGAAAGAATTTTAGAAATTTCCTTTGACTCATAAGGTAATTTGATGTTGAAATTTCAGTTGTCCATTTCTCAGATTTAATGTGCTTAATTTAATTATCCTACTAATTAAACTATAACCCTTATTCAGATGGGTTTCTTGTATAGGTATTAGACTTATCGTAAGTTTATACTCATCAACTTGAGAATTATTACTCACAAGCCTTGACAGTTACATTTATTCCTTTTATGTACAGGTTGGTTGATACCATGCACACCATTCAATCCACTGAATTCAAGGATATTTATTCCTGTATAAATTTTGTAATTAATAGATATAACATTTGACTTCAGTCAATGTACTCATGACCGTGTATAATATAATATTCTATCTGTTTTTAATATTCATTTATGTTCCTATTATGGTGATACGAATTCATATTTATAAGGAGTTTGCATATATGTTTTTCCACTTAATTGTAGTATTTCAGATAGCTACTATTTTTAAACATGAATTTTATTTACTGTTATTGTACTATCCTCTAGTAATTCAATAGGTATCTCATGTTTAATTTGTTATCTGACCATAAGAATGGATAGAGATATGTAACTTTTGTAAATGAAGTACAATAGAGGTATTTAGATTTAATTTGTATGATCATGTTTCCTTCTAGATTGAAAATTATCTGTCACTCTACCTAGATTTTTGTTTCATTTTGGTTTAAAGAATAATTATGTTAAATATTTGTTTTAACATATTTTCCACCTCTAATGATATATTTTATGAATTTAACATATAAATTCTTACAACCTAACAATAGATTTAAACTCTCCTAATTAGGTTTATACCTTTTGTTTATTGGTTTACTAATTTAATTAGTCTATGTAACTATACAGAGCTAAACTATGTCACTATAGTTATGTTCTGTTCAATACATCAGACTCTATAAAATTAAAAATAAAGAAATTCCATTATACTAATTAATAACTCAGAAAAGATATTTTTCCACTTATCTTTCTACATAATGTAGGTTTTAACCCTGAACAGAAATTATCTACACACGAATCTTATAACAGAAAATAAACAATAGCGAGAGCATAAAACATAAAACAGATAAACACAGAGATTTTCCCCTGGATCCCAAATCGGGACGACCAGCTTGATTTTTTCATTATATTCCTTTTAGTGTTACAACACATATATATACATGCCAAAGCATACATAAACCCCAATCCATTAACCCTGGATTAGAACATAACCGTAGTTCCCTTGACCGGATCTACAAAATACCAGGGGCCGAAAACCATCGAACCCCAAAACCATGTGCAAAACCATGCACAAAACCATGGACGGATCCGCCTACGAGTGGGTCCGCACAAAAAACAAATTTTGGCCGGGGCGCTACCCCGGACCCCAACGGTGGGGACTGCTTCGCCCCTCGTGACCCCCCAGCTACGCCCGACGCAACATACAGCGCGTGGGGCTAATCGTGGAAAGAATATAACACATACCCAACATTCTCCCACTTGTTGTTTTCTTTCCACAGGGGGCCACAGGAGAGCTTAGTCATTGGCCCAATTCTTCAACACCCATTGTTTCTCTACACCAAGAGAACTTCTGAGTGCTCACAGACTTCGTCAATGCATCTGCAACATTCTTCAAAGTGTCCACCTTTACCAGCAACACCCTTTTAGCCTCAACCATATCTCTAACAAAGTGATATTAAACATCAATGTGCTTTGTCTTTGAATGATAAGCAGGGTTCTTAGCCAAGAAAATTGCACTTTGGCTATCACAGTCTATCCTTATAGCTTGCTGTACCAACCCCATACTTGAACACAATCCCTGCAACCAAACTGCTTCCTTGCTTGCATGAGTGGCTGCTATGTATTCTGCCTCTGTAGTTGAAAGAGCCACTACAGACTGTCTTTTACTCATCCAACTGACTGCGCCTCCAAATAGGCTAAACACATACCCACTTGTAGATCTTCTTTGGTCCATATCTCCAGCCCAATCTACATCAACAAAACCACGAATGTCCAACATTCTTTCCAATCTTGGTCTTCCCTGGTAGCACAAGCCATAATCACTAGTGCCACGTAAATATCTGAAAACCCGCTTCACTGCTGTCCAATGCTCCTTCCCTGGGTTTGACATAAACATGCTCAATACTCCCACTGCATGTGCAATGTCTGGTCTAGTACAGACCATTGCATACATCAGGCTACCCACTGCACTTGCATATGGAACACGGGACATATCCTCCTCTTCTTCTTGTGTCTTGGGACACTGTTCAGCAGATAGCTTTGCACCTACAGGAATAGAAACATTCACCGATTTACTATCCTGCATATTGAACCTCTGCAATATAGTCTCGACATACTTCCTCTGGTTTAACCAGAGCTTCCTCTTTGCCTGATCTCTCTTAATTTCCATGCCTAAAATATAGTTTGCAGCACCCAGATCCTTCATGTCGAATTTGGAGAAAAGTTGGGTCTTCAAATCTTGGATAATTTCTTTGTAATTTCCAATCAACAACATATCATCCACATACAAGACCAGATATATAACACGATCATCAATTAATTTAAAATAAACACAATGATCTTCCTTGCTTTTGGTGAAGCCAAGTCCCCGTATATAGGTATCAAATTTCTGATACCACATCCTTGGTGACTGTTTTAACCCATACAGATATTTCTTCAACCTGCATACCATTTGTGCTCTGTTCTATGTGCCTTCAAAATTGCTTCATGTAGATCTCCTTCTCTAGATCCCCCTGAAGAACAAGTTGTTCTCTGCATTCATCTTCGTCACGTCTTCTATACCTCCACTTTCTTTCTATTAACTTAGATATACTCTACTTTTATGCACCTGATACCATTCAATATTTTTTTTTTTTTTTTTTTCTGTTTCATCATCTATACATTAATATTTTTATTTTTTTGGTCTTTAATTTCTCTTTGGTAATTACAGGCACTCTTTTTCCCTCTTCGATTTCTCTCATGGGATTATAATAAAATAGAATTAATTAAAATGGAATATATTTTATAAATCCTAAAAGTATTCCAACTTTTTTCAAACTTTCATGTCATAAAATAACCCATCTTTTCTAAACTTCATAAAAGCATTCCATCCTTTTCAAATTTCTATGTTATCTTACCTTTTAAATCACAAAAGCATCCACAGCTTCCATAACTGCTTTTTTACTAAATCGTAAAATCATTCCATAAATCCTCATGTCTCTTCCTCTCTCCTTATTTTTAAAGGTAGATTTTATTTTTCCTTATGAGAAAAATATCACTTATCCATACTTTTTTTTCCAAATCTGTCATTACACATATTTTTCTTAGTTTTGTCCAACTCTAACAGATCAATATGCCCCTTTCTCTAACTTTTTCAGTTAGCAAGCTTTATAGACTTACTAGTCTCTATAATTATAAAATTTCAGCATCTATGTATAGATATCTACATATACATCGATCTATGTTCAGTTAACCTTCTTTGCTTCAACTACTTTTACAACAGTTTATATTGAAATGGATAGACGCTCTTTTCCCAGTATTTTAAATATGTTTACAATCTTCCTTTCCCCATACTTTTACCACATATAACAATAGGGCTATTCTATTATGTTATTGTTAAGATTATTTAGCATACTGGTAATTCTGGTGCATATTACAACTCTTCCCTTGGATTGTACTTGCTGTTCCTGTTTACCGTTTTGTTAAAATTTTCGGTTTATACACACACAACAACTCCATTTTCATTTTAAAAGACAGCAAGCTACACCTGTACATTTGTTATTAGATTTGACATTCACGTAATCTATCATCTCTAACTTTATTGCTACAGGATACCTATTCCCGGAATCCAACCATTTGTCCCTGCTATTAACCTACTGGATTTTTCAGCTAATAGCTCTAATTTGCAATTGCATGAGGTACTGAACAAACAGTCAATCTAAACTTTGCATAAGAAATCATAACATAATGATTCATATAAACTTGGCATAAGAAATCATAACATAAAAATTCATATAACCTTATAAAAATTCATAGATAACTCTCCAAATTTATGCATGCATACCGATACTATGACCATTCCTCCCAACCTTAGAGTTCGTCTATCTCCAGAACTCACCCCCGAACTGAGATCCTCCAAGAACAGACTAACCTCAATCTATTCTGGAGCAGCTTATTTAAGCTATGCTCTCCCCAAAGCCTGTTTCCAATTCTGCGTCCAGAATTTCAGGATGCTTTTATTCCTGTTTGCCTAGGCTTCCCTTATTTAGGGACTTTAAAGTTGCTTTCTGCTTTTCCAGCTTTTCCAGCTTTTTACCTCTTCCCAACTACTTTCCTCATCATTGGGGAGTTTAGATTTTTCCTCAAAAATCTAAATTAGAAATAACTTCTTTCAAGGATTTTTGAAAGATTTTGGGGAAAGTCTTTACCTTTTCCATAACCTCATGGACTAGGCATGTGATCTCAATTTCTCATTTGGTCATAGTGCATACACAATATTTTATTTATTTTTCATAAATAAATAATTAACCACATCCACACAATAATTATCCATTGGGGTCCACTCCCCTTTGGATTTATGTTCAAATGTCTAATTTGAAAAGCATAGAACTTGGGGGTGTTACATATTCCCCCTCTGAAAACAAACACCGTCCTCGGTGTTGACAACTATCTACTTATTTTATTTTGAAAATAAAGATGAATGCTTTTCCATCATCTCAGCTTCTCTTTTCCATGTAGCTTTTTCAGTAGTAAAGTGCTCCACTGCACCTTTACTCTAGCTATTGTTCGATTTCGCAATTCAATTTCTTCCCGCTCTCAGATTTGAAGCGGCTCTGGAAGGAATTCCTCTTCTGGTTCCACCTGGATCACATTCCAATCAATAATGTGAGAAGCATCATGTACAAAAATTATTAGTTTTTTTTTCCAACAAGGAGACATGAAACACATCATGAAATTTAATATGCAAGGGTAAGGCTAGTTTATAAGCCATTAGTTCCCCCCTTTCCAACACCTTCCTCGGTGTTACACTTTAACGTTGATTTTTCAACTTTGACGAAGATGTCTTCTTCGTCCTTGCTTAGTTTCCAGCAGAGTACTCTCCTGCTTCCACTCTATTTACTGATTCCTTATGCAGTTGATTTTCTTCCTACTTCTTTGCAAGAAGTCTATCTAGAAAATATTTTATTCCGTTCTTTCTGTCCACAATTCATACCAATGTAAGTAATATCAGGTACATATAATTAATAATCCACAATAACATTCTGAATTTCAATAGTTTCAAGGAATTCAGTTATTAGTCAAACCGTTCAGGTTCATAATAGTTTAGTGCACTTTTAGTACACTACTTATCCTTTCTTGTTTTTCAGTGAGATTCTTTCCTCACGCAAACTTGGTCCAGTTCAGCTTTTCTTGATTTTCTAGGTGATTTATCTGCACTTATCTTCACCTTTTTTCTCCTTGTTTCCAGAGTGTACAATTTCCTGTTACACACTTGGCTAAACAATTTTACAACTTTTCATTAGTACTCATAAATGAAAGAAAACAACTGTATCATATGCATGGTTATGCTTACCCTTTCTCAGTTCATAGCTGTACCTCCAGTACCTTCTCATTGTTTTCTTTTGTTAGCCAATCAATTTAATTAGTAATAACTATACTCGTTAATAATGTCTATAATTCAATTCTTACTTCAGACATGAAAATATTTTTTTTTCTTCTAACCTCTTTTATGAATTGTATTTACTAGTTCAAAACTTATATGAATATATTTGGATCTGATGGGTTTCCCCCATACCCAAGTCCAAATACAACTCATTCTCCTTTCTCCCAATTTGTAGCTGTATGATTTCACACTATTACCTGGTCCTTGAATTTAAGACTCAGGAAAATTTAATTTAATAAAATTTACACCCATAAAATTTTATAGTGTGAGTACATGTTTCTTTTATAGTGATATATGTAATTACTATAATTCATCACATTCACAAGTATTACTACTTGATAATTTCAAAAATGAATTTGCCACAATTTCCTCTTTTTCAAAGAATCACCAGAATTTATGCCTTTACTTTTAATTGTATGTTCATGCTTTACTAATTCCAATGATGATTCACCAATTATATCTATATATGAATTTCACTAATCATTAGCAATCAACCTATGGTTTATATAAACAACACATGGTTTCTAACAAAGACCACTTCCAACCTAAAACCATTGTTCACTTGATAAATTGAGGAAATTAATTGCGCTCCATTGGATTTTTTGTTTTTTTTGTTTTTTGTTTTTTCTCGTGCATGATAGATTTCATAATGATTTTCCCATGGATTTAAAAAAAACAATTGTTAGGTTTCCACTTCTACCTTAGATATCTTACCAGGGAAAATTTTTGATTTATCCCTTTAGTCCTTCATTCAATGAAACAAATTTACATTACCCTGTTTAATATGGAAGGGTCCACAATTATTAAACCAACTATTTAAACACTATTTATAATTCGTATTTAAGCTTACCACTTCATTATTTTCCATGTTCATGAACTAAAATATGCTTATTACCAAATACTTTAGTCATAACTAAATTTTACATGACTTGAAAATCATCCTGGTAACTTTACCAAATACCAACATCCAATTTTTTCCTCTTTAAAAAAAATTCTTACTCCTTTAACCATAATTAGGGTAATAATATTCCAGTCATATGATTAAATATGGCATTCCACTTTACTTATAAACTTTTAAGGTGAATTCACTTCCAATTTTCCCTAGTGAATTAGTCCTTCTCCCTTAATCTTGTGGGTATAAATTTTTTCTCATCTCGTCCCTTTGAGATATCGTAGGATTACACTTTCATTTAATTTTCCTACGTACATTTTATTTTTATAATCTCCTTAGTCACACTTGGATATAATTGAATTACAAGTCTTTTAATACACCAATATTGATGCCCTTAATATAATCTTTACTTTTATCACCACTTTATATGAATAATCTATTCATATCTCGTAAGTGTTGAAACCTTGTTTTCATTTTTACTATTCTACCAAATCCATAGGTGACTAAAATATATGTATATATATATATATTCTCCCCACTCAAAGTCATAAACCTTTTTTTTTTTTTATAATATATATGTCATTTTTAATTATCCTTACCAACAGGTAATGGTTCTAACTGTCAACATTTTCCTCTTTGACTAATATCTATTAGTTTAAATTTATACCATCACCATACGTATCCTTAATTAAATGAATCCACTTCACTTGAATTAAGTTCCTTTTTATCTATTATAAAATTTACCCTTTTAAATTTTCATCCATTCAATCATTAACCAACTCTACATATGAATTTTTCTTTTGAAATTCCTTAACAATAATTCCATATATATACTAAGTCTAAATTTCATATGTCACATATGAAATTATGTGTTAATTCAAAGCCATTATAATAATTATATATGATTATTATCCCAACTTTCGACCTTGAATATTTATTTTTTACGTTGACTTATACTTACATAAGTGCTTGTAATCTTTCTCGTTTCACCTCTTCTCTTAATTCATTATGTATATTTCTAGTTGGAATGATCATCCAATTGTCCAACCTCATTTATAACATTCTTCTTAGAGATATTCTTTCTCGATAATAATTGTGAAACCAATAGGTTAACTCATCTATTTTTATACTTCACTTCACATGCCATGTTACACATCGACATCTAGTCATAACTTAATAGGGGGTTATGTTTCACAACCCTCACACGATATTTTATGTTTCTATTAAGTTCTTCATTTTCCATAATAATATGCCATCCTTTTACTGATCATTAATAAGAGTACTAAATAAGAAACCCATGACATCAACTTAAGGTTTTAAAATCTCCTTTTTAATAACAAGGGTTTATTCCTTAGCTTGTATGGTAGTATTCCTAATTGATTTCCTAACCAAAAAGGTTTCGTATACAACTACTATGCAAATATATCATTCTTGGGCTTAGTGCTATGTCTACAGGATATAATCCTAAATTTCTATAGAGTTAACAATTCCAACTTTAAATATCTTCAATGGATTTGTGTAGTCTATCAAAACTTTTACATTAGTTTCACATAACACCTTACCTTATTCAATTCATCCTCTACATGTATAACCCTCTTTTATAACTTTATTAACCTAACTTAATCTTCTTCTTTTTCTACAACGTTTATGCATATGAACTAATTATCATTAGTTAGGTTCCTTAACAATTTACTTTTCTAAATATACCTAACCCATCCAAGGTACTTTACTTTTCTAATCACCATACTTCAGGATTGGCTTAAGCAATAACACCTATTCATGTTTTTAACCCCCCATACAATAACATCCTTCTGCTCTCCTAAGTATATAATTCACCCATTGTTATATCTTTATATTGTACCCGAATTAGAATTTTAGAATTAAATTTGGAAATGATAAAATATTTTAAGTTTCATTTCCTGATTTCATTAACGCCATATGGAGCATTGTAGGTAGGGAATTGACCACTCATTTACTTCGGGCCCAAGAAGATTTTACGTGTTGTACTTGCCCTTCCAAGTGTCATTACCACATTTTGAAATCTATTTCAAGACCTACAATTTCTTAACTTTTTCCTTTCAATCAATCACGAAAACAATTTCAATAGTACTTAGCTACATCTATTCGCATTTAATCTTCCAGAAATTAATAAATTTTGTATTGTGAGAGAGTACACGTTCCTATTGGACATCGATCTCTAGTCATCGATCCTGGCGATGTGAATTGAGATCATGCCACGTTGATGGATGAGATTTACTAGGGTTTTTGCACATGAACCGGGTTTAAAATCCTGAATTTCATTCACCAGAAACCATTCACTCCTCTGTTTGGTTCCTCAGAAGGCCATCCTTCTTTTGATGAAAATCTTTGCATGATGCCACACCATTTGACGACCTACAATAGTCCAAAATTTACGGGTATGGCCACCTCGTGCATTCCCAGCTCCGGTGTGTTGAAGACTTTACCCACACATTATTTTTCTATCGTAATTTTTCGTTTTCTGCTATCCATCTTTATTTCAACTTAGCAGGTATTCTAAGTTTCTGTTATTCTAGATATTTGTCCCGAACCAGGAAATAGAGTTTCATTTCTCGAATTCTTGAAAAGAAACGAGGTAATCATTTATTTCCCCATATTGTTCTAGCTTACTTGTTAGTTCCACTAATGATATTTTTCCTCATTTTTCACTTATAAAATCTGTCGTTCTCTCTGAACAGAGTTTCTCTGGCAGTTTTTATTAACGTCTAGTTCCTTTGGTTTAACGGTTGTAACATTTAAGTTATTATTTGTTCAGAACGACTTCTAGGTTTTATTCCAGTCAGTCTTTATTGTCTCATACACTTATATATCTCTTAGATATCCTCTCAACCTTGAAAATTCACTTTGAATTAGATTCCAGTGAAGGTTTGATTTCTTAATCTCTGGTTTTATTTTAATATTGTATTTATTTTCCACATAGGAACAAAATGGGATTTGTCCAAGTGAAAAAGGGAAAGCAAGAGATATGCAATTAATTCCTCCATGGATCTCACAGCTATAGGTTTCCCTCTCATTCTTCCTTTCCATTTTCACATTTATTCCTTATAGTTTTATATTATTAGAATATACACTAACTAATGATATTTCTGTTATGGATGCAGGTATGTAAAGGACTTTCCTTTCCCCCTCAAATCATTTTATTAATTGTACATTGGAATGGCTGCCAAAATAATATCGAACCCCTTGTTTTACCCAGGTTTGCATTTCACCCACAGGAGACCTTCCACATCTCCCTTTTGCGTAAAAATTGGGGGAAAAATCTTTCCCATTGTATTGATAGTGTTCACAATCAAATATCCTTTCAGACTTTTATTGAAAGTTTGAGTCTGTAATAATTTCTAAAATTTGGACATTACCAATTTCTCCAGTTTATCTTGAACCGGTTACTATTTATTTTATATAAAATTGCATTTTAGAATGTTTAAAATGAGGTCACAGGTTCCACTACCTCTATTGCTTCTGATATATAGAAAAATCGTTTTTCTATTCTCAATTTATTTGCGATATAAGCTTGCTGGTAATCATGGGCATTACAGTTGTTACTGTATTTTTCCTCGTATATTTATTAACTCTGTTTCGGTTAATTAATTTTTTTTCTTCTGTTAACTTCCTTTATATATATATTCGAATAGTTATTGAATATAGATCCCATTACTTAACAGTTTTTCTTAACTTCTGAGTACCATTTATTAATTTAAAATTTCATACTCTGATATATTAGTAACTATTGGTTTTCTTTAAAATTTCCACCTTTTCTTTAGCTAGAAAGTTGGGAAATATTTTCAATTGTTTTAGTATATAAGTTTTATTTACATCTGTATACTAATCTAATAAACAAATTTCCCCCACTGGCTATTTGAATTTATACTATCTGTTATGACCTCCACTTTAACAGATTTGTATCATTAAATTTTTCATAATATATTATAGCATTTAGACTTGTAATTCCTAAAACATCTGCTACTTTTCTACCAGAAATACTTTCTCATTCCATTATGCAAAATTAAAGCTTAGATTTGTTTTTAGAAGTTTTATTTAAGACTATGTTCATTAAAAATGCTGGAAGATACCTATCCTCAGATTTAAATCCATCACAGATTTAGAGATTTTGGGAGATGGTTCTTCCCAGCCTTCTCTCATGAAACTCTAGCACTCAAAGTTTTCTACTAGACTAGTTTTGTTAAATGCATGGACTACATACTTCATTAACTTCAAACTCGTTTAATTAAAACAAATCCAAAGATAGTTAAAATATATGCAATCTGGAAATTAAATGATCAGGTGTGCATACCAATTTCTAACTTCCATTTCTCACCTACACAAGTCTGAAAATGAATTTTTCTTCGCTATCTTCAGCTTTAATTGAAAACTACCTATAGTTAATTTTTTAAATATCTTAGGAGTTTTCTCATTAATATTTCATTAATATTTCATTAATCATTTTGACATCGATAGACTTAGGATCTGGCATGTTTCCTCCCCCCCACCCAGATCCACATACAGCTTGTTCTCTTTAATCATGGTTTGTAGCTGTATCCCTTAGTATTGTTCAATTTACAGTAACCCAACATTGGTAAAATCAGCAGCATAAACTTTTTTGAGTGAGCACATAACTTGCCCAGTTTTCTCAACTTGGGCTCCAATACCATTTGTCACGTCTCCCATACCCAGCTTTCTATTAACTTAGATATACTCTACTTTTATGCACCTAATACCATTCAATTTTTTTTTTTTTTTTTCTGTTTCATCATCTATACATTAATATATTTTTTTCAGGTCTTTAATTTCTCTTTGGTAATTACAGGCACTCTTTTTCCCTCTTCTATTTCTCTCATGGGATTATAATAAAATAGAATTAATTAAAATGGAATATATTTTATAAATCCTAAAAGTATTCCAACTTTTTTCTAAATCATAAAATAATTCCATCTTTTCTAAATCATAAAAGCATTCCATCTTTTCTAAATCATAAAAGCATTCCAGCTTTTTTTAAATCACAAAAGCAATCCATAAAGCTTCCATAAATCTGTTTTTTTTTTACTAAATCAGAAAATCATTCCATAAATCCCTCATGCTTTTATTTTTCCTTATGAGAAAAATATCACTTATCCATACTTTTTCCAAATCTATTACTACAATATTTTTCAGAGTTTTGTCCAACTCTAACAAATCAATATGCCACTTTCTCTAACATTTTCAGTTAGCAAGCTTTATAGAATTTCTAACCTCTATAATTATAAAATTTCAGCATGTATGTATAGATATCTACATATACATATATCTATATTCAGTTAACCTTCTTTTCTTCAACTACTTTTACAGCAGTTTATATTGAAAGTGGATAGACGCTCTTTTCCCAGTATTTTAAATACAATCTTCCTTTACCCATACTTTTACCACATATACCAATAGGGCTATTCTCTTATGTTATTGTTAAGATTATTTAGCATACTTGTAATTCTGGTGCATATTACAACTCTTCCCTTGGATTGTACTTGTTGTTCCTGTTTACCATTTTGTTAAAATTTTTGGTTTATACACACAGCAACTCCATTTTCATTTTAAAAGACAGCAAGCTACACCTGTACATTTGTTATTAGATTTGACATTCAGGTAATCTATCATCTCTAACCTTATTACTACAGGGTACTTATCCCCGGAATCCAACCATTTGTCCCTGCTATTAACCTACTGGATTTTCAGCTAATAGCTCTAATTTGCAATTGTATGAGGTACTGAACAAACAGTGAATCTAAACTTTGCATAAGAAATCATAACATAATGATTCATATAAACTTTGCATAAGAAATCATAACATAACCATTCATATAACCTTATATAAAAATTCATAGATAAATCTCCAAATTTATGCATGCATACCGATACTATGACCAGTCCTCCCAACCTTAGAGTTCGTCTATCTCCAGAACTCACCCCCGAGCTGAGATCCTCCAAGAACAGACTAACTTCAATCTGTTCTGGAGCAACTTATTTAAGCTATGCTCTCCCCAAATCCTGTTTCCAATTCTGCGTCCAGAATTTCAGGATGCTTTATTCCTGTTTGCCTAGGCTTCCCTTATTTAGGGACTTTAAAGCTGCTTTCTGCTTTTCCAGCTTTTCCAGCTTTTTACCTCTTCCCAACTACTTTCCTCATCATTGGGGAATTTAGATTTTTCTTCAAAAATCTAAATTAGAAATAATTTCTTTCAAGGATTTTTGAAAGATTTTGGGGAAAGTCTTTACCTTTTCCATAACCTCATGGATTAGGCATGTGATCTCAATTTCTCATTTGGTCATAGTGCATACACAATATTTTATTTATTTTTCATAAATAAATAATTAACCACATCCACACAAATAATTATCCATTGGGGTCCACTCCCATTTGGATTTATGTTCAAATGTCTAATTTGAAAAGCATAGAACTTGGGGGTGTTACACATCTGTTCTATCTCAAAATCAAATGCAACAACAACAGATAAAAGTAATCTAATAGAAGTAACTTTGGCAACAGGAGAAAAAATATCACCAAAATCAATTTCTGGCACCTGTGAATAACCTTTTGCTACCAACTGAGGTTTGTATTTCTCCACCTTGCCTTCTAGATTCATCTTCTTCTTAAACACCCATTTTCTCCCAATGGGATTTCTTCCATCCGAAAACTCCACCAGATCCCATGCATCATTTTTGTGCAAGGATGCCATTTCATCAACCATGGCCTCCTTCCAGAGTTTTCCATCCTCTGAATCTACTTCCTCCCTGACAGTTCTGGGTTCATCATCAATTATAGTTAAGGAAAAACTTGAACAGAAAGCAGATGAACTATACCTTTCTGGTTGCCTTCTTTCCCGAACTAATCTTCTCAAAGATGGGGTTTGTGGCTCTTCCTCTTCTGAATCTTCTTTTGTTGTAGAGTCTGATTCATCCTCCTTTAGCTCAAACTCTATCTTCTCAGGTTCCTTTGGTAGGACTTCATGTGTAACAACATCTTTCACCTCTCTAAACACCACATCTCGGTTGTACACAACCTTCCTTGTTTCTGGGTTCCAAAGCTTGTAACTCTTTAAACCATCCTTATACCCAATAAAGATGCACCTTTGAAATTTATTATCCCACTTGGTCCTTTTCTCCTTTGGAACATGTACATATGCATCATATCCAAATACCCTTAGATGTGAAAGAGAGGGTTTCTTACCAGTCGAAACCTCAAGTGGAGTCTTATCCTCCAACGCTGATGAAGGTGATCTGTTAACCAAGTAACATGCAATCTCCACTGCCTCTGCCCAGAATTCTTGTCCTAACCCGGTACCACTGAGCATGCTTCTTGCCTTTTCCATCAGCGTTCTGTTCATTCTTTCTGCAACTCCATTTTGTTGAGGTGTGTATGGAGTAGTCTTCTGCCGTGCTATACCACACTTCTTACAGAACTCTTCAAATTCCTTCTTGCAGAACTCCCCACCATTATCTGTCCTCAACGTCTTTATCTTCTTCTCTGTCTGGTTTTCCACCAGAGCCTTAAATTCTTTAAATTTGTCAAAGACTTCAGATTTCTTCCTCAAGAAATATATCCATGTATTCCTTGAGATGTCATCTATGAATGAATATATACGAATTTCCTGATGGAACCGAAGGGCCAAACACCATCTCTATGCATCCATTTCTATGCAGTATTCGAAGGCCCTTCTCTCCAATATGTCCAAGCCTTTGATGCCATAGCATGGTCTTTTCTCCAAACACAGCTAGGCTTTCCGTCCCACTTTTAGGAACCACAGAACTGTTACACCCATCAATAACTGTGCTACCTTGTAGCTTGTACATAGTTCCAGTCCGAACTCCCCTCATTAATACCAGTGCTCCCCGAACCATCTTGCATGCATCTTTCTCGAACACTGTTTTTACACCTGCATCATCCATCTTGCTTACAGAAATCAGATTTCTGACCAATGCAAGAATATGCAGAACACCAGGAAGTGTTCTAATCCTTCCACCTTGTAGCCTTTACTGACACCTTCCACGTTCGGGACACCCGCCTTCCTATCATCCCCTAGGAAGACATCACCGTCATATTTTTCATACGCAGAACTACCCCTATGGGGAGAAGTAGCATGCACCCGAGTCAATCAACCATGACTCATGCAGATCTTACATGTGTATTTGAAGAAGAAGCCAAATACACATCCCCACCTTCATCCGAGGTGGTTTTTTCCTCTGCAGAAGGAGCATCATCAGATCCCTTTCCTTTCTTAGGAGCTTTAGATCTGCAGTCCTTTTTGTAGTGCCCTTCCTTTCCACATTTCCAGCACACCTTTACAAACCTTCCAGGAGATTTAGATCTCCCTCTAGATTTAGATCCCCCACTCGAAACCTTATTCTTGTTTCTGTTCTGATACCTTTCTCGTACAGATAAGGCATCTCCATTCTGACCCTCCATATTTATCCGTCTCATTTCCTCCAACAGCAAGGCTGAGACAATGTCATCAAAATTCAAGGTAGTTGTATTGCTACATGTTGCAATAACCAGAATGTCCCATGAATCTGGTAGAGAACATAACAAACTGATGCACTTATCTTCATCTAAGATTTTAATATCAACAGATGACAACTGACTTACCACAGTATTGAAGGCATTCAGATGCTCTGTCACGAAGTCTACATCCTTCATCCTCAGGTTATACAACTTTTTCCGTAGGAACAACTTATTCACCAGAGACTTAGATTGGTACAAAGTCCCAAGATTTTCCCACAAATTCTTCGCCGTAGCTTCCCCAGATACATTCAACAATACTGAATCTGAGACACACAACCATATTGTGCTCTTAGCCTTCCGATCCAGTTTCTTCCAGTCTTCATCTGACATTCCCGTTGGTTTAGTACCTAGATCTACCGCGATCCACTGATCTTTATCCACTAGCAGATCCTCCATCTTGAGCTTCCACAACTCAAAACTCTGACCATTAAACTTCTCGATCTCTATCTTCCCACTGCTCTCCATCTTCTTTCACCGCAAGAATCGATCCCACAGATCTCCCACTGAACATGGTCTACCACAGGCCCGAGAAAAAAACCCTCAGCAACAAAGGCGTCCCCTTGAAGCCGAAACAACTCTGATACCAAATGTAGGTTTTAACCGTGAACAAAAATTATCTACACATGAATCTTATAACAGAAAATAAACAATAGCAAGAGCATAAAACATAAAACAGATAAACACAAAGATTTTCCCCTGGATCCCAAATCGGGACGACCAGCTCGATTTTTCATTATATTCCTTTTAGTGTTATAACACATATATATACATGCCGAAGCATACATAAACCCCAATCCATTAACCCTGGATTAGAACATAACCGTAGTTCCCTTGACCGGATCTATAAAAAATACCAGGGGCCGAAAACCATCGTACCCCAATACCATGTGCAAAACCATGCACAAAACCATGGACGCGGACTACCCACCGAAAATTAAGGACCAAAAAATTTTCTCCGGGGCGCTGCCCCGAACCCTGACAGGTGGGGCTACCTCCCCCCCCTGTGACCCCCCCGTTGCACCCAGAGCAAAGGGGGGGCTATCGCCCCCCCTCTTACCCCCCCGCATGTTCTTAGTCATGGAAAGAATATAACACATACCCAACACATAAACCATTATTACTCTAACTTTCCTCATAACAACAATTTCATAAGATAAAATTAATTTTTTGTGCATACTAATTTTGGTAGGACTATTTGTGACCCAACCTTGAGCTTTCTCTCCAGAGCTCCCCTTGAGTAGAGACCAATTCCTTCCAAGTGTAGACAACCTCTTGTATACCCAGGAATGGCTTATTTAAGCATGCTTTCCCTTCAGCATGTTTCCATAACTACTTCTAGTTAATCAGGATGTTGTTTTTCTTTTTGCCTAGGATTTCCTTCTGTTTTTTCCATAAAAGTACTTTAAAACTATATTTTTCCTCTTTCTAGTTTTATTTCACCTCTTCTCAGTAAATTTCCACTTTTCTGAGGTATCTTTTATATTTTTATCTCCGATCTAATATTTTTAATTTATTTTATTTTCTCCAAATATTTTTGGAGAATCTGGGAAAGTATTTGAAATATTATCCATCCTCATAGACTTGAAACCTGGTCTCCATTTATATTCTATTATTTTCACAATAATTCCAGTTCCACATTTATTAATTTTAAAATTATATATGTCCACAATAATTTTTTTCCTTTGGTTCCACTTAACCTTTAGGATTATTCAACTGTCTAATAAAAACAGTAAAAATAGGGATATTACATCATCTCATCAAAAAAGGGCATTCATTACTTATGAATCCTATGTAAATAACTATAAATAAAATGAGTGAAAGCATATATATGTAATGGAAAGAGAACATATTCAATGGAGTGACTTACTGAAGAAAAACATGGCCATACAAGCTCACCACATGAATCCCTAAATTTAAGTTGCAAATTTTCTCTGTATTCACTGTATGACTTTTTCAAACTAAAATACACTAGCTCAATATCTAATATTCCAGCTTCTATTACCTCAAATGATGAAGTATTTATACAATTTCTAAACTAAAATATCTTGAAAAAAATATCAAGATTTATTACAAATATGTCTAACTCTGTTACACAAATAGAACTAAAATATAGAACATTAAAAACTAATGAATATACTTGGCACTATCTTTGTGGATTTTTGTTGATAAAGAAGAGGAATTTGAAATTGATAGCAACTCTTATTAGATGTGGTAGCCTCCATGTCACTAACTGTCTTTGAGATATTTCCTTTCAAATTTCTGAAAAATAGGGACCATGTATCCCTTTGAATATCTCAATCCATTCTATATATATGTAAAATGTGAAACGGGTTCTTGTATATGCATATTTTTTTGAGATAAAACTCTCTCATTTTTCCAAAATTCTGCTCTAGTTAGTCACAATAGTCTCTACAAAAGGATGTCTAAAACAAGACTTTGCACAAGAAGAAACATAAGTTGTGAAGATGTGAATGTATCTCTCATTCTGTAATACCTCTGTGGAAAGTGAGATAGGTGTTTATATTTTGGAATATTAACAACATAAAATTCCTCCTATTTCTCAATATTCATCTCTGATGGGTCACAATCTGCTCTGCAAAAAGATGGCTAAACAGGACATTTATAGAAAATGTGCCTAAAAGATTATTTCAAATTTCCAAAACCATAATGTATGTGTAAAAATGGAGAGAGGTTTTTTTACATACAAATGTTAGAAACAGAATAGTCTTTTAGGTTTTGAAAATTCATTTCCACTTGTGCGACCACCGTATTTGAAAATACTGGCAAACAACAGGAAAAATTGGGAAAACATGCCTGCAAATATTTCTCCTAATATATAAAACCAAAACACCTGTTAGAAAAATGAGGGAGGTTTTTGTATATGAGGATGTTATCAACAAAAACCTCTTTCAGTGATTGAAAATTTGTTCTTATTTGTTTGTAAACCATGTTCAAAATTATTGTGTTGTATAGGGAAAAACATAGTTTTAACTGACCATGAAACAAGCATATGACATGAAGGTGGAAGGAGACATGGAGTTGGGAGATAACTGTAGATTTTGAGACCATCATAATAATAATCCTGTATAAAATCCTGATAGCAACTGCAACCTTAAACACCCAACAAAAAATTCCCATATAAATAATTTTTAGCAAAAAATTATATGTGATAACATCTGGCTCCATCTAGAGATGGAAAATCCTTTAGGAGGTGTCAAGAACTATAGATCTCTGAAGTTACAGATCAGTGCCTTATCCATTGGGCTGCTCCCAACCTCAAAAACTAACAACCTACAACCTGCTCTTTAACTGAAACCCAACTGCAACTACAAATTGTACAATGCTCCAAAGAATCATAATGCAAACCAAACTGAAAATGTAGGTTGAAAATAAATGCTTGGCCAACAAGATTATTGCAAACTCATCCTACACGAATATGCTAAAATAATGCTTGATCAAATTATACCAAAATTCCAATACAACTACTCCAGGAGCTACTCAAATACCGTGGATGTTTTACCGTTCTTTATCAAAATTAAAATCAGAACATGTAATGGAAGAGGTAATTCACGGTGCATTTGATCTCCACAGGGAAATAATGGTTGAAAAATCAAGCTAAAAAAACCCTCCATTTAGTCATATACGAGATCATAAAAAACATATTTTGTTTGATGACCCTAAAGGATTTCTACAATTTGATCATTATGGTCGGACAATTCTTGTTTTCTCTCTTTATCATACCATTTTTCCAACTGTAAATTGTCAAAATCATCCTAAAAATCATAACACTCTTGTGGTAGCTGCTACAACACCCTCCAAAATTTTTCTTTCCTTAAATTTTTTAGCATCCTAATACTTATGAAAAGTGGAATTCAGGCCTAAACCTCTTCAAAACCTAAAGTTGCTAAGTAGAAATTCTGGTTAACTCTCCTAAGTCGTGACCCTATGACCTTGTGACCCCACAGGTCACAAAGTCATTGGGTCGCACATCAATTCAAAACTAAACATCAACGACCCTACGACCCTGTGACCCTGTGACAGCTTAGGTCGCAAGGTCGCACATCGCATTAACTCACCCCTTTTGCGACCTTGCGACCCTCATTTCTGACCACATTTGACCTGTCTGACAGAGAAAGAAAATGCCTCTAACAAGCTAGCTCGAGCGAGATTTTCCCAGGTAAGTTGCCTAATCCTCCCGGTGTTTCTTTTCCAAGGTAATTGTTACTATTTTCCTCCTTACCACAACCTATTTTTACCTTGTAAGGATCTTTATGGGGCCCATTAACAATCCCTCTGCAAAACTCCCCTCTTTTAATTTCTTTTCAAGCCATTCAGATTTTTTGTGAAGCCTATTTGCCCCTTTCCCTTACCAATGAACTTGCCTACCTCACCTGTGAAGCCTCCTACAACTATGGTCAGTGAACTTGTGTAAGCCATGTGTGTTTTCTGGACCTTCTTCATCATGCGTCCACCAAAGCCCTAGAGCAATCTCACGACCTTGCGACCCTGCGACCCTGCGACCTTAGTCGCTAAATCGCAAAGCCGCTAGGTCGCCTACTACGGAGAATTTTGAAAGACACGACCCTACGACTCAGTGACTTTGTGACCGAGTCGTAAGTCGCTAAGTCACCAGGTCACAGTTTCGTAATAATTTTGCCCATACCGACCCTGGGACCTCGCGACCTTGCCGCAAGTTGCCAGGTTGCTAAGTCACTCTTATGAGAAGTTTTAAGCCCACGCGACTTAGCGACGAAGCAACCTAGTCGCAAGGTCACCAGGTCGCAGGTTAACTCACCTCCTTGGAAATGAATAAGCAGATGTAGAAGCCCACATATTTATAAATAATGGCATCTATCTTATCATGGGATTGTTTTATGAACATGCCAAGGGATGTATCCATTTCATCAGCATCAAGTGACATGGGGCTATCAGTAGTTCACAAGAGGAACAAAAGTCCCAAGATATAAATCTCGGATGAGGAAAGACCTGTTTTTCTTCCCCCCATCTATGGAGACATAGCATGCATCTTCGGTAAGGGGGACAGTATGAGCTGGTACTAGATCTACACAGATTTTACTTAGACTGAATTTCCGGAGGACCTCCTTGATCGATAGATATATATTCAGGTTAAATGATCCAAATTTCACTACGTGGGGGTCCATGCACCAATGTTCCCATGCGTCGAGTTGATTGAATGGATCCTACAGAGAGTTGACCCCAAGGTCTAGGTCATTCGGGACCATGCCGAGAAGACCTTCGTAAACCTAAAGTGATAAGATGTATAATTCTACTATGTGCTTCCTGCCTGAGAGAAGACCTGCAATGATGAATCAGCCACTAATCATGCAGTTCCCATATTAGAAACATTGAAAATATGGTGGGAAGACCCAGAAAAATTCTGGCTCAGGAAGGATCAAGAGTATCAGAGAACAGGTCTCAGCAAGGTTTACAAACTCGTAGCTGCAATGCTATGCAGGATGTATGGCCACCCAGATGCCACCTTTTTCAATGGTGCATGGGTCTCTCTAATGTATGCTATCATCATGTACGGTACCCATTTCAACTAGGCCAACATGATAATAGCAGCTCTCAAGTCAAACATATATGCGACACTGGCACCCGATGAAGGGTATGCATCAGAATTTTACATGGCATCTTACCTCCTAGATGCAGTGTGTGCCAAGGGCCAGTTTGAGGGGTGGTCACATAACTAGAAATCAAAGAATGGCGGTCCAATTCACAAAGACCTATAGTTTTTTTAGATTCCAGATATAAGCGAGACATGGAGTCAATAGCGGGTAGCTTCATCCCTGCCCTCTACATGAAGCTATTTGGAAAATACCCCCCATGCATGTCTGAGCGAGCCATAAATACAATAGCTCAGGTGGCACACTGGTTTCCAAACATCGATAGCACCTTCCTCCGAGTTTTTGGGTCGCTCAAGGCCCCGCATGCATTACCCCACTTCATAATGGACAAGTTTCTCCTTTGAGAAGCTTGTTATCAGATGTCAGGCAGTTTCTCCAAAGTCCTCAGTAAGGGTAAAAAGAAACCATGGCCAACCCTACCACTCACCATCGACACCTACATAGTAAAGGACTTTAGAGAAGTAGAAGCAGAAGCTGAATAGATCGAAGAAACCCTTGGCACACCTTACATATGATCCTGAGAGAATTATCCCTGCACACTGCAAGCGAGCCAAATTCAAATGGAGTTATCAGCATACTAACTGCCCGGCTAAAGATAGAATAAAGAATTGGTACAACAAGGATAGAGAGGCAACTCCAGCAGAATCAAGTGATCAAGAGGAGTAGGACAACCGGAGTCTGGAATAAAGAGTTCATACACTAGGAGGAGCCTCATCCTCTAGAGCTAAGAAACTGAGGACTCATACAGGCCTTAACCCTTTTTCCCAATAAAGAGAAATGGAAGCCAAAGTAAACAAGAGGCTAAAAAGAGGGCAAGAGAAGAGGAGGCCAAAGAAAAGGCAAGGGAAGAAGAGGACATATGAAAGAAGTAGATGAAGGAAGAGCAAAGGAAGAAGCAGAGAGAGGAAAACTGCAAGAAAAAAGAAGAGGAATAGAGGAAGAAGGAGGAGGAAGAAAGGGTGGAAGCCGAGTGCCAGTTGAAACTGAAGCAGGATAAGGCGAAGGCCAAGAACTGGTTAAAAGAAGACCAAGCCAGAGTAGAAGCTGAGCGCCATCTCAAAGAAGAGTAGGAAAAGGAAAAAGTAAGAGCAAAGGAAGAAGCGGGAAGAGGAAAACTGCAAGAAAAAAGAAGAGGAACAGAGGAATAAGGAGGAGGAAGAAAGGGTGGAAGTCGAGCGCTAGTTGAAATTGAAGCAGGATAAGGCGGAGGCTGAGAACCGGTTAAAAGAATACCAAGCCAGAGTAGAAGCTAAGTGCCAGCTCAAATAAGAGCAGAACAAGGCAAAAGTAGAGCACCGGCGGAAGGAAGAGCAGAACGAAGAAGAAGCCAAAGGGAGAAAAACACTACGCTCAGAAATAGAGGGACAAATAGAGTTGCCACCCATCGATGTACCTCAGAAAATTCCTACTCGTTTCACCCTCTCAGAATTGGGTACCACCGAAGATCTAGATGAGGGAGTGCTTGATCTCACTAGACTCACCTACGATCAATTCACACATAAGATCAGGTAGGAGAAGAGAAGATGTTTGGCACGGGACCCTGCGGCACCCCTCGTAGTCACTCTAGGGAAGGACATAGTCTTGGACACCAGGAATAACCTGGTCATGATTGTCTCAACCGGTACTAATTTTGCAGCAGCTACCGAAGAGAATGTTAGCAGGATGAGCAGAGAAATTTTGTCCTTATAGAATATAATGCAGGCCTTTGAACTCAAGACGGCCCAAGAAGAAAAAGAAAAGAAGGCGCTGCAAGAGGGGGTTAGACAATTTCAAGCCAGGGATACCCCTTCTAACGAAATATCGCTCACTATATAGGAAGAGCTAATCACTTTGGAGGCCTCCATGAAACAGTTCTATGAAGAAATGTTTACGATAAAACAAATTGTGGCACTTCTACTGAAGGCACAGGCTGAAACTGAAAGGAGAAATACACAGCTAAAGGAAGCCTCTACTACGTTGGACAAGATTTTAGAGTGGTCTAAAAGTATCCGCAAGCCCTGGCCACGTTGAATAGGAAGGATTGGATTGCCATCCAAAGTGACAAGGTTCAAATTTAGATCAAGGTACAATCCAAGGAAAAGCTCATCAAGGATCTGGATAAATTAATGTCTGCATATGAACATTTGATCAGCAGCATTGACTCAATGGCTAAGGTACACCACATCCCTTCTCTAGGTGCACTTCTAGAAGAGAAAACATGGTAATAAGTCTCCAAAGATATCCAAACATTTTTATAGCGCATGAGGAAAGCAGCCGCCTCACAAGACCTGCCGACGTTGGGAGAAAACATGGTTGAATTCATTGTGACACCAGTTCGGATATACACTAAACTAGCCTCCTTGTCAAATGATATCACAGTCAAGATTCCAAATGCTCTCGAATGCCTTCACAGGTTGAGAGAAGATACACCTTAGGTCTCCCCAGTAGCTGTAGATTATCAGGCTTGCAAGACCTACCTCAAAGAGCAACAAC
Organism: Pinus albicaulis; assembly: GCA_034641835.2. Taxonomy (NCBI): domain Eukaryota; kingdom Viridiplantae; phylum Streptophyta; class Pinopsida; order Pinales; family Pinaceae; genus Pinus; species Pinus albicaulis. The sequence continues at coordinate 1,156,940,453 of CM076570.1, read as the reverse complement.
AAATATATGTCCCGAGCCTCGCAATCACCCAACTACTTCCATGATCATTTTACATATTGCAACAAATAGAAGGGGTTGCAGGTCGCAGCTGATGAAGGGTCGCAGGTCACAGCCACAACCTAGGTCACAAGTCACAATTTCCCTCAAGTCGCAAAGTAGGCCAACGGTCGGGAAGGAAAAAATTCAACGATACCCAAGAGTCAATTTTGTTTTATAAATACTCCCTTCCAGGAATTGTAAAGGACATTTTTTCGAGCACTCCAAAGGAGCAGCGAATTGTATAACATTGAATGCACTCTTTATGAATGAATACAAGAACTTGATTTGATTCCACCCTTGGATCTGATGGGAGTTAATGTGTTAATATTGTGAATATTTTCCCTTATGCATATGTTATCTTTCTGATTAAATCACCATGTTTCCCGCTTATATCATTTATACATTCAGCTCACTAAATGTTGTTAATGATGTTAAGTTGTTTATATAGAAAATGTTAAGAAACTCTGTTACTAACATTTATCTCATCACTGGAAAACGCTTAAGGAAGTGAAGGGCGCTCTAACCATAAAGAACTCTTTCTTCTGTGGTTCGAACGACTTTTCCTTACAAGCATGACCTTGGTGATGTGGTACTATCAACATTTCCTTGGCCACATGTTTGTTTAATTCATCTTGCTATTCACAGTGTTTTATGTTCGTTAAGGACTCATCAACCATTTTCATTGTAACATCTAGATAATTGTGCGTTCACAGGTTTGCAGGGCTTGTTCAAATCCGAGAAAAGGAGTATTCAGTGGTAGCCGGATGCACACCCCGAACAGGATCCCTATCACAAATGGTTTAGAGTCTAGTTGGGACTTTACACCAGGGAGATCCCTTACTGATGGTTGTACATATTTTCACGTCAACAATTCCTTGATCAGAAAATCATAAGGCATCATTGTATCCTCTTAATTTGGTAGGAAAAGGTTTCCAAAAGGCGATTTTTTATAGTGAATACTATGGGACTCAATTTGAGCCTCTAATACCTCAATATCCTTCCCATGTTTGTCAAAAAAATTATCAAAAAAAATGATCTTAGCTTCAGAGCTACATTTTCATGAATTTAAATAAGCAGACAAAAAATTTGGAAAAGCTTCATCAATCTGATAATCCTCAAACATATCCCAATATTCTTTAAACCATCAAGAGGAATAAGATCTTCGACATACCCGGTCATTATGATCGATTAGGCCACTGGATCTGTCATTAAGCTCTGAATTCTTCTAATAGTGGAGTGACCATGAATGAATTGAACTTTGGGTTGTCTAAAAATGGAGTTGTCGGGTGAATGATTTAGCCTTCTTGTGTTTGATCACTATTGATCATCAACAATGAGATTTGATCCTTCTCATTCTTTCCCTGGGAAGATCTGTCACTTCATTCCTCGGCAAAGACGCCAATATGTTATTAGTCACCCGAATATCTGAAGGCTGAGAAGGAGACCAAAAACGGTAACCACAAACCACTTTGACCTATCATTTAACCCTACTAGGCTAAGAGGGCTCTCTCAATGAGATCACAGCCAAATCGACTATATCATGGATATTTTAGGCTAGATATAGAGATTAGGGTTTGGAGGATTTAGATTTTTTTGCTGGATGAAAATGAACCTTTAAAGCTAGGCTTTGAAAACTCTGGTAGGGTTGCAAGAGAAAAAAATTGTAGGGGAATAAAGAGGCAAGGGAGGAAATCTTGAGTGCTCCTTTAGGCTGAATGGTTATGGTGTAGGATGAAAAGTTAGATTAGGAACAAGCATAGAAATATGAATTAATTCCATAAGAAGAAATTAAACACAACACCATCATCTCATCAAAACAGGGCATGCATGACTCATGAATCATGTTTAAATAACTATAAAGACAATGAGTGAAAGAAATAGATATGTAATGGAAAGAGAAAGTATTCAATGTAGTGAGTTATTGAAGAAAAACATATCCATACAAGCTCACCACATGAATCCCTAAATTTAAGCTACAACATTTCTTAGTATTCACTATATTACTTTGTCAAACTGAAATACACTAGTTCAATGTCAAATATTCCAAATTCTATTACTTCAAATGATGAAGTATTTTACAATTTCCAAACTAAAATATCTTGAAAAAAATATCAAGATTCATTATAAATATCTCTAACTATCTTACACAAATAGAACCAAAATATAGAAGATTCAAAACTAATGAATCTACTTGGAACCATCTTTGTCGATTGTTGGTTACAAAGAAGAGAAATTGGAATTTGATAGCAACTCTTATTAGATGAGGTGGCCTCCAAGTCACTAACTGTCTTTGAGATTTTTCCTTCCAAATTTATGAAAAATAAGGTCCAGTTATCCCTTTAATATCTCAATCAGAGATAGATATGTAAAAAGTGAAAGAGTTTATTGTAGAAGAATATGTTTTTGAGATAAAACTCTCTCAGTTTCCCAAATTGTGCTCCATTTGTTCACAATAGTCTATGCAAAAATATATCTAAAACATGACTTTGCACAGGAAGAAAAACAGGCTGTGAAAATGTGAATGTTTCTCTCATTTTGTAATACCTCTATAAACAATGAGACATTTTTTTGTATTTTGGAATATTAGGAAAATAAACCTCCTCCAGTTTCTCAATACTCATCTCTGATGGTCCATAATCCGCTCTGCATTAAGATGACTAAACAAGACATTTTTGGAAAACATGCCTTCAAAGATTATTTCAAATTTCCCAAACCGTAATGTATGTGTAAAAATGAGAGAGATTTTTGTACATACATATTTTAGCAACAAAAATATATTTAAGGTTTTTAAAATTCGTTTCCCACTGCGCGAAAACAATATTTGAAAATACTAAAAAAAATAGGAAACGTTGGGAAACTATGCCTGTAAAGATTTCCTCAAATCTCTCAAACCATAATAGTTGTTAGAAACCTAAGGGAAGTTTTTGTATATGAGGATATTATCAACAAAAACCTCTTTCAGTCTTTGAAAAATTGTTCTTAGTTATTTTTAAACCATGATTAAAATTACTATGTTGTACAGGGAAACCATAGTTTTAACTGACCATGAAGCGAACATATGACATGGAGGTGGAAGGAGACATGGAGGTGGGAGATAATTGGAGATTTTCAAACCATCATAGTAATAATATTGTATAAAATCTTGAGAGCAACTGCAACCTTAAACACCAATTTTTTTTTCCCATATAGATAATTTTTAACAAAAAATTATTTGTGATAACAAGGAAGATAAAAACATTCCTCGCAACTATCCAAGCTACACATAATTGGTGCATGTAAGAAATAAATGTTGAAATAAGTTTTCAAACTCAAATTATATCCCTTAATAATCCAAGCATTTACAAAACTTAGCCAAGTATGCAAATTTTTCACTAATTCTCATAAATTTCAAGTTCATAGTTAAAACATGATGAATTTATGTGAACATGTCTATAAAAATGCATGAAAAGTTTTGTAAAAGTTTTATTTTTAATGAATCTTATCTGATCTCTATATATTAATATAAATTTGATAATAAAGGCGTTGTATAGAAAAATATACCAATATACCCAAAATCCTTTTAAAAAAAATGAATTCCTTGGAGAGGGTTTTCTGAGTGTGAATTTCCAGGTGTTAGAATACATTCCACAATGTTAAAAAGCATTTCTTAGCATACATTTAATAACCTCTTGTCCTTGATTTCAGTTTTTACCACAAACAGAAAATTCCAAAATTGATATAAGAGTTCCTTCTATCGTGGGTGCGACAATTCAAATGAGAGGTCCCAAAGGAGAAAGGCTCATTTCCAAAAAATTCAAAGAGTGAGTGGCTGCATGGAGAGATACAAGTAATGTTCTGAGTTTAATTTCAGAAATTAGGAGGTAGTTTATGCCATCAGTAATTATGAATATAATGCTACATAATTGAATGTATTTGGATAAAGGATTTTATAAGACCCTAATTTGGTTGCAAGAAAAAAAAAAATCAATGCAGGAACACCATTTGATTCCAAAAAAACACAAGCATAGAAAAAATTAAGATGGATATAAATGTTTACGGGGAGAAGGTATTTGTTCCTAGGAACAATTTAAAAATCAAATATGTTCCCAATGTAATATATAGATATTTGATTCACGTTGTCCTTAGAACAATTATGAATAATCATAAGTAAGATATTTCTGGTGACTTCAAGATGTTGTTTATTAATTGGGTTGAATATAGGGCCATATATGTACTTCATTTGTTTGCTAAAAAATTACATTATTCCCTAACACAAGGTAAAAAGATGAAGATTAAGTTTAGTTTCCTAGGAACACTACAAATAATTATTGATTTATATAGAATTGGTGTTCAAGCAAGACATACTGAAAGATACAATGTGAAATAAAAAATGAAGAAAGCCATTAAGGAAGTACCTAAACATATTCCACATGATGGTGTGAACAATTTTGATGGCGATGTAGTTAACCATTATGATGTTATTGTTTCCAGGGTTATACCATACCTACATGTATTTATGGATGAAATTTAGGAGTAGAAAGGTTATATGGACAATCATATGGAAAGATGAAATTATCATATGGAAATAATGATTCCTCCTAAAATATGGCACTTTAGTATAATGTCCCTGTTGTGGTAGCTGATTCAATGTCTTGAAGTTAAAATATGTAGAGTATTTACAATATGTAAAATCTACCAGTTTAATTTCAGCAAATTCACATTTATCTTAACAATTTCTTAATCAGGGGTCAGTTAACACATATGCGATATTAATGTCAAACAATAAAATTCTAGTTAGGTGTGCATATGAATTTGCTCTGACTAGTTTCCACCCAACCGTAGAGTTCTGTCTCAATAACTCACCTCTGAGAAGAGACCTTAGCTCCTAGTGATAGACATCCTTTGTCTATCCTGGAGCAGCTTATTTAAGCTTTGCTTTCCCTAACTTGTTTCCAATTACTGCATCCAGTAATTTTAGGATGTTTTCTTCCTTTTTTGCCTAGGATTCCGATCTGTTTCTTCCATATAGGTACTTTAAAACTGTCTTTTCCACTTTTCTAGCTTTTTCCACCTCTTCCCAATTACTTTCCTCTTTATTGGGGAATTAGATGTTTATTTCCATATCTAATTTTTTTAGTAACTTGTTTTATTCCTTCCAAGGATTTTCTAGAAGGTGTGGGAAAGTCTCATCACCTTATCCATCCTCATGGATTTGGGTTTTCAGATCTCAATTCTCAATCTAGTCATTGCACACATAATTTTTCATTTTATTTATTTAATAAAATAAATCCACATAATAGTTCTCCATCAGGGTCCACTTGCCCCTTTGGAATTGTTCAATTATCAATTTAAAAACATAGAAACTTGGGGTATTACATCAAGTTATAAGGTGAAATATGTTACCATGTTGTTTCTATTCTAATAAATCCCGGGCAAGGTTCAACTACTGTGTTCAACTTTAACCTCTTGAAGAATTCAACTATTGTGTTCAAATTTAGCCTCTCTTTCTTTGAACCCTACCTTGTTAATATCAATTTTTCTTATAGAATCATATAAAATTTTGATACCTCACTTTAAATCCATCAATTATATGATCCTTTATTTATGGTTCTGTTAGAGTACATTTCTTTCCACACAATTTTAGTGGTAGCACTGTAATCTACATCATGCATTCGAAATATTTCTGTTCTTTAGTCAAAACTGTTCCTTCTAGCTCTGTATGGCAGAACAATCATCCATTATGGATATTTTTGTTACATCATTGTATCAAATAACGAGAAAGCAAATATCTCATCAAAATTTTGTGTTGGACTCTGGGTGAAAATGTGAAGCTCGGTTACACTTTTTGCCCTTTTTTGAGAAAAAAATTTCATTTTTTTCAGTTCTTCAGCTTTCTGCAAACTATAACAATTTTTCTGTTTAGAATTTCATTTTGCGATAAAAATAAAAGTTGTCAGAAATTTTGTTATCTTTCTATTACTTATTTTTTGAAATTTTTTTATGCAGATTTGATATGTCAACTTAGCGTTTCTTTGAGTGTGTGTTTCTTAACAATCAAAGGATTCATAAGAAGTCATGTTATGATGCAATGTTGTATTCATTGAAAATTTTTGTTTTTGAGAAAACAAAATGTGTTACAAAAATCTAGACAGAGTCTACTTTGGCTTCATCATATTTAAAAAGCTAATGGATGCATATCATAATTACTAGAATTTTTTGAACTGGTCCAATACGAAAAACTGCATATTTTGGATATGTTTCGAGACACAAAAAATTCTTAACATATAAGTTATAAACTAAAAATATAAAAGCTACCCATTAGAGACAACGGACCAATGTAATGCCCCATAATTTTTTCAATTTTTTTTACAATGTATTTTGGGAGATAAAAAATTTTTATTTCACTGAATCACAATGACCCTCAGAAATTGTTTGCACCCATTTTATTAGAAAAATAATTAAAATTAGTATACTTTTATGAAATTCCATAAAAGTTATATTTCCTAAAAGTAGATTCAATTCTGAAAATGCTTGTCTTGGTTCTGACAGTTAATTAAAAACCTTTCATGGAGTTTAATCAGTCCAAATTTGCAGAAACATATTCAGAGCCTGGTTTTTGCGTAACTGGTGACACGTTAGTTCGGCCAAACTTTGATTAAAAGTTCGATCGAACTATGTTTTGCACCGATGGCTCGTTAAGTCTAACGACTTAATAGTTCAGCTGAACTTTTAATCAAAATTTCGACCGAAATTTTGTATAATTTTCCGTCGATCGGAAAATTTTGTAGATCCCCTTCTAAAACACATTTCGCAGCAATATAAATTGCCGCGAAATCATTCATAATTTTTGCACATTTCGCAATATTAAATTCAAAATAGAAAAATCTGAATATGATACATGTATGTAGAAAGAACAAAATACTATTACATTCGGTACTTCTATTCTAAAGACTTTTACATTAAAAATTAATTGGTTGAGAATATCATATATATATATATATCTGCAGAAATACATCAATATATATATATATATATATATATATATATATATATATATATATATATACTATAGCAAGTAATAATAGTAGAAATTTCTTATGGAAATCTTATGGATACAAGTAAATGAATGTAATATGACGTTATGAATACAAAAAGAGTAATATCACCAACAAAAAACTTTATAATAAAACAATATTCCATTATAATAATCTCTTGAAGGAGACAAGGCTGTGGAAGCCTAAATGTAATATTTAAATAGATATTACGAAAAAGATATATATATATATATATATATATATATATATATATATATGCAGGAGATACATATATATATGTTCTACACAAATTAAACCAGAATGCTCGTTGAATACAAGTATACCATAATAGAAACCATCATAATAGGAGTTGAACAGTGGAACATTATATAAAAATTTAATACAGTACTAACTGGGGCTATAAGCCCAGAAATGCTTAAATGTATCTAGAAAATCAAAATAAAACTTAGCACAATAATGTAGCAGAGTTATAATTATTTTAAAATAATATTCCACAGTTTTGGACAAATCTGGAGAGATTACCAGTGTAGAAGAGACATCCCAGAATAACATACGAACTTGTGTAGGAAAAGAATTACGATTGATAAGTTAACGCAGTGGTCTGGTAGATCAATTAATTCTTAATACAAGCAGAGGAATGCATGGATTTACCTGCACATTTCAAACCAACATAATTGAAACATTGAAGAAAAACTAAAATTTTCAACTTGAGACACCTTAAATAGTTCTGCTCCACTGTTATCATACCTGTATTGATAAAAATAGAACTAGGGATTAGAAGTGTGTATATCAGAAAAAAAAACGTAGTTTCCATTCTTATAACGAAACCCTCACAACTGAAAATCGAAATTGCAGTGAAAGAAGGAAACCCGAAAAGAAACGACAGTGAATACCTTGTATGCTGCTAGCGTAATCTAAATGGAGGACTAATCTCCACGATGAACATAGTCACAGAGATGACATCCTGCTATTAGCTATAGTCTTATATCCAAACACCTATACGAGTTTATAGGATTTCAAATATGCATGAAAGTAACTTTGCCATTATCTAACGTTCCTAACTAAAAAAGAAGAAGGGTTTCCATAGTATAAACAGTAAGGAAACCAGAATCCTGAAATGAAATAAATAAAGCGAGGTTACCTCATAAATTTTTGAGGGAGAACTCTCCACCCAGCGTGACTAGAGTTTGTAAAAATCTGAAACAGAGCTATTCCAACCAGGGAGGTTAAAATGGAACAGTAGCAGCTCGGTTTGATTTGTAATTGGAGAGGAACCAAAAATAAGCCAAAACGTCACTAAACCCAATAAACTCATAGAGGGAGATAGGAAATTAATTGACACAGTGAGCTAATTGTAAAGATGACAGCACTGTTAAAAACACAATATGACTTCTTCCATGGAAACCAAAGTCCTTTATGGCATTTTAGACAAAACTCCAGAGCAGAGAAAATTTACAAAGCAGAGGGCATTAGTGAATATTACCATCCTTTGAAGTTCATGATGGGAAATGGAAAAAAAGCGTTGCAATAACTCGACATATCTCGGTGGTAGTTCTACTCACAACCGACATGAAAACTAGTGGTGGCTCTCGCTCGAAGATGGAAAGAATGGAAATCACTGTGTATTTCATCTTTTAAATAGAAATACACATTAAACCCTAATTAATCTCAACCATACAAGTGTTAATAGATTATGAACATCACTCGGATCAAGACTTCGAACTGGTGAACCCAAAACCCATCACGTGATGAAGTACTAGAGGCGTTATGTCTATGGTAGTCAAATTAATACAATAGATGTCGAGAAGTACAACCAAATATCCATAGGGTCCTCACTTGGTTCAAGAACTTGATTCGTGAACTGGCACCATAAATATCGTCCCAAAAGCATAGATAGAGTTAGGTATAAACTTAGTTAATGTATGTTAGAAAATGGGTCGAATTAATTTACGCAACATCATTGTGTACTTAGACCAATAAAATCAATGAAATGTTAAATTCAATTTAACATTGGGAATTCTCAAGTCCGAGGGCGAATTAATGAAGTGCCATCCAGTGATAGGACCAAAATTCAATCATACGTACCACCTTACATTATGCAGAAGGAATGATATCGACCTAATGGGTATAACTCAGAACTAATTATTGTTGATGAATTTCAAACAAGCCTAAGGTATTCAACTTCAAAACCATAATAATAGGTTAAAGGGAATACAATAAATATGAAAAAGAGTTAAAGTAAAGTAGGAGAGATACTATGTCATATATAGTATATGTATATAGGGTGATTAAAAAGGGTATTAAGGAGACCCCTTATTGATATATAAATTCGATGGCATGGATTAACAAATGAGAAAGGATGTAAGTAATTCTAAATAATATATATATATATATATATATATATATATTAGGTCAGGAGACCTCATATAAATATATATATACATTATCAAAGGTATTGTAAAGAATAATGAGGAGATAAATGAAATATATTATTTCATAACAGAGGTGTTAAGAACCTTGCAAAGGTAAATTCGTCACAGTTGCTTCGATAGCCTTAAGACAAAGAATAAGATTTCACTAAATACACCAATGTGTCTTGAGAGGAATAATTAAGTAGGAGATGAGAATCTTGACTGTTAATGAATAATGAAAAACGTATCAATGACATAAAGAAAGATGTAATTCATATGTCATCAAGATGTGACTAAAAAATAAAATAAAATTTTGTGAACTGAGAGATATTACACTTTATTATGGTGGGTTGGTGCTCAAACTATCGATATTCTAGAGCAACATTAATCCTAAGTAGACTTATTGCCACCTTTTCTAAAGTAGATTCCTCTTGGACATTTGTTTCTTGTTTTTTATTTCCATAGTAAGGACATTATTGAAGGTAATGTGCTCCCCCACAACCCCAACATTGTATTGGGGGTTTCTGGGCCTTGTTAAAATCCATTTTACTTGATAACTCCAATTGTTTTCACCCACTCTCAGATTGAGTTATGTGCCGAATTTTACTAGTAAATTTACCTTGCTTCCCTTTGTTCAAATCCACACCACAATTCCATGTACACCTTTATTACTTGGAGGGTATTTCTAACCTTTATTATTTGACTAAGACTTATTATTCCCCCCCTTTTGTTTTTGTTTTTGCTGGTAATAGATTCATGCCTTACAAATAATATTAGGGTTATCGAAATCCAAGCTCTCTTTCATGGTTGATGGCAGACTACTTATAAAACATTTTGTTTTAGTCGTATCCTCTCGTATATAAGGTACCATGCCTCTACTCCTTCTTTAGTCTTATCATCAAATTTTGGGGCTTTCATTTTCTTAAATTCCCTTGGAGATCCATCCTCAATATTTTTAGTATTTTTTGACCTTTCTACTGGAAATTTTTTTTCGACTCCTCTTCCTTAGTCTCTTTACCACCCAAAAATTTACGTGAAACCCCTCTCTCAAGAGAAAAATCCTCTCTTTTCCTATATTATTATGATTTATTTTAATGGTCAGGATTTGGGACTCATGTCTTTTGATTCTTCCTATGAGTCAAGGTTTTAAGTATCCTTTCTTTATCCTGTAGCAATCGTTCATTTCTATCCCTTGGGTTGGCCATTTTTTTATCTCAGTTGTTGCACTGTTTTAAACATCATTACATATGTGAACCACGATTCTTCACCTAAATGCACCCACTTTCCTAGATTAGGTCCAGAAAATGGTATAGAGGTCTTGGTCCTTCGACAATGAAAAATTACAAGCTCCTCTTTCTTACATTATATGAAACCTAGAACATAATTGTGTTACCTTTAAAATCGCCTTTAAACACACCACAGTGTTGGAATCATAGTTCTGATACTAAATATAACATGCCTCCATAAATATATGAAGTTTTTTTTAATTAATGTTACTACACTCAACCTTCACAATTCAAGATTACATTTACTTTTCTAAATTATATTCCACCAAAGGTTAATTTTTTCTTTCCCTTTAGTTCTATAATCTCTTGATTAAAATTTATTAACAAAAAGTATATTAAATTACACGAGCTTATGATAATTATGCCATATACTCCCTTGTAATATATATAAAAAATGGTTTGGTATTCATGCGAATGTTAGGGACTCGAGCTCTTTTAATGTTCATATCCAAACTTTGAAGTATCAATTTCATCTTTCAATTAAGGTTGTGACTTTATTTTGGTTTATCATAAGCTTTCTTTTTTTCTTATGGCAATGCAATGTTTAGCACAACACCTTGATGTTTTTAATTAACATGGGGTTTTTCTGACCCTATAGAGGTGCTATCTTGCACCTTTCTTTTCTCTTCAAGCAGCATTAGGCCTTGCTTTGATAGATGAGGCATCGAAAATATGATTAATTGAGATTTAGGGTTTTTGAATCGACAATGTGGAGGTGAGTGGGCCATTATTGAAAATACCCTGCCCTTACCCCACTACTAGCATTCAATTTTCAATATCCCTCTCACCACCAATGAGCTCTACAACTCTCTCTCTTTTCGGCCCTGGAGTTTCTTTATCGATTCTTGGTCACTTAGGCTCTAGACCTCTACACCATGTACAAATATATTGGCGTTCAAGGCATTTATCTCATCATCAAGGGTTTGCATCGTTATATATTCTTGTTATCATTTAGCTACCAATTAATTTTGTGTTTCAGGTTTACTCACAGTTTTCATTTTATTGAAGGTTACAAGTTACCACAATCGAGTGTGTTCAAACGCTCCTCATGCTTCTCATCTCCTTCTAGGTCTCGACACTGATGTTTTTAGAGTCATATTCAACCCATAAGTGTTCCTTAGCCGCTTATGCAATATTTTAGTGTTTTATTTGTTGACATCCTATCTTTTATCATTTCTAACATAAGGAACTCATTAATGTTATACTTTTATTTTTTGTTCACGGGGTATTGGAGCCATGGTGTTTGAAACCATATCGACAGGAAATACCCTAAATATTAAGTTTCAACTTCATTAGACTTTTCTTGGGAAATTTACACTAATAAACCATGTAGGGATTGTTTCTTTGTAGGTATGTACTCAAGCCCTATGGTAGTCGTATGGATTTTAAATTGTTAACATGGGTCTCTCATTACTCTAGAGTTTTTTATTATTCCTTCACTGTAATTTTAGATTTTGGCCCCGTAAACCCTATTTGGGCAACAAGTCTTATGGCCTAAGTTTAAGAACCTTTACCCAAAATTTTCCTTGAAGTTTGTACTGATAGCCTAGGGTTAATAGACCTACCCGAAATTTAGTATTAATTTATTTTTGTTTAAAGAACGTGATGGATTTTCATAACCTTCATTCTATAAACTCAACTATTTGGTTGAGGCTGATTATAACAATGTGAATCTGTATTATGAATCCTCTAGTTAAGACTTTGAGTCGGTCTTAAATTGTGTAACTAACCTAACCAAAGAACAATATACAATCTTATATTTTTTATTTCGTACCATGAAATTTGCAGAGCATAAATACTTAGCATAACCATAGAACATGAAAACAAGGTAAATCGAAAAAACATAAATACATGTTGAATATTTATTCACTTATGACCATAAATAACTTCACGTGCGACAAAACCTAGTAGACAGAAAAATGTTCCATCTGACAAATGAGAACTGGTACATCTATGAGAATTTCCCTGAGCCAATTTCAAACTTAGAGTAGCTTTTAAACAAAGAACTCTCTAGGTCCAATATGATTTCTCCTCACAACATCCTACCCTCATCAATACCAATTTCACACATAGAGTAGCTTTTAAACAAAGACCTCTCTAGGTCCAATATGATTTCTTGTCGCAACGTCCTACCCTCCTCAATACAACGTCTTTTTCTTGAGGAAATTAGCACCATGGTTACTCAATTACTTGGGCCTACATCCACCACGCTCCAAGTTCATAGGGTTCCCTCACTCTTTTCCCCTCTCACCCTCTTGGCAAACCTTGACCAAAACTAAGATAGTTTATGTCTGGAGGAAATAATTTGGGAAGACAACTACCTGTTCCGAGTTTCCCTTCTTGCTTCTTGGGCCTTCCCTAAGTATCTCCTTAAATATTTGAATATGAACATTTTTTGTGAACATCTTTCTCCCACTATAGTTTACATAGTTAGCATAGTGCAACATTTTATTAATATATAAAATTAGAAAAGAAAGAAAACATTTACTTACATCACATAGTCATCTGTGGCCTCCAATATTTCAGTGTGTTAGTAAAATTAAATTCACAAGAGAGTAAATGAAATATTTACAAGTCACTCGAAGATGTTACATATATATTTTTTACTAGTTTCCATATTAAAAACCATAATTTTATACCAACTTTAATAAAAATATAGTAATTCAAAAAATTATTATTGTTATTATTGTTATTATTTCATTGTGGAGTTTGATGTAATTGATATAAAATATTTAAAATATGTTAATAATAAAATTATTTCTCTCTTTATATATAAATAAACATACATATAAATATAGAAATGTATACATTTTGTAAAATATTAATAAAAAATATATATATAGTTTTGTTTAAAATATTAATCATATATATTAAAATTTCAGTATAGGTAATGTAAATCTAAATACAATATTTCAATATCAACCTTATATATTAAAATATATTTTTTTTATAATTAAAATATTTTATTTTTGTGTTACTCAATCCATTTTTAAAAAGTTAATATATATATAGTTATAAAATATTTGTTTGGGTTAAATTTAACAAAGATTCTCCCTTGCCAATTTTAATCGAGAACCGATTTATTTCACAAAATTAAGATACCATTATCATATTATATTAATTTCGTTTTGTTTCTTAATATAAAACTCTTTCTCCAATTTGATGGATAAAGTTATGGTATTGTTATTATTATTTAATAATTGTATTTTAAAATATTGTTATTTTTGTCTACTAATTGTGCTTTAAGATATTATTATTATTATCTAGTTATTGTGTTTGATAGTTTCTTGTGGTTTAAAAAAATAAGGACCATATCCATTTTAAATTACATCAACGCGAATTTGGTGTAGTGGGTGTGGTTTAACAAATGTGAGGACAATATTTAATTTAAATTATGTAAACTATTAATATTTAACGATGAAATATAATGTTTAGTCATGATATTTGATTTGTTGTGTATTAATTTTTAATATTTAATGATAATATTTGATTTGATTTTTAATATTTAATGATAATATTTTATTTGACTTACACTAAAATTGTTAACATATTAATATTATCAACTTTTAATTTCTTTAAGTAACCAAACTACACCAATAATTAAGAATAAAAATTCACATTTAACTTAGGTTGTATTCATACTTAATATCTAAGGTTCAAGTATTACACCTAGGTCAAATTTGAGAAATAATTTCTTTATTTCATGATTTTATTAGAACATACTCGTTGATAAAATGCCTTCTTGTTAAGGTAATTATGTTAGTATATGAGGTTGTGGGAGATCCCAGGGCAGCTACCACACTAATAGAGATCAGCAGAAGCATTCAGGAAATGAACATGCTTCAACGCCACACTTAACTTAGGTTGTATTCACACTTAATATCTAAGGTTCAAGTATAACACCTAGGTCAAACTGGAGAGAGAATTTCTCTGTTTCACTATTTTATTAGAACGTACTGGTTGATAAAATGCCTTCTTGTTAAGGCAATTATGTGAGTATAGAAAGTTGGGGGAGATCCCAGGGCAGCTACCACACTAGCAGAGATCAGGAGAAGCATTCAGGAAATGAACATGCTTCAGCACCACATGTGTGTCTAGGAAGAATTGAATAGGAAATCTAATCCATGCACGAGGTCGATATGCCCGGTTCGAGTTTCAAAGATCCTGCGGATGATGATTAGCCAATCTAAGTTTTTTTGTTATGACAACTGATAGCTTTTTGTTTGTGATTATGTAAATGGTAGTAAGTTCAAATACCGATAAAAGTTAGTTAAGGACTATTCCAAGTAGACTCAGGAAGTATATGTTTTGGATGGGGTTCAATGCAAATGCACTGAAAGGGTTTGTCCTACGGGATTGAGGCCTAATTTTTATAATTACTAAACCTATTTTTTTCATATAAATAAAAAATAGAAAGGACCTACTAAGCTTACAAAAAAAAGATCCAAGGATCACATTCCATCTCAATTACATCAATACTTGACACACTTTCATTTTAAATATATCTTTCCAAGTAACGTTGTATATAACCAAATTCTTAAAAATAAAGCCACAATTTATTTTAAATAATACTTGACTATTATTTTTTTGCATAATTTAACAAAGCTACAATTTGAAAAATAATAGACATTTGGTAGGATTTTGAGAAAATTTAATAAAACCTTTTGGTAATCCTCATTACATTTGTCAAGTTTCATACTCAAAGATTCTTGATAGTGCTGAATCAGAATTCTTAATAGCGTTTAATTCAAAACCTTTCACATTCTCAATATTGAATTAAAAAAAATAAAAATCACTAAATTCTAGTGAGAATTTGACCATCAAAGAAATATGTAGCCTAGGTAAGCAAAGCCGTTATTTTTTCATTATTATACATAAATTCAAATATAACAAATCCTTAAAATAATATCAAATTTAACAAATTTATTTTTAAATATAACCTCCGTGAGTCGTAAATGCTTGAAGGATTATCTAATATCGAATTTAAGCAGCAACCATTTGCTAATGTGGAAATGCTCGGAAATAACACAAAATCTAAATTATTGGATTGTACCAACAATTTTTATAATTGAATGATAATTACAATGTAGTGCACGGAACCAATGACTTTTACAAATCCAACAACTAAAAAATGTACCAGATCTGACAAAGTTATTGTTGGAAGCTATTGTTGGAGAGACATAGATAGTTCACCAAAGCGTCGACGAAGCCTACTTCTAATTGGTGTTAGAACAAAACACGTAACTATCTATCGTCCGTTCGAACCACCAACCATGCTTTCATCAAAAAATCGTGCAAAACGGTACCCAGCCTAATAAATTCGAAAAGAAATAAAAATTACATGTGCCAAAGCATCGCAGCAAACGACATAGGGAGGTCGAAACTCGAGATAGTGTGCCATATGAGACTTTGCCCTAATTAGAACCACCTTAAATCTAAGCAAAGCTTATTTTCCAGTCTATCCTAGTTAAAAAGCAACTATATCATTTTGAAATAGACTTGGTCTCAAATCTTGGTCTCAAATCTTCACTTTGGCAGAACGGTACCAGCCTAATAAATTCGAAAAGAAATAAAACTGCATGTGCAACAACTGCCAAAGCATACCTGTAAACGCCGCAGCAAAGGAAATAGGCAGGTCGAGACTCAAACAGCGTCATGTCCATCAAAACTTGAGGAGCGAACCAGAACCACGAAAACAGTTACCTACTTTCCGGTATTTTCGCTCTGTGATGATTTTCATTGTCCACATGCAAAAAGCTTATCAACTCATTCTCCACATGCAAAAAGCTAATCAACCTATTCCCCGCATTTTATTTAAAATTTCTGGTAGTGTACATTTAGGAATATTTCCAAAACCTACCATACTGCACCGAAGAGGACATCACATTGCTAGCACCGAAGAGGACATCACATTGCTAGCATCTTCAGGTAAAAATGATGAGCTGTAAGGTTGCACCGGCCTTAATATTGACGGGGAGACATTAACAAGGCAGAGCCCCACATCCGTGATCGAGTGGGTCATAGTCTATACAACGTTTAGGTTGCACATAGAGTTTCCTGATATGATACACCGTTAACATGGAGAGCAGCATGGCAGATGAACGATCCAGAAAGAGCAGCAGAAAAAAATAGCTGAGTTTCGAAGTACCTCTTTATTACCGATCTTTTTTGCAAATACATAGATATTAAATGAAAAAATATGTCTTTCCGTTTAAAATGTCTTTTATATATATATAAAAGAAAGCACTACATATTTTATTTTTTATTTTTCTTTGTTTGCGTTTAATTGGTTTTTTATATAAAATTTGTTTTATACAGAAAACATTTTGTTTTTCAAAAGAAAATAAAACTTTTATAAATTATAAATTAATAAATTATTTTAGATATTATTTTTAATTTTTAATATTAACCTAGTTTTTCATATCACATAAATCAATGTAATATGTTGAAGTCACAAGTGCAATTAGAAGTAATAGTTAGTACCATCGGAGTAAATTCATTTTAATGTTAGATTTATCACAAAGTAAATTTCTTGAAATAAATATAAATATTTTCTAGATAATTTTGTTTGAATATTTATCTCTTTTACTTTTTGATAAATCTAAAGTTATATATATATATATATATATATATATATATATATATATATATATATATATATATATATATATATTCTTTATTTCTTTATTTAAAATGACATGTTTAACATTGAAGTATTTTATTTATAGTTTACACTAATCACATTATTTTTATTTTTTTATTAATATGTTTAAATACACATCAATTTTATATGGGGAAGTTTCACTTTATATAGAATATGGAAAAAATTACACTTCACACTATTTACATTATTTTTATTTTTATTAATACATTTAAATACACATAATTTTATATGGGGATTTTTGCTTGTAAATATGATATTTAAATATTTATTTATGATCCATATTGAAACTTTTTATTATTATTATTTTTAGATGTTACTTATGAATGATTAATTATGGATTCTGTTTGAAAGTGAAATATATTAATAATATATTAATAATATGTTTTATAATTATTTTTATTAAAAGTAACCAAACATGCATATTTATTTTTGTTGTTAATTATATAGATATTGGTTTCTATTTAATGAATATTTTTTTTTTTTGAAACTAACTCATATATGTGTGACAGTTGCATTTACTTAGTTGATTAACTAGTTAAGTGACTTCTATTATTTGGTAATGAAAAGACTGATACAATTAATATTATTAATTATAATAATAAAGTTGTTATGGAAAATCACTAGATAAAATTAAAAGCTAATGGTAAATGTTTCTAAGAACTGAAAAGAGGTTGGGGACAATTGAAAACAGTTACATGTTCCTCTGGAGATAAAGGACTGATCCCAGTGAGGAGTGGGGGTTGTGTTGATGAGTTAAGTAAAGAGATAAGATTTCTTGAGTTGGTAGAGACTAGTGGAAAAACACTCTGAAATTTTTTGAAGATTTTTGGCACTGACTGGACTAAGTGTCATGAGGTCACAGTAGAAAGAAATCCACTATTAACCCGTACCATTCAGTTTGGAGCACAGGAGCAAGGAGGATGTAATCATCTCTCTTGATGGTGGGAGGACCACAGCTAAAAACTCAAATACAGATAAGTACATACGCAATTACAATATTTTTGTAGATTCAGGAAATCCTGTCTAAAGTTATTTGCAGGTTTTGGCCAGTGAGAAACTTAATTATTTTTAATACTGTAGTTACCATAAGAATGGCTAATTTTCTAAAAATCATTCAGTAATTATTTTTAATCACTGTAGTTACTATAAGAATGTCTATTTTTTTGAAAATCATTCATTGGTGACTGTGAGTTAGAAAGAAAACTGCAAGGAACCAAATTTAAATCTGGAATACCAAATTTAAGCATACTTCTATTACTGGTAAATAGAGATGTTAAGTCACTTAACTATTAACTACTTAAGTGACTTTTATTATTTGTTAATGAAAATATTGAGACAATTAATATTATTAATTATAATAATAAAGTTGTTATGGAAAATAACTGGATAAAAGTAAAAGTTGATGGTAAATGTTTTCTAAAAAATGAAAAGAGGTTGGGGACAATTGGAAACAGTTACCTTCTCCTTTGGGGATAAAGGACTGATCCTAGTGAGGATTAGGGGTTCCGTTGATGAGTTAATGAAAGAGTGAAGATTTCTTGAGCTGGTAGAGACGAGTGGAAAAACAATCAGAAATTTTCTGAGGCTTTCTGGCATTGACTAGACAAGGTGTCTTGAGGTCATGGTAGAAAGAAACCCACTATTAACTCGTACTGTTCAGTTTGGAGCATGGGGGCAAGGAGGATGTAACCGTCTCTCTTGATGGTGGGAGAACCATAACTAAAAACTCAAATACAGATAAGTACATATGCAATTACAATATTTTTGTAGATTTAGGGAAATCCTATCTAAACTTATTTGCAGGTTTTGGCTAGTGAGAAACTTAATGAAGATTGATACGTTTGTTCTGTAAATAAATAAATGAGGTTTTGCAAATAATTTTGTTTAATTAATAGAAGTTTTGGATATCACCAAGTTGGTTGTGCCTATCTAAGTTTTTATTCTGTAATTATTTTTAGTTATTGTAGTTACTATAGGAATGGCTATTTTTCTCAAAATCATTCATTAGCGACTGTGAGTTAGAAAGAAAACTGTAAGGAACCAAATTTAAATCTGGAATACTAGATTTAAGCATCTATTACTGATAAACAGAGATGTTTTCCAAGAAAAAAAATTAGAAAAAAAAAAAGAATAATTGGAAAAAGATAGTACTACAACTCGTGCCAGACGTAGAGGCTGCAAAGATCCTCGATCTTTACATATTACAGTAACTGTACTATATATATAAATATAACAGTATGGAACTATAAGTTAGAACATGCATTCTATCATGTAAAAGAATCTTCAAATCAAATTAAAAACTAAAACGAGTAGGCTTTCAATTGAGGGTTCGAGTGAAACCTCAACCTAAAGCTAGTTACATTTCAGGTTTTTATACTATAAGCCGACAAAGATTTAGGGTGGTCTAGACACTGCCTAAGATGATTCTCTTCATAAGTAAATTGAATAGAAGAAGTTGAAAATAACAGTACAAAAACTCGTTGGAATTTAATTCAATCGCAACATAAAATAAATGGGACAAAACCGATTGCCGCATATTTTAGCATGCATGGCCGAAAGTCAAAACAATAAATTTGCGTGGGTTATTGAGCCCGATTCAACTGACGTGATGACAAACGCACGTAAACTCACCGTCTATCTGCATTCAATACGCAGATAAAGATCAGAAGATATTTTGTATTTTTTATATTATAAGTCAAAAATGTTTTTTACTTATAAATTCTCTGAACAAAGCAGCTTCATTTTAAGGTTGGGGCTGTCAGAAGAGAGTTTGAGAAAGGGAAATCGAATAGTTGCGTAGGAGAAGACAATGCAGAAAAAGCGTAAAATGTAGGTCGTCGTGTATGCGAGCAAAGATGCATTCTACAAAGTTGTTTCCTGAAGAATCGTGTTTGTGTTTCAAAGAATCAAACATCACAGTCAAACATCGCAGCCAAAGAATCGAATCTGTGGTTAAAAACACAGAGTTTGTAAAAAATGAGTATGGAGTTTTTGATTATTCTAGAACTGTAGTTCTGAAGAAGTTTGTAATTTTTATTGTCATTTTTATGGTTAATAGAAACAGAGCTTTTCTCCATATCCTCTTTGTCCAAATTTCTCATTTCTTTGTGTTGAGTTGAGGAACTTTGCTTCCTCTGTTTTGTTCGAAATTAACAGAAATTTCCATCATGGTATCGGAGCTGGTCTAGGCACTCAGTGAGTCAAAAAAAGGGTTTGTTTTTCCACTGCAGGAGCTGTAAGAAGCTTACTGAGCAGATTTTCTGCAGCAGAGAAAGTTCTTGCTTGTTTTAATTATACAGTCAATATCTTTTCTTGATTTTTACAGTTAAGATGGCAGATGCTGGAACTGGTTTGACAAATTCCCAACTGCCACAGTTTAATGGGAAAAATCACAGTTATTGGTCCATAACAATGAAAGCATTGTTTGCTTCTCAAGGAATATGGGAGCTGGTTGAAATTGGTTATGCTGAACCTGCAGATGCAGCATCATTGGTTGCTTTGACAGTAGCACAAAGAGACCAGTTGAAGGATGACAGGAAGAAGGATGCCAAAGCTCTCTTTTTTCTCTTCCAATCAGTGCATGAAAGTGTTTTTCCACGGATTGCAGCAGCAACAAAATCCAAGGAAGCATGGGATATTCTCAAAACTGCTTATCAAGGCATGGAGAAGGTGAAGACTGCAAAGTTGCAGATGTTGAGGAGAGACTTTGAAACACTCAGCATGAAGGAATCTGATACAATAGATTCTTTCTTCACTCAGGTTATTGGGTTGATAACCCAGATTAGATCTCATGGTGAAATTCTTGAAGAAAGAAGGATTGTTGAGAAGATCTTGAGAAGTTTACCCTCAAGGTTTGAAGTTGTTGTGGTAGCAATAGAAGAAACAAAGGATCTCTCACAGTTCACAGTAGATGAACTGAGTGCTTCTCTTATGTCTCATGAACATAGACTGAGCAGAGGAACAAATTCCTCTTTTGAGCAAGCATTCAAGACTCAGATGTCTTTCGGCCAAGGAAAAGGTCGAGGCAGAGAAAATAACAGAGGTCGTGGAAGAAGCCAAAACAAAGGCAGAAATAATCCTGCAAGCACAAGCGGAAGGAGCTGCAATCAGAACCAAGATGAAGGTTCAAGCAAACAACAAGCTCATGGACAAAGGTATGACAAATCCCAAGTCCAATGTCATTATTGTAAGAAATATGGCCATTATGCCAATGAATGTAGGAAAAAGAAAAATGACATGAATAATAGGCAAAATGCTAATTTTGCAAATGAAGAAGATAAGAATCCAAAGATTATGTTGTTAACATGTAACGTTGCACAAGACAAACAAGAAGATTTTTGGTCCTTAGACTCAGGTTGTAGTAATCACATGACTGGAAATATTGCAATGTTTGCCAATCTGGATGAAAATGTGAAATCTGAGGTAACAACAGGAACTGATAGTAAGATATCTTTCAAGGGTAAGGGCAGAGTCAGTA
The DNA here is from genome assembly GCA_034641835.2 of Pinus albicaulis. Lineage (NCBI taxonomy): Eukaryota > Viridiplantae > Streptophyta > Pinopsida > Pinales > Pinaceae > Pinus > Pinus albicaulis. The sequence continues at coordinate 1,156,918,542 of CM076570.1, read as the reverse complement.
TCCGAGCAAGAAATGGAGAACAGATGATTGTGCCAGAGGTATACTATGTACCTGGTCTGAAATGTAATCTTTTGAGCATTGGACAGCTCATTGACAAAGGTTACAATGTGTTCTTCAAAGATGATGTGTGTACAATCAGAGACATACCTCCAAGTAAGAAGATCATTGCACAGGTGCAGATGACCAGCAATAGAATGTTTCCTCTCAAACTCAGGGCAGATTTGAAGGAAGGTAGAACTATTGCAGTTGTAACACAAGAAGTCTTTCAAGAACAAGTGAAAGATGAGAATTGGTTGTGGCATTTGAAATTTGGACATCTCCATTTCGGAGGCTTGAATCTGTTACACAGAAAGGGAATGGTAAAAGGATTTCCATTGATCGAGAAATCGGACAGCCTTTGTGAAGGCTGCATCTTGGGCAAACAACACAAAGAAAGCTTTCCAGCAGAAAAGAGTATAAGGGCAAAAGCACCCTTGGAAATTGTTCACTCTGATGTGTGTGGACCGATGCAAATACCATCATTTGCCGGAAATAAATATGTTTTAACTTTCATTGATGATTACACCAGAAAGACATGGGTGTATGTGCTGAAACAGAAGAGTGAAGTGTTTGAGAAATTCCGCCACTTCAAAACTCTTGTTGAAAAGCAGTGTGGGCATTACATCAAAGTGCTTAGAACAGATAGAGGTGGAGAGTACATCTCCAAAGACTTTCTGCGTTTTTGCAGAGAGAATGGCATACAAAAGAAGTTCACCGCGAGGTATACACCTCAGCAAAACGGTGTTGCCGAAAGGAAGAATAGGACCATTCTGGACATGGTCAGGAGTATGCTGAAGGCAAAACACTTGCCGCATGAGTATTGGGCAGAAGCTGTCACTTGCGTAGTTTACATCTTGAATAGATGCCCAACTAAAGCTGTCATGAACAAAATACCAGAAGAAGCATGGAGTGGTCAAAAGCAAATTGTCACTCACATGAGAGTATTCGGCTGTGTAGCATATGCACATGTACCGGATCAGCTAAGGAAGAAGCTTGACAGTAAGGGGGAGAAGTGTGTCTTTATTGGCTATTGTGATGAGTCAAAAGCATACAAACTCTATAATCCATTGACCAAGAAGTTGATAGTAAGCAGAGATGTGTAGTTCATTGAAGATGAAGCTTGGGATGGAAGCTTAGAGAAGACAGTGAATGTGAAGAAAATTGTGTCTCACGAAGAAGAAGAGGAAGGGATAGCAGCAAATAACCCTTCTTTGGTGGGTCCTCCTCCACCACAGCAAGTACAACAAACCACACCACAAGTTGGAATTCGAACAGCCTTGAGAAGTCAAGGAAGTGCTTCTCCAAGCACACCGCAGGGATCAGAAATACCCTCAAGTTCGGATGGAACTCCAAGCACACCAAGAAGACCAAGATTCAGAAATCTGAATGAGATTTATGAACAAGGAGAGGTAAGTAACAATACCGGTCTGAATTCATTATTCGCTTTATATTGTCATGTTGATGACCCAGTTCATTTTGAAGATGCTGTAAATGAAGATAAATGGATTGAAGCAATGAATGAAGAAATTGGTGCAATTAAGAAGAGTAAAACATGGGAGTTAGTGGACCTCCCTAAAGGCAAAGATGCCATTTGAGTTAAGTGGGTCTATAAGACCAAAAGCAATGCTGAAGGCAAGATTGACAGGCATAAAGCAAGACTTGTTGTGAAAGGCTACAAGCAGCAACAAGGCAAAGACTATGATGAAACCTTTGCACCAGTAGCAAGGATGGAAATAGTCAGAACAGTGTTGTCTATTGCGGCGCAACACAAATGGAAGATTTATCAGATGGATGTTAAATCTGCATTCCTGAATGGAGTGTTGAAAGAAGAGGTTTATGTTGAACAACCTCCAGGCTATGAAGTTGAAGGCCAAGAGCATAAAGTCTGCAAACTGAAGAAGGCTCTTTATGGGCTGAAGCAAGCTCCAAGAGCATGGTACAGCAGAATAGATGCTTATCTGATTGAGAATGGGTTAGAAGTGTGATGGTGAACCCACACTCTACATAAAGGAGAATGACGGTTACAACGACGGTGATTGGGCTGGAAGTGTTGATGATAGGAAAAGCACATCGGGATATGTGTTTCATATGGGATCGGGAGCCATCTCATGGGCTTCCAAGAAGCAACCAATTGTGGCTTTGTCAACAGCAGAGGCAGAGTATGTGGCAGCAACAGCAGCAGCATGCCAAGCAGTGTGGCTGAGAAGAGTTCTCAGAGATTTGTGTCATGAACAAGAAAAGGGCACAACCATTTACTGTGACAATAGCTCGGCAATAGCATTGTCTAAAAATTCTGTTTTTCATAAGAGGACAAAGCACATAGACACCAAATTTCACTTCATACGTGAATTGGTTAACAATGGTGAGATTGTTTTGCAGCACTGCAGAACAGAGGATCAGCTAGCTGACATCTTGAAAAAACCATTGGCAAAGAAAAGTTTTGATCATTTCAGAGAATGCCTGGGTATGGTGAAAAACCCAGCAGTTGAAATTAAGGGGGAGTGTTGGAATTTAATTCCAACTGCAACATAAACAGCTGGAAACAAAATCTGATTGCCGCAGATATTTTAGCAAGACGGTCTTCAGATCAAAACAATAAATTTGTAGAAGTTATTGAACTTTTGCATTCGGCGATTTTATTTACAAAACCCGGCACGTAAACTCCCGCCTATACGCATTCAATACGCGGATAAAGATCAGAAGATATTTTGTATTTTTTTTATATTATAAGTCAAATATGTTTTGCTTAAAAATATGATGAACGACGGTTGGAAATGACCTTAGAAGAAATAGAAGAGAGTTTGAGAAATCGAAAGAGAAGGCGGGGAGAAGACGAACGAGAGAAAAAGCCGGAAAACGAGTCGTGTGTTTTTGGAGACACGACGAGCGACAAAGGTTGTTTCGGCAAGTTTGTGTTGTGTTTCGACAATATGCGCATTCTTTGAAACACCTTGATATTTCAACTGTATTGTAATGTTGTGTTAAAAAACGAGTTTGAAAAGCAGTATGGAGTTTTTGATTATTCCATAGCGTAGTTCTGAAGAAGTTTGTAATTTTTATTGTCATTTTTATGGTTAATAGAAACGAGCTTTTCTCCATATCCTCTTTGTCAATTTCTCATTTCTTTGTGTTGAGTAGAGGAACTTTTCTTCCTCTGTTTTGTTTTAGAGAAATTATCGAAATTTCCATCAAAGCTTTGTGTGCTTAAATATGTATAAGAGTAAGCGCATAACCAGAAGTTTTATGTGAAATATTTTCGCTTACAAAGCAAGAGATGAAAAAAAAATGCATTTGGAAAGAACTAGTTATGCAAGTATAACTCTGAATATTAAAGAAAACTAGAACTATAACTTCCAACCCCAATAGAAGTAAAACTGAGAGTAGCTGTGCTTCAGAATGCTATTTATAAATATTTCAAACAACTCACAAAGAGCAACAATTCTGGCATATCTTAAAGAGTATGGCACCCCAGGAAAAAAAAAAATTACAGTAAAGATTCAAAGCTTGCGAGTGTTCCTCGGAAGGAAACTCTCCGACAATTTATTCATATAAATAAAGATTTTTCCATTACAAAAAAAATTAACAACAATAAGTTCGGAAAAATCCCAAGGTAATGGGATTGAACTCTATCTTAACAGTACAATACAACCTATTTACTTAAACTTACATTAGAAAATAACAAAATGAAAGAAGGGAATGGATTTCCGTCTAAGTAATGAGGATAATGTTACAGTTGCGAAGAGAATTTTACTTGTACAGTGTCAACAAGTGTCGGAATGAAGATACATCCACGGCAGAGGGAGAAATGGTTCAAAACCTCCTTGTGGATAACTTTTGCACCTTCTATCCATTTCGTTGCAGAGCCACGAGGAAATAAACCAAGGCATTCACTAAAGACGGGCAATAGCAACGAAGGCAGCACCATTATTTTTCCAAGTGCATCTAAGACCAATCCTCAGAGCCAAAAACAAGTCCAAAAATGACAGAGTAGAAGCAGTAAGCCGAAGAATTAGGATGGGCGGCTATTACTATGCACCTCCCGCCCAATTTTTCCAGCCGTAGATCTATCAAAATCTCATGGTGGAGAAGCACCTGAGAACATGGAAACTCACATCAAATGTCGTGAAGAGATCTCACAGTTGTCAGGTGCAATTAATACCCAGTACGTTTCATCTACTCTTAACGTGCTAGCAATGCCGCGTTGGTAATAAGATTTAATTATCTCAGTGCAAACCAGAAGGCGACGCTTATTCCATATGCTATCGGTCTATTAATGTGGTGGCAGATACACTGCCCACCATTAGATTTGAAATTGTTTAAATCTTGTATCTGCCATTGCATTAATAGGCCGATAGCATAGAAAATAATGTTCGCCAAACCAGAAGTGCTATCTCGTTAATAAATGTGATGCCGGCGGAATTAACAACCGATTTCCAAAATGAAACCAACGATATGATATGAGCTAGTGTTGTTTAAGATAATACGAGGCTTGTTGATATGTATATTTATACATGGGTTAAAATGGTAATATAGGTAAGGTATTAGTGATCGAAAGAATGTTGGTTTAAAAAAAATATTGTATAAGAATTCCAGCTCGGATAAGATTTAACTTAGGTGTGAGATAAAAAGACAAATTATAGTTTTGTTTAGTATAAAAGTCAAAAGTTAAAGTTAAGTATAGTAATTTTTTTTTGTTTTTGATTGTTACCCTATGTGTTTTTATTTTTAATTTTAGTTAGCTTAATTTGTTATTTCATGAATATTTTATTTTCACGTTTAAATATCCATTTCAAATTACAAATTAAGCATAAGGGAAATGATACATGTCCCTTATCTTAAACTATAAAATATAGCTCTTATTATTTTTTATATAATCAAAAAATATTAATCTACTTCATAAATATATTGAATTATATACTTATTGCCGTTTCATACTTTAGAGTTCCATTATACTTCAGATTTCAATTATGGATTCTTTGCTAATCATTTCTAAATATTTGTATTTACAAAATGCAAAATATTTTGACATTAGTTTACATTTTTATATGAAATTATTCATTTTAAAAAATTAATGTATGAAAATAAACATGTCCTATTAAAATATTTTGACATTGATTTACATTTTTATATAAAATTAATAAATATTTCAAGGTAGGAAAACTGGATCTTCAAACGATCTAATGAAAATAATGGTATGAAAGTAGTTAATATTTTCTTTCAATTTTTCAAGTTATAAATTTATAATAAATTTTAGTTTCTATTTAATAAATAAATAAATTAAGAAATTTAAATTTAATGGAAATTTATTAAGTTAAAAGGTATTTTAAAATCTAATATAGGTGGAAGTGTGTATGTGCAAATATTTGTAAAATTTAATATTTAACATATATCTTAGTTAAAAAAATTATAACAAATGACATATATAATATTATATAAATAGGTCTCTATTAATATCAATACAACTATTCTTTCCGTCACGAAAATTTGTAACGAAAGTTTCAAATTAATTTTTTTATCACACGAGAAAAAAATAACCACAACCATTGTATATGATCATCTTATCACTTTCATGCAACTTTCAAATAAGATTAACAATTTACATATATTTTTTTTTAACCTTAGTTGAGTGGTTAGGTACACCCTTGATAAGTTATTTCTACCTTTCATATTATTTAATGTCTTATGCAAATTAATAAAATATTTGAAAATTGTTTGTATTAATTTTTAGTTTGGTTGATTTCTTTAATTTTTGTCAAGCATATAATTTTATTTCACCCCTATAAATATTTTCTAGTATTTTTCATTTATATATATATATATATATATATATATAGATATAGATATAGATATAACTAATGTGGACTCATAAATATTCCACGAAGAATCTAGTGTCAATATTTTATATGTCACTGCTTTTGAAAATTTTGATGTTTTTTGAAAAACTTTCAACTTGTAAATTTATAACATTGAGTACAAACTGAGAAAAGAAACTAATAATGTATTTAAAGTAAGTAAAAACTATTGAATTTCCAATAAAGACAAGAATTATAGAATTATTTCAATTTATGTACAACTTATGAAATTAATTGCAAAATAGAAAGATGTATAGTTTATATGTTAACATTATTTTAGTAAATGACAAAAATATATGTGGATATTATTTTATCATAATGTTATTTTTATTTAATAATTTATATGGTAATTTTATAATTTTTCTATGAAAATTTAAAAAGGTAAATATAGATTTAGAGATGCAAAGTATTGATATTTTAACCTTTATCTATTATTATAAAAATTAAAAACATAACATATATAACATAAATTAAAGATGTGGATCCCGAGAAAAGAGAATTTCTTGTGATTGGAAAACCCGTAGCTATTAGGATTGTTTGAGAACGAGTTAGCAGATGCCAAGGGGCTGTTGCAGTTTGTAGACGGCGCCCGACAAGCTAGGGACTTGGAGGATGGCAGATGGTTGCACGGACAGGGTACAGGTGGCATGTTCGGAAGATGTTCGATCATGTTTTGTTGCAACTACAGCCATAGGAGGTCACTTTCACGCACAGGGATAACTTCTATCCTAGGTAACAACTCACTTTTGACATTCTCAGGGTTTGTTTACTTTAAACGATGTTTTTTGCCAAAGGGTGTTTTGGTGGAGGTTGCAGGTAGTGACTGATGGGGAGGCAGTGCTTCAGGTGTGTTTTTTCACCATCCTTTCTAGGGTTTTCCAAGATGGTCAACGGGTCGGAGCACGTCGAGGTTGATCCTGAGCCTAAGAATCTACTAACAATGTGGGGAATGGAGATAACTGAGTTGAATCTGAAGGGTCTCGTTGGGACAGAGGCAGGCAAGAGTGGCAATCTTGGAGGTTTGGGTGCAGGCGACAAGTCAGTAGGCGTCCCAATGCACCCCGTAAACGCCGTAATGGCTATGGATTTAGGTTCTAACCGCATGAAAGCGGTTACTGTACCTGGAAATGATTTTTACAGGCCAATCGGTGCATATCAGAGCTTTCAATGGCCAGAGGGGAAATATAATGACGACTCAAAGCTTTTTGCTCAATCTGGAGGCCTTGAGGACATTGTGGAAAGCTGTGGGTTGCTAAAAAAGGTTGATTCAAGGAAGGAGCTAAAGATGGTTGGTTACGGCTTCACGATTGGAGGAAGTGCTGCACTAGGGTTGTTGGGGGACTTGGGGTGTCCGGAAGGAGAGCAGAGAACTCAGTCAGTTCTCGCCACATTGTAGGGTTTGGTGTGTATAGTGGAATAAATTTCAACAGAAGGAAGGAAAAGGTTGGAGGGTTTGTGAAGGGGAACTAGCCGTATTTTGAGAGGAAATCAGAGTAAATAGTCCAGTACACAAGGCAAAATTCCTAACACAAAGGGAGCTAGGGAATGTAGATCGATGGGCCAAGGAAAGGAGGCCTCTCAGAGTGGTAAGGAGTCTGGAAGGTTGAAGGAGAAATGAGTAGCACCGGAAGTTGAAGGGACCAAATCAGACTAGGCTCATGGTGTCTTTGATAGAATTTTGGAGAGTGAACTATAACTCCCTAATATTTTTCAGAAGAAAGCAAGGGCAATGAGGAGGAGAGACCAAGTTAAAAATTTAGTCTTGGGCATATATTTATCTATTGACGAGGAAATGGATACAACAGAGTAAACTTTAGTTGGGAAAGAAAAAGGGAAGAAATTCATTGCTCCCTTCTAAAATGACTGGGTGGAGAAAACCTGGAAGGAAGGGCCTGATGTGAGGTTTGAAGTGTGCATCCTGGCCAATGGATGGTTCATGTTTCAATTTAAGAGAAAGGAAATGGCTTCCTGGGTTGTGGAACATAACTGGGGTTTCGAACTGGCTTTGATCCTTTTCATGCGATGGCACCCTCTTTTCTACACGTAACCTCCCTATTTGGGTCAAGCTGCGAGGGCTCCCTTAACCGCTCTAGACCTTAAACATTTTTAGGGATATAGGGAATCTGTTAGGATAGTTTTCGGAGGAAGACATGTCATTTATTCAAACATGTGAGCAAGGGACCGCAAGGATTTTGGTTTTCCTAAACCCAAAAGAGGGTTTGTCGGATGTTGTTCACCTTCAACATCAAAATTGGTGTTTCATCCAAACTCCAAACTATGAGCAGATTCTGTTTACATGTCATATATGCCATCAATATGGTCACTTGGCCAAAGAGTGTTCTCTGGGGATCAGGCAAAAGAAGAAACCCTTCAAAGGGAAAGCTCAGGAAACCTATGGAAGGAAGGCAGGGGAAGAGAATTGGGGTCCTTGTTTGGGCATGAAGCAAGGATCTCAGCATCCTCAGGATATCAAACCATATTAAAAACCATAATTTTATACCAACTTTAATAAAAATAAAGTAATTCAAAAAATTATTATTGTTATTATTATTATTATTTCATTGTGGAATTTGACATGAAATTGATATAAAATATTTAAAATATGTTAATAATAAAATTATTTCTCTCTTTATATATAAATAAACATACATATAAATATAGAAATGTATACATTTTGTAAAATATTAATAAAAAATATATATATAGTTTTGTTTAAAATATTAATCATATATATTAAAATTTCAGTATAGGTAATGTAAATCTAAATACAATATTTCAATATCAACCTTATATATTAAAATATATTTTTTTTATAATTAAAATATTTTATTTTTGTGTTACTCAATCCATTTTTAAAAAGTTAATATATATATAGTTATAAAATATTTGTTTGGGTTAAATTTAACAAAGATTCTCCCTTGCCAATTTTAATCGAGAACCGATTTATTTCACAAAATTAAGATACCATTATCATATTATATTAATTTCGTTTTGTTTCTTAATATAAAACTCTTTCTCCAATTTGATGGATAAAGTTATGGTATTGTTATTATTATTTAATAATTGTATTTTAAAATATTGTTATTTTTGTCTACTAATTGTGCTTTAAGATATTATTATTATTATCTAGTTATTGTGTTTGATAGTTTCTTGTGGTTTAAAAAAATAAGGACCATATCCATTTTAAATTACATCAACGCGAATTTGGTGTAGTGGGTGTGGTTTAACAAATGTGAGGACAATATTTAATTTAAATTATGTAAACTATTAATATTTAACGATGAAATATAATGTTTAGTCATGATATTTGATTTGTTGTGTATTAATTTTTAATATTTAATGATAATATTTGATTTGATTTTTAATATTTAATGATAATATTTTATTTGACTTACACTAAAATTGTTAACATATTAATATTATCAACTTTTAATTTCTTTAAGTAACCAAACTACACCAATAATTAAGAATAAAAATTCACATTTAACTTAGGTTGTATTCATACTTAATATCTAAGGTTCAAGTATTACACCTAGGTCAAATTTGAGAAATAATTTCTTTATTTCATGATTTTATTAGAACATACTCGTTGATAAAATGCCTTCTTGTTAAGGTAATTATGTTAGTATATGAGGTTGTGGGAGATCCCAGGGCAGCTACCACACTAATAGAGATCAGCAGAAGCATTCAGGAAATGAACATGCTTCAACGCCACACTTAACTTAGGTTGTATTCACACTTAATATCTAAGGTTCAAGTATAACACCTAGGTCAAACTGGAGAGAGAATTTCTCTGTTTCACTATTTTATTAGAACGTACTGGTTGATAAAATGCCTTCTTGTTAAGGCAATTATGTGAGTATAGAAAGTTGGGGGAGATCCCAGGGCAGCTACCACACTAGCAGAGATCAGGAGAAGCATTCAGGAAATGAACATGCTTCAGCACCACATGTGTGTCTAGGAAGAATTGAATAGGAAATCTAATCCATGCACGAGGTCGATATGCCCGGTTCGAGTTTCAAAGATCCTGCGGATGATGATTAGCCAATCTAAGTTTTTTTGTTATGACAACTGATAGCTTTTTGTTTGTGATTATGTAAATGGTAGTAAGTTCAAATACCGATAAAAGTTAGTTAAGGACTATTCCAAGTAGACTCAGGAAGTATATGTTTTGGATGGGGTTCAATGCAAATGCACTGAAAGGGTTTGTCCTACGGGATTGAGGCCTAATTTTTATAATTACTAAACCTATTTTTTTCATATAAATAAAAAATAGAAAGGACCTACTAAGCTTACAAAAAAAAGATCCAAGGATCACATTCCATCTCAATTACATCAATACTTGACACACTTTCATTTTAAATATATCTTTCCAAGTAACGTTGTATATAACCAAATTCTTAAAAATAAAGCCACAATTTATTTTAAATAATACTTGACTATTATTTTTTTGCATAATTTAACAAAGCTACAATTTGAAAAATAATAGACATTTGGTAGGATTTTGAGAAAATTTAATAAAACCTTTTGGTAATCCTCATTACATTTGTCAAGTTTCATACTCAAAGATTCTTGATAGTGCTGAATCAGAATTCTTAATAGCGTTTAATTCAAAACCTTTCACATTCTCAATATTGAATTAAAAAAAATAAAAATCACTAAATTCTAGTGAGAATTTGACCATCAAAGAAATATGTAGCCTAGGTAAGCAAAGCCGTTATTTTTTCATTATTATACATAAATTCAAATATAACAAATCCTTAAAATAATATCAAATTTAACAAATTTATTTTTAAATATAACCTCCGTGAGTCGTAAATGCTTGAAGGATTATCTAATATCGAATTTAAGCAGCAACCATTTGCTAATGTGGAAATGCTCGGAAATAAGAATGGGCTTCATTTTCTAACTCCTCTGTCGATGATATAAAATCAATATGAAATTCATTTCCATATCGAAATCGTATTATTGTTCTCGGCTTCCCTTTGAAATTTTGAGAATATATATGATTTTTTTGTCACTTGTTTACATCTACGTGTATGAATTTTCATCTTTTTCCATGGTATTCGATCTTATGTAGAGTTCGAATCAGATTTCATTATACACCATTGTATTGAATTTACCTTTATTTTTAATTGTATTCAATAAGTAAGTCTGCATTGACTTAGTATTTTAACATCACTCTGTTTATACTTATCAATTTTCACTTTGGAATTATATTTATTTCACTTTTTTCTGGTTTTATTCTCCATGTTGCATACATAGAAACACTTGTTTTCCCATATGACTCACTATGGTTGTGAACGAATGGTAATTTAATGTTAATACAAATGTTTTCCCACAAAGAGGAAATTTTGATGACTGTATCTTTAATTACAAAACTTTGTTTATAAAATTAATTCATTACTTATGTATGTATCTTTCACTTCTTCTCAAGTTCTATAATTACCTTCATAATTATTGAGAACCATTGTGAATAATTTTGTAAAATATATTTTATTTCTTTATTTAGAAAGAAATTATCACTTTATTAATTTCCCTCAATTAATAAATGTTCTATTGTACAAGAAATTTTATTCCTGTTTCAATACTAGTCATGGTTTTCATTAAGTACTTAATCTGCCAAAATACAGGTAATTTTATTTTTTTGCTTTCAATATTGTTACTCATATAGTATAGTTGTTTGTATCTATATATCCTTACAATTAATTTATTTCCTATATGCACATAGAAAGAATTTTAGAAATTTCCTTTGACTCATAAGGTAATTTGATGTTGAAATTTCAGTTGTCCATTTCTCAGATTTAATGTGCTTAATTTAATTATCCTACTAATTAAACTATAACCCTTATTCAGATGGGTTTCTTGTATAGGTATTAGACTTATCGTAAGTTTATACTCATCAACTTGAGAATTATTACTCACAAGCCTTGACAGTTACATTTATTCCTTTTATGTACAGGTTGGTTGATACCATGCACACCATTCAATCCACTGAATTCAAGGATATTTATTCCTGTATAAATTTTGTAATTAATAGATATAACATTTGACTTCAGTCAATGTACTCATGACCGTGTATAATATAATATTCTATCTGTTTTTAATATTCATTTATGTTCCTATTATGGTGATACGAATTCATATTTATAAGGAGTTTGCATATATGTTTTTCCACTTAATTGTAGTATTTCAGATAGCTACTATTTTTAAACATGAATTTTATTTACTGTTATTGTACTATCCTCTAGTAATTCAATAGGTATCTCATGTTTAATTTGTTATCTGACCATAAGAATGGATAGAGATATGTAACTTTTGTAAATGAAGTACAATAGAGGTATTTAGATTTAATTTGTATGATCATGTTTCCTTCTAGATTGAAAATTATCTGTCACTCTACCTAGATTTTTGTTTCATTTTGGTTTAAAGAATAATTATGTTAAATATTTGTTTTAACATATTTTCCACCTCTAATGATATATTTTATGAATTTAACATATAAATTCTTACAACCTAACAATAGATTTAAACTCTCCTAATTAGGTTTATACCTTTTGTTTATTGGTTTACTAATTTAATTAGTCTATGTAACTATACAGAGCTAAACTATGTCACTATAGTTATGTTCTGTTCAATACATCAGACTCTATAAAATTAAAAATAAAGAAATTCCATTATACTAATTAATAACTCAGAAAAGATATTTTTCCACTTATCTTTCTAACATAAACCATTATTACTCTAACTTTCCTCATAACAACAATTTCATAAGATAAAATTAATTTTTTGTGCATACTAATTTTGGTAGGACTATTTGTGACCCAACCTTGAGCTTTCTCTCCAGAGCTCCCCTTGAGTAGAGACCAATTCCTTCCAAGTGTAGACAACCTCTTGTATACCCAGGAATGGCTTATTTAAGCATGCTTTCCCTTCAGCATGTTTCCATAACTACTTCTAGTTAATCAGGATGTTGTTTTTCTTTTTGCCTAGGATTTCCTTCTGTTTTTTCCATAAAAGTACTTTAAAACTATATTTTTCCTCTTTCTAGTTTTATTTCACCTCTTCTCAGTAAATTTCCACTTTTCTGAGGTATCTTTTATATTTTTATCTCCGATCTAATATTTTTAATTTATTTTATTTTCTCCAAATATTTTTGGAGAATCTGGGAAAGTATTTGAAATATTATCCATCCTCATAGACTTGAAACCTGGTCTCCATTTATATTCTATTATTTTCACAATAATTCCAGTTCCACATTTATTAATTTTAAAATTATATATGTCCACAATAATTTTTTTCCTTTGGTTCCACTTAACCTTTAGGATTATTCAACTGTCTAATAAAAACAGTAAAAATAGGGATATTACATCATCTCATCAAAAAAGGGCATTCATTACTTATGAATCCTATGTAAATAACTATAAATAAAATGAGTGAAAGCATATATATGTAATGGAAAGAGAACATATTCAATGGAGTGACTTACTGAAGAAAAACATGGCCATACAAGCTCACCACATGAATCCCTAAATTTAAGTTGCAAATTTTCTCTGTATTCACTGTATGACTTTTTCAAACTAAAATACACTAGCTCAATATCTAATATTCCAGCTTCTATTACCTCAAATGATGAAGTATTTATACAATTTCTAAACTAAAATATCTTGAAAAAAATATCAAGATTTATTACAAATATGTCTAACTCTGTTACACAAATAGAACTAAAATATAGAACATTAAAAACTAATGAATATACTTGGCACTATCTTTGTGGATTTTTGTTGATAAAGAAGAGGAATTTGAAATTGATAGCAACTCTTATTAGATGTGGTAGCCTCCATGTCACTAACTGTCTTTGAGATATTTCCTTTCAAATTTCTGAAAAATAGGGACCATGTATCCCTTTGAATATCTCAATCCATTCTATATATATGTAAAATGTGAAACGGGTTCTTGTATATGCATATTTTTTTGAGATAAAACTCTCTCATTTTTCCAAAATTCTGCTCTAGTTAGTCACAATAGTCTCTACAAAAGGATGTCTAAAACAAGACTTTGCACAAGAAGAAACATAAGTTGTGAAGATGTGAATGTATCTCTCATTCTGTAATACCTCTGTGGAAAGTGAGATAGGTGTTTATATTTTGGAATATTAACAACATAAAATTCCTCCTATTTCTCAATATTCATCTCTGATGGGTCACAATCTGCTCTGCAAAAAGATGGCTAAACAGGACATTTATAGAAAATGTGCCTAAAAGATTATTTCAAATTTCCAAAACCATAATGTATGTGTAAAAATGGAGAGAGGTTTTTTTACATACAAATGTTAGAAACAGAATAGTCTTTTAGGTTTTGAAAATTCATTTCCACTTGTGCGACCACCGTATTTGAAAATACTGGCAAACAACAGGAAAAATTGGGAAAACATGCCTGCAAATATTTCTCCTAATATATAAAACCAAAACACCTGTTAGAAAAATGAGGGAGGTTTTTGTATATGAGGATGTTATCAACAAAAACCTCTTTCAGTGATTGAAAATTTGTTCTTATTTGTTTGTAAACCATGTTCAAAATTATTGTGTTGTATAGGGAAAAACATAGTTTTAACTGACCATGAAACAAGCATATGACATGAAGGTGGAAGGAGACATGGAGTTGGGAGATAACTGTAGATTTTGAGACCATCATAATAATAATCCTGTATAAAATCCTGATAGCAACTGCAACCTTAAACACCCAACAAAAAATTCCCATATAAATAATTTTTAGCAAAAAATTATATGTGATAACATCTGGCTCCATCTAGAGATGGAAAATCCTTTAGGAGGTGTCAAGAACTATAGATCTCTGAAGTTACAGATCAGTGCCTTATCCATTGGGCTGCTCCCAACCTCAAAAACTAACAACCTACAACCTGCTCTTTAACTGAAACCCAACTGCAACTACAAATTGTACAATGCTCCAAAGAATCATAATGCAAACCAAACTGAAAATGTAGGTTGAAAATAAATGCTTGGCCAACAAGATTATTGCAAACTCATCCTACACGAATATGCTAAAATAATGCTTGATCAAATTATACCAAAATTCCAATACAACTACTCCAGGAGCTACTCAAATACCGTGGATGTTTTACCGTTCTTTATCAAAATTAAAATCAGAACATGTAATGGAAGAGGTAATTCACGGTGCATTTGATCTCCACAGGGAAATAATGGTTGAAAAATCAAGCTAAAAAAACCCTCCATTTAGTCATATACGAGATCATAAAAAACATATTTTGTTTGATGACCCTAAAGGATTTCTACAATTTGATCATTATGGTCGGACAATTCTTGTTTTCTCTCTTTATCATACCATTTTTCCAACTGTAAATTGTCAAAATCATCCTAAAAATCATAACACTCTTGTGGTAGCTGCTACAACACCCTCCAAAATTTTTCTTTCCTTAAATTTTTTAGCATCCTAATACTTATGAAAAGTGGAATTCAGGCCTAAACCTCTTCAAAACCTAAAGTTGCTAAGTAGAAATTCTGGTTAACTCTCCTAAGTCGTGACCCTATGACCTTGTGACCCCACAGGTCACAAAGTCATTGGGTCGCACATCAATTCAAAACTAAACATCAACGACCCTACGACCCTGTGACCCTGTGACAGCTTAGGTCGCAAGGTCGCACATCGCATTAACTCACCCCTTTTGCGACCTTGCGACCCTCATTTCTGACCACATTTGACCTGTCTGACAGAGAAAGAAAATGCCTCTAACAAGCTAGCTCGAGCGAGATTTTCCCAGGTAAGTTGCCTAATCCTCCCGGTGTTTCTTTTCCAAGGTAATTGTTACTATTTTCCTCCTTACCACAACCTATTTTTACCTTGTAAGGATCTTTATGGGGCCCATTAACAATCCCTCTGCAAAACTCCCCTCTTTTAATTTCTTT
The DNA here is from genome assembly GCA_034641835.2 of Pinus albicaulis. NCBI lineage: Eukaryota > Viridiplantae > Streptophyta > Pinopsida > Pinales > Pinaceae > Pinus > Pinus albicaulis. The sequence goes on along the minus strand of CM076570.1, from coordinate 1,156,902,707 downwards.
TCAAGCCATTCAGATTTTTTGTGAAGCCTATTTGCCCCTTTCCCTTACCAATGAACTTGCCTACCTCACCTGTGAAGCCTCCTACAACTATGGTCAGTGAACTTGTGTAAGCCATGTGTGTTTTCTGGACCTTCTTCATCATGCGTCCACCAAAGCCCTAGAGCAATCTCACGACCTTGCGACCCTGCGACCCTGCGACCTTAGTCGCTAAATCGCAAAGCCGCTAGGTCGCCTACTACGGAGAATTTTGAAAGACACGACCCTACGACTCAGTGACTTTGTGACCGAGTCGTAAGTCGCTAAGTCACCAGGTCACAGTTTCGTAATAATTTTGCCCATACCGACCCTGGGACCTCGCGACCTTGCCGCAAGTTGCCAGGTTGCTAAGTCACTCTTATGAGAAGTTTTAAGCCCACGCGACTTAGCGACGAAGCAACCTAGTCGCAAGGTCACCAGGTCGCAGGTTAACTCACCTCCTTGGAAATGAATAAGCAGATGTAGAAGCCCACATATTTATAAATAATGGCATCTATCTTATCATGGGATTGTTTTATGAACATGCCAAGGGATGTATCCATTTCATCAGCATCAAGTGACATGGGGCTATCAGTAGTTCACAAGAGGAACAAAAGTCCCAAGATATAAATCTCGGATGAGGAAAGACCTGTTTTTCTTCCCCCCATCTATGGAGACATAGCATGCATCTTCGGTAAGGGGGACAGTATGAGCTGGTACTAGATCTACACAGATTTTACTTAGACTGAATTTCCGGAGGACCTCCTTGATCGATAGATATATATTCAGGTTAAATGATCCAAATTTCACTACGTGGGGGTCCATGCACCAATGTTCCCATGCGTCGAGTTGATTGAATGGATCCTACAGAGAGTTGACCCCAAGGTCTAGGTCATTCGGGACCATGCCGAGAAGACCTTCGTAAACCTAAAGTGATAAGATGTATAATTCTACTATGTGCTTCCTGCCTGAGAGAAGACCTGCAATGATGAATCAGCCACTAATCATGCAGTTCCCATATTAGAAACATTGAAAATATGGTGGGAAGACCCAGAAAAATTCTGGCTCAGGAAGGATCAAGAGTATCAGAGAACAGGTCTCAGCAAGGTTTACAAACTCGTAGCTGCAATGCTATGCAGGATGTATGGCCACCCAGATGCCACCTTTTTCAATGGTGCATGGGTCTCTCTAATGTATGCTATCATCATGTACGGTACCCATTTCAACTAGGCCAACATGATAATAGCAGCTCTCAAGTCAAACATATATGCGACACTGGCACCCGATGAAGGGTATGCATCAGAATTTTACATGGCATCTTACCTCCTAGATGCAGTGTGTGCCAAGGGCCAGTTTGAGGGGTGGTCACATAACTAGAAATCAAAGAATGGCGGTCCAATTCACAAAGACCTATAGTTTTTTTAGATTCCAGATATAAGCGAGACATGGAGTCAATAGCGGGTAGCTTCATCCCTGCCCTCTACATGAAGCTATTTGGAAAATACCCCCCATGCATGTCTGAGCGAGCCATAAATACAATAGCTCAGGTGGCACACTGGTTTCCAAACATCGATAGCACCTTCCTCCGAGTTTTTGGGTCGCTCAAGGCCCCGCATGCATTACCCCACTTCATAATGGACAAGTTTCTCCTTTGAGAAGCTTGTTATCAGATGTCAGGCAGTTTCTCCAAAGTCCTCAGTAAGGGTAAAAAGAAACCATGGCCAACCCTACCACTCACCATCGACACCTACATAGTAAAGGACTTTAGAGAAGTAGAAGCAGAAGCTGAATAGATCGAAGAAACCCTTGGCACACCTTACATATGATCCTGAGAGAATTATCCCTGCACACTGCAAGCGAGCCAAATTCAAATGGAGTTATCAGCATACTAACTGCCCGGCTAAAGATAGAATAAAGAATTGGTACAACAAGGATAGAGAGGCAACTCCAGCAGAATCAAGTGATCAAGAGGAGTAGGACAACCGGAGTCTGGAATAAAGAGTTCATACACTAGGAGGAGCCTCATCCTCTAGAGCTAAGAAACTGAGGACTCATACAGGCCTTAACCCTTTTTCCCAATAAAGAGAAATGGAAGCCAAAGTAAACAAGAGGCTAAAAAGAGGGCAAGAGAAGAGGAGGCCAAAGAAAAGGCAAGGGAAGAAGAGGACATATGAAAGAAGTAGATGAAGGAAGAGCAAAGGAAGAAGCAGAGAGAGGAAAACTGCAAGAAAAAAGAAGAGGAATAGAGGAAGAAGGAGGAGGAAGAAAGGGTGGAAGCCGAGTGCCAGTTGAAACTGAAGCAGGATAAGGCGAAGGCCAAGAACTGGTTAAAAGAAGACCAAGCCAGAGTAGAAGCTGAGCGCCATCTCAAAGAAGAGTAGGAAAAGGAAAAAGTAAGAGCAAAGGAAGAAGCGGGAAGAGGAAAACTGCAAGAAAAAAGAAGAGGAACAGAGGAATAAGGAGGAGGAAGAAAGGGTGGAAGTCGAGCGCTAGTTGAAATTGAAGCAGGATAAGGCGGAGGCTGAGAACCGGTTAAAAGAATACCAAGCCAGAGTAGAAGCTAAGTGCCAGCTCAAATAAGAGCAGAACAAGGCAAAAGTAGAGCACCGGCGGAAGGAAGAGCAGAACGAAGAAGAAGCCAAAGGGAGAAAAACACTACGCTCAGAAATAGAGGGACAAATAGAGTTGCCACCCATCGATGTACCTCAGAAAATTCCTACTCGTTTCACCCTCTCAGAATTGGGTACCACCGAAGATCTAGATGAGGGAGTGCTTGATCTCACTAGACTCACCTACGATCAATTCACACATAAGATCAGGTAGGAGAAGAGAAGATGTTTGGCACGGGACCCTGCGGCACCCCTCGTAGTCACTCTAGGGAAGGACATAGTCTTGGACACCAGGAATAACCTGGTCATGATTGTCTCAACCGGTACTAATTTTGCAGCAGCTACCGAAGAGAATGTTAGCAGGATGAGCAGAGAAATTTTGTCCTTATAGAATATAATGCAGGCCTTTGAACTCAAGACGGCCCAAGAAGAAAAAGAAAAGAAGGCGCTGCAAGAGGGGGTTAGACAATTTCAAGCCAGGGATACCCCTTCTAACGAAATATCGCTCACTATATAGGAAGAGCTAATCACTTTGGAGGCCTCCATGAAACAGTTCTATGAAGAAATGTTTACGATAAAACAAATTGTGGCACTTCTACTGAAGGCACAGGCTGAAACTGAAAGGAGAAATACACAGCTAAAGGAAGCCTCTACTACGTTGGACAAGATTTTAGAGTGGTCTAAAAGTATCCGCAAGCCCTGGCCACGTTGAATAGGAAGGATTGGATTGCCATCCAAAGTGACAAGGTTCAAATTTAGATCAAGGTACAATCCAAGGAAAAGCTCATCAAGGATCTGGATAAATTAATGTCTGCATATGAACATTTGATCAGCAGCATTGACTCAATGGCTAAGGTACACCACATCCCTTCTCTAGGTGCACTTCTAGAAGAGAAAACATGGTAATAAGTCTCCAAAGATATCCAAACATTTTTATAGCGCATGAGGAAAGCAGCCGCCTCACAAGACCTGCCGACGTTGGGAGAAAACATGGTTGAATTCATTGTGACACCAGTTCGGATATACACTAAACTAGCCTCCTTGTCAAATGATATCACAGTCAAGATTCCAAATGCTCTCGAATGCCTTCACAGGTTGAGAGAAGATACACCTTAGGTCTCCCCAGTAGCTGTAGATTATCAGGCTTGCAAGACCTACCTCAAAGAGCAACAACAAATATATGTCCCGAGCCTCGCAATCACCCAACTACTTCCATGATCATTTTACATATTGCAACAAATAGAAGGGGTTGCAGGTCGCAGCTGATGAAGGGTCGCAGGTCACAGCCACAACCTAGGTCACAAGTCACAATTTCCCTCAAGTCGCAAAGTAGGCCAACGGTCGGGAAGGAAAAAATTCAACGATACCCAAGAGTCAATTTTGTTTTATAAATACTCCCTTCCAGGAATTGTAAAGGACATTTTTTCGAGCACTCCAAAGGAGCAGCGAATTGTATAACATTGAATGCACTCTTTATGAATGAATACAAGAACTTGATTTGATTCCACCCTTGGATCTGATGGGAGTTAATGTGTTAATATTGTGAATATTTTCCCTTATGCATATGTTATCTTTCTGATTAAATCACCATGTTTCCCGCTTATATCATTTATACATTCAGCTCACTAAATGTTGTTAATGATGTTAAGTTGTTTATATAGAAAATGTTAAGAAACTCTGTTACTAACATTTATCTCATCACTGGAAAACGCTTAAGGAAGTGAAGGGCGCTCTAACCATAAAGAACTCTTTCTTCTGTGGTTCGAACGACTTTTCCTTACAAGCATGACCTTGGTGATGTGGTACTATCAACATTTCCTTGGCCACATGTTTGTTTAATTCATCTTGCTATTCACAGTGTTTTATGTTCGTTAAGGACTCATCAACCATTTTCATTGTAACATCTAGATAATTGTGCGTTCACAGGTTTGCAGGGCTTGTTCAAATCCGAGAAAAGGAGTATTCAGTGGTAGCCGGATGCACACCCCGAACAGGATCCCTATCACAAATGGTTTAGAGTCTAGTTGGGACTTTACACCAGGGAGATCCCTTACTGATGGTTGTACATATTTTCACGTCAACAATTCCTTGATCAGAAAATCATAAGGCATCATTGTATCCTCTTAATTTGGTAGGAAAAGGTTTCCAAAAGGCGATTTTTTATAGTGAATACTATGGGACTCAATTTGAGCCTCTAATACCTCAATATCCTTCCCATGTTTGTCAAAAAAATTATCAAAAAAAATGATCTTAGCTTCAGAGCTACATTTTCATGAATTTAAATAAGCAGACAAAAAATTTGGAAAAGCTTCATCAATCTGATAATCCTCAAACATATCCCAATATTCTTTAAACCATCAAGAGGAATAAGATCTTCGACATACCCGGTCATTATGATCGATTAGGCCACTGGATCTGTCATTAAGCTCTGAATTCTTCTAATAGTGGAGTGACCATGAATGAATTGAACTTTGGGTTGTCTAAAAATGGAGTTGTCGGGTGAATGATTTAGCCTTCTTGTGTTTGATCACTATTGATCATCAACAATGAGATTTGATCCTTCTCATTCTTTCCCTGGGAAGATCTGTCACTTCATTCCTCGGCAAAGACGCCAATATGTTATTAGTCACCCGAATATCTGAAGGCTGAGAAGGAGACCAAAAACGGTAACCACAAACCACTTTGACCTATCATTTAACCCTACTAGGCTAAGAGGGCTCTCTCAATGAGATCACAGCCAAATCGACTATATCATGGATATTTTAGGCTAGATATAGAGATTAGGGTTTGGAGGATTTAGATTTTTTTGCTGGATGAAAATGAACCTTTAAAGCTAGGCTTTGAAAACTCTGGTAGGGTTGCAAGAGAAAAAAATTGTAGGGGAATAAAGAGGCAAGGGAGGAAATCTTGAGTGCTCCTTTAGGCTGAATGGTTATGGTGTAGGATGAAAAGTTAGATTAGGAACAAGCATAGAAATATGAATTAATTCCATAAGAAGAAATTAAACACAACACCATCATCTCATCAAAACAGGGCATGCATGACTCATGAATCATGTTTAAATAACTATAAAGACAATGAGTGAAAGAAATAGATATGTAATGGAAAGAGAAAGTATTCAATGTAGTGAGTTATTGAAGAAAAACATATCCATACAAGCTCACCACATGAATCCCTAAATTTAAGCTACAACATTTCTTAGTATTCACTATATTACTTTGTCAAACTGAAATACACTAGTTCAATGTCAAATATTCCAAATTCTATTACTTCAAATGATGAAGTATTTTACAATTTCCAAACTAAAATATCTTGAAAAAAATATCAAGATTCATTATAAATATCTCTAACTATCTTACACAAATAGAACCAAAATATAGAAGATTCAAAACTAATGAATCTACTTGGAACCATCTTTGTCGATTGTTGGTTACAAAGAAGAGAAATTGGAATTTGATAGCAACTCTTATTAGATGAGGTGGCCTCCAAGTCACTAACTGTCTTTGAGATTTTTCCTTCCAAATTTATGAAAAATAAGGTCCAGTTATCCCTTTAATATCTCAATCAGAGATAGATATGTAAAAAGTGAAAGAGTTTATTGTAGAAGAATATGTTTTTGAGATAAAACTCTCTCAGTTTCCCAAATTGTGCTCCATTTGTTCACAATAGTCTATGCAAAAATATATCTAAAACATGACTTTGCACAGGAAGAAAAACAGGCTGTGAAAATGTGAATGTTTCTCTCATTTTGTAATACCTCTATAAACAATGAGACATTTTTTTGTATTTTGGAATATTAGGAAAATAAACCTCCTCCAGTTTCTCAATACTCATCTCTGATGGTCCATAATCCGCTCTGCATTAAGATGACTAAACAAGACATTTTTGGAAAACATGCCTTCAAAGATTATTTCAAATTTCCCAAACCGTAATGTATGTGTAAAAATGAGAGAGATTTTTGTACATACATATTTTAGCAACAAAAATATATTTAAGGTTTTTAAAATTCGTTTCCCACTGCGCGAAAACAATATTTGAAAATACTAAAAAAAATAGGAAACGTTGGGAAACTATGCCTGTAAAGATTTCCTCAAATCTCTCAAACCATAATAGTTGTTAGAAACCTAAGGGAAGTTTTTGTATATGAGGATATTATCAACAAAAACCTCTTTCAGTCTTTGAAAAATTGTTCTTAGTTATTTTTAAACCATGATTAAAATTACTATGTTGTACAGGGAAACCATAGTTTTAACTGACCATGAAGCGAACATATGACATGGAGGTGGAAGGAGACATGGAGGTGGGAGATAATTGGAGATTTTCAAACCATCATAGTAATAATATTGTATAAAATCTTGAGAGCAACTGCAACCTTAAACACCAATTTTTTTTTCCCATATAGATAATTTTTAACAAAAAATTATTTGTGATAACAAGGAAGATAAAAACATTCCTCGCAACTATCCAAGCTACACATAATTGGTGCATGTAAGAAATAAATGTTGAAATAAGTTTTCAAACTCAAATTATATCCCTTAATAATCCAAGCATTTACAAAACTTAGCCAAGTATGCAAATTTTTCACTAATTCTCATAAATTTCAAGTTCATAGTTAAAACATGATGAATTTATGTGAACATGTCTATAAAAATGCATGAAAAGTTTTGTAAAAGTTTTATTTTTAATGAATCTTATCTGATCTCTATATATTAATATAAATTTGATAATAAAGGCGTTGTATAGAAAAATATACCAATATACCCAAAATCCTTTTAAAAAAAATGAATTCCTTGGAGAGGGTTTTCTGAGTGTGAATTTCCAGGTGTTAGAATACATTCCACAATGTTAAAAAGCATTTCTTAGCATACATTTAATAACCTCTTGTCCTTGATTTCAGTTTTTACCACAAACAGAAAATTCCAAAATTGATATAAGAGTTCCTTCTATCGTGGGTGCGACAATTCAAATGAGAGGTCCCAAAGGAGAAAGGCTCATTTCCAAAAAATTCAAAGAGTGAGTGGCTGCATGGAGAGATACAAGTAATGTTCTGAGTTTAATTTCAGAAATTAGGAGGTAGTTTATGCCATCAGTAATTATGAATATAATGCTACATAATTGAATGTATTTGGATAAAGGATTTTATAAGACCCTAATTTGGTTGCAAGAAAAAAAAAAATCAATGCAGGAACACCATTTGATTCCAAAAAAACACAAGCATAGAAAAAATTAAGATGGATATAAATGTTTACGGGGAGAAGGTATTTGTTCCTAGGAACAATTTAAAAATCAAATATGTTCCCAATGTAATATATAGATATTTGATTCACGTTGTCCTTAGAACAATTATGAATAATCATAAGTAAGATATTTCTGGTGACTTCAAGATGTTGTTTATTAATTGGGTTGAATATAGGGCCATATATGTACTTCATTTGTTTGCTAAAAAATTACATTATTCCCTAACACAAGGTAAAAAGATGAAGATTAAGTTTAGTTTCCTAGGAACACTACAAATAATTATTGATTTATATAGAATTGGTGTTCAAGCAAGACATACTGAAAGATACAATGTGAAATAAAAAATGAAGAAAGCCATTAAGGAAGTACCTAAACATATTCCACATGATGGTGTGAACAATTTTGATGGCGATGTAGTTAACCATTATGATGTTATTGTTTCCAGGGTTATACCATACCTACATGTATTTATGGATGAAATTTAGGAGTAGAAAGGTTATATGGACAATCATATGGAAAGATGAAATTATCATATGGAAATAATGATTCCTCCTAAAATATGGCACTTTAGTATAATGTCCCTGTTGTGGTAGCTGATTCAATGTCTTGAAGTTAAAAATATGTAGAGTCCAAATATAAAATTTTGGTGAGATATTTTATTTCTCGTTATTCTGATATAATGATGTAGCAGAAAAAATTATCCATAATGGATGATTGTTCCGCCATATAGAGCTAGAAAGAAAAGTTTTGACTAAAGGACAGAAATATTTCGAATGCATGATGTAGATTACAGTGCTACCACTAAAATTGTGTGGAAAGAAATGTACTCTAATAGAACCATAAATAAAGGATGATATAATTTATTGATTTAAAGTGAGGTATCAAAATTTTTATATGATTCTATAAGCAAAATTGATATTAGCAAGGTAGGGTTCAAAGAAAGAGAGGCTAAATTTGAACACAATAGTTGAATTCTTCAAGAGGTTAAAGTTGAACACAGTAGTTGAACCTTTCCCGGGATTTATTAGAATCGAAACAACATGGTAACATATTTCACCTTATAACTTGATGTAATACCCCAAGTTTCTATGTTTTTAAATTGATAATTGAACAATTCCAAAGGGGCAAGTGGACCCCGATGGATAACTATTATGTGGATTTATTTTATTAAATAAATAGAATGAAAAATTATGTGTGCAATGACTAGATTGAGAATTGATATCTGAAAACCCAAATCGATGAGGATGGATAAGGTGATGAGACTTTCCCACACCTTCTAAGAAATCCTTGGAAGGAATAAAACAAGTTACTAAAAAAATTAGATTTGGAGATAAACATCTAATTTCCCCAATAAAGAGGAAAGTAATTGGGAAGAGGTGGAAAAAGCTGGAAAAGTGGAAAAGACGGCTTTAAAGTACCTCTGTGGAAGAAACAGAGGGAAAGCCTAGCAAAAAAAGGAAGAAAACATCCTAAAATTACTGGATGCAGTAATTGGAATCAAGCTAGGGAAAGTAAAGCTTAAATAAGCTGCTCCAGGATAGATAAAGGGATGTCTATCACTGGGAGCTAAGGTCTCTGCTCAGAGGTGAGTTACGGAGAGAGAAATCTACGGTTGGGTGGAAACTTGTTGAAAATGGCAACAAGAAACAGTGAAGGAGGCCTCCTGAAACATCTTTCCTGATCCTAGTTGGAAAGTGATCACCTAAACTAGGTAGGGACCACACATGTGATTTTTGTCGAAAAGTCTATTTTTAGACTATGTCTATTTTTAGACATATGGAGCATGGTCTAGGAGTTGCGGGATGCTATTCTTGGATGATTGGTCAAGTTGGTAAAAAATATATGGACATCTATTTTTAGACATACAGGTCGAAGTCTATTTTTAGACTGCCTGTCTAAAAATAGAACAGTCGAATATTATTTGCTCTTAATAATATTCGGACTAAAAACATTATCTTATCCTCTTGGAGCACTTCAGTTTGAGCTACGGATGTGGCACATGCAGCTGACATAAGGAAATTCGAATTTCCTATGGGTTAGTTGAGCTTTTGCATGGTTGACTTCAGTTAGACTCATGTGGCGGAGTTTTGGTGGAGTTGATTGAGGAGTTGATGGAGATTGTGTTCCGGTTAACTAGTTGAACTAGTTGTAATTAGTTTAACTGCTATTACACTAGAGATGAGTGGTATGAATTAAATATTATTTAATTCACTAATTATTAACTCATTATTCAACTAAAAGAACACATCAGTTAACTCAGTGCATGTACAGTTCAGTGCAGACTAGTGCAAGAGATAGGTGAAAGAGCCGACAGTTGTACATTAGTTGTGCATGAGATTTGCACAATCAGTGGGATGAGTATGCCAATGATGATTGCACTGTTCAAGAAAGAGGAATTCGAATTGGTTCAGCCCATTCTCTCCTTTTGGATTGCGCAGTAGAGGCAGGCAGCTAGTGGAGGAGTTTTGAACCCGTGATCTGTTCAAAACTAAGCTAGTTTTGTGTGTAGCTTTTGGAGACAGTACTGAGTACTTGTGAGGAGTATTGTATTGTGTAAAGTTACATGTTCTCATCCATTTATATGATACATATAGCTGGGGTTTTTAAGCTATAAGCTTTCCCCATACATGCTGCGTTCTATGTGTGTGAATTGATGTTCTACCGCTTGTTTTATTTTCCGCATGTGATGATTAATTTGTAGAAGAGATTATGTGTTATGCAGCAAATCAAATTTTTGTATGATCAGGTTAATCTCGGTGAATAAATATTCATTATTCAATAAATTTATACATGGTATCAGAGCAAAATTAATCATCAAGATCTATTACGGTGATTGCATTTTATTTCCTCGGACAGAGCCTGCATACGGGCCAGATAGCCTCCGGATTCATCCTTCTTTTGAAGGTGAAAGGTCTGGTAAATGCCCATGCAGTCAATCTCTGATTTGGAAATAATTTTTTCTCAAGTGTATATCGGAAGCGATTGAGTTATCAGCTGGTGATGAAATTCGAATTTGCAGATTTGTGTTTTTGGTGCCGCGACAAAAATGTCTTTCAACGGATTGCGACTAGAATATGCCTTGGAAGGCAGTTCGAATTATGTTGCATGGAAAGACCGCATGGAGGCTGTATTAGATGATAATGGGTTGTTGGAATTCATGGAGAAAGAGATTCCAAAGCCTACTTCTACTGATGCTGCTGTTGTGGAAGCCTGGCGAAAGAAACAAGCAAAATGTCGAAGGATTATGTTGGAGGGCGTAAAGGATCACATAGTGTCCAGCCTGCATGGAAAGGCTTCTCCATATTTGATGTGGAAAGCCTTGATAGATCTGTACCAGAGCAAGAGCGACCAGAGGAAGTTGGCGCTCAAGGATAGACTCAGAAACATCAAGATGGAGAAAGGAGAGAGCATCCCCAAGTACCTCACGAGGTTCACCCAATGCAGGGATGAGCTGGGAAGCGTGGGAGTGACGGTGGAGGATGAGGAATTGGTGAGCTTGGCTCTCCTGGGTCTTCCGAAAAGTTGGCATGCATATGAAGATAGTGTCAATGGTCGAGAGAAATTGCCCGGATGGGAAAGACTGTGGTCTGATCTGGTGCAAGAGGAGATCCGGCGAAATACCAGGGATGGATCTTCATCAAAGGCATCTGATGAAGAAGATTGCGCTTTGGCTGCCAAAGCAAGGAAGGGGAAGGGCAAGGAGAAGGCTTCTCAATCCGGTGCAGATGGTAAAGAGCGTGACATGTCCAAAGTGAAGTGTTTTCACTGTCATGATCATGGACATTATGCCACGAATTGCCCAAAGAAGAAGAAGAACAAGCAGGCTGCTGGAGCTGCAGCTGGTGAGGCTCTTGCCTCGCAATTTGAGCTGGACTTCTCATTTATCGCATGCATGTTTTCTAGTGCATTGGGATCGGGGTGGTACTTTGATAGTGGCGCTTCCTTTCACATGACGGGAGATGCAAATCTTTTCAGTGACTTGGTGGAGAAAGGTCTCCAGATGCATGTTGAGTTGGGCGACGGTGGACGATACAATGCGACCGGCATTGGTACCATAACCTTTCAGAGGGAGTCAGGTAAACTCATTCTTTTACAAGATGTATTTCATGTACCAGGTCTAACAAAGAATTTGATCTCAGTTGCAATGTTAGAGGATAAAGGGTATGAAGTTGTCTTTAGAGAAGGAAAGGTGTTCCTTCGGCACAAGGCAACGGGACAAGTCAAGAAGGTTGGGATTCGAGCAAAGAATATCTACAGACTTGAAGTAGATGGGATGTCTATGGAGCTTCCTACTGTTGGGAAGCGGGAGGAAGACATGCAATTGAAGCTTGAGAGGGAGCGGGTTTTGCATGCAGGTGATAGTGAACCTCGGGATGTGGAGCAGCCACAAGAGGATCATGGAGTGGAAGAGACCACTCATGCAGAGAAATTTCGTGCTAGACGGGCAGAGGGAGTGCATGCAGCTATACCACCAGGTATGAGGTGGGGCGACATGCATGATTGATCCCAAGAGGAGATTTCTGGGCAGATTCATGAGATGGTGTGGATCTCATGAGTTGAACCTGGCTACGAGGTGCCCATAGCGCAGCAGTAGCAAGATCAGTTGGAGTGATGCAGGCAGATCAAAGTGACAGTGTCGGATACTGGAGCGCGGATCAGAGTTGACAGAAAGTGCAAGAGTGCATGGGTGCAAGAGTTCAACAGCGCAGTGGTTCCTGATGACATGTGCAGTTGGCCAAGCAGAAGTCGAAGACTTTGATGATAGATGCTAGATGCATCAAGACTGATTGAGTTGTTTGGAGCTTATTCAGTTTCAGAGGAGTTGCAGAGCAGATGCATGGAGTTGCATGGTGCATGCATGAGTTTGCATGGCACATGCAAAGGGTGCATGGCGAATGCATGGAGTTGCATGTCGCATGCATGAAGTTGCATGGCGCTTGTGAAGGTTGCAGGGCGAATGCATGGAGTTGCATGTCGCATGCAAAGACAGTCCTTTCTTGTTGAGAGGGAGTGTTGAAAATGGCAACAATAAATAGTGAAGGAGGCCTCCTGAAACATCTTTCCTGATCCTAGTTGGAAAGTGATCACCTAAACTAGGTAGGGACCACACATGTGATTTTTGTCGAAAAGTCTATTTTTAGACTATGTCTATTTTTAGACATATGGAGCATGGTCTAGGAGTTGCGGGATGCTATTCTTGGATGATTGGTCAAGTTGGTAAAAAATAGATGGACATCTATTTTTAGACATTTAGGTCGAAGTCTATTTTTAGACTGCCTAGCTAAAAATAGAACAGTCGAATATTATTTTCTCTTAATAATATTTGGACTATAAACATTATCTTTTCCTCTTGGAGCACTTCAGTTCGAGCTACATATGTGGCACATGCAGCTGGCAGAAGGAAATTCGAATTTCCTATGGGTTAGTTGAGCTATTGCATGGTTGACTTCAGTTAGAACTCATGTGGCAGAGTTTGGTGGAGTTGATTGAGGAGTTGATGGAGATTGTGTTCCGGTTAACTAGTTGAACTAGTTGTAATTAGTTTAACTGCTATTACACTAGAGATGAGTGGTGTGAATTAAATATTATTTAATTCACTAATTATTAACTCATTATTCAACTAAAAGAACACATCAGTTAACTCAGTGCATGTACAGTTCAGTGCAGACTAGTGCAAGAGATAGGTGAAAGAGCCGGCAGTTGTACATTAGTTGTGCATGAGATTTGCACAATCAGTGGAATGAGTATGCCAATGATGATTGCGATGTTCAAGAAAGAGGAATTCGAATTGGTTCAACCTATTCTCTCCTTTTGGATTGCGCAGTAGAGGCAGACAGCTAGTGGAGGAGTTTTGAACCCGTGATCGGTTCAACCTGAGCTAGTTTTGTGTGTAGCTTTTGGAGACAGTACTGAGTACTTGTGAGGAGTATTGTATTGTGTAAAGTTACATGTTTCTCATCCATTATATGATACATATAGCTGGGGGTTTTCAGCTATAAGCTTTCCCCATACATGCTGCGTTCTATGTGTGTGAATTGATGTTCAGCCGCTTGTTTTATTTTCCGCATGTGATGATTAATTTATAGAAGAGATTATGTGTTGTGCAGCAAATCGAATTTGTGTATGATCAGGTTAATCTCGGTGGATAAATATTCATTATTCAGAAAATTTCTACAAAGGGATAGGGAAAGCAAAGCTTAACATGTCGATCCAGGATAGACAAAGGTTTGTCTATCACTGGGAGCTAAGGTTTCCGCTCGGGGGCGAGTTACAGAGAGAAAACTATACGGTTGGGTGGAAACTAGTCAGAGAAAATTGGTATGCACACCTAACTAGAATTGTACTGGTTGATATTAATCTTGCATGTATGTTAATTGGCACCCTATTAGGAAATTGTTAAGATAAATGTGAAAATTCTGAAGTTAAACTTGTAGATTTTACTTATTTTAATTTACATTGAGTACAATGATGTAGAATAGGTCCATACATTTCACAAATGTTGTTTCAGTAGTAATACTGAAATATGTATGGTTGTATGGACAAAGTCTAGTTAGCTCCAACTCCCAGAATGTCTAAATCTGGTGACAGATTTAAATCTGGGGTTAGGAATTCCAACCAAGAATCTTTCTATTCTATCTTAATAGTTAATAGGGTGAAAATGTGAAGTCAAGTTACACTTTTTGCCCTTTTTTGAGAAAAAATTTTCATTTTTTTCGGTTCTTCAACTTTCTACAAACTATAACAATTTTTCTGTGTAGAATTTCATTTTGCGATAAAAATAAAAGTTGTGAGAAATTTTGTTAGCTTTCTATTACTTATTTTTTGAAATTTTTTTATGCAAATTTGATATGTCAACTTAGCGTTTCTTTGAGTGTGTGTTTCTTAACAATCAAAGGATTCATAAGAAGTCATGTTATGACGCAATGTTGTATTCATTGAAAATTTGTGTTTTTGAGAAAAAAAAATGTGTTACAACAATCTAGACAGAGTCTACTTTGGTTTCGTCATATTTACAAAGCCAATGGATGCATATCATAATTACTAGAATTTTTTGAACTGGTCCAATATGAAAAAACTGCATATTTTGGATATGTTTCGCGATGCAACAAATTTCTTAACATATAAGTTATAAACTAAAAATCTAAAAGCTACCCATTAGAGACGACGGACCAATGTAATGCCCCATAATTTTTTCAATTTTTTTTACAATGTATTTTGGGAGATACAAAATTTTGATTTCACTGAATCACAATGACCCTCATAAATTGTTTGCACCCATTTTATTAGAAAAATAATTAAAATTAGTAAACGTTTATGAAATTCCATAAAAGTTATATTTCCTGAAAGTAGATTCAATTCTGAAAATGCTTGTCTTGGTTCC